>PITA01001679.1:0-185916 GCA_004023965.1 Spilogale gracilis | reverse complement strand
AGGCTGCGGAGAAAGGGGAACCCTCTTACACTGTTGGTGGGAATGTAAACTGGTGCAGCCGCTTTGGAAAACAGTGTGGAGATTCCTTAAAAAATTAAAGATAGAGCTACCCTATGACCCTGCAATTGCACTACTGGGCATTTACCCCAAAGATACAGATGTAGTGAAAAGAAGGGCCATATGCACCCCAATGTTCATCCCAGCAACGGCCACAATCGCCAAACTGTGGAAGGAGCCAAGGTGCCCATCAACAGATGAATGGATAAAGAAGATGTGGTACATATATACAATGGAGTACTATGCCTCCATCAGAAGGGACGAATGTCCAACTTTTGTAGCAACATGGACTGGACTGGAAGAGATTATGCTGTGAAATAAGCCAAGAAGAGAAAGTCAAGTATGTCATGGTTTCACTTACTTGTTGTGCATGAGGGGTAAACTGGAGGACAGTGGGAGAAGGAAAGTAAATGGGAACTAGGGTAATCTAGGGAGGGAAACGAAACAACAGAGACTCTGGACACAGAAACAAACTGAGGGACTTGGAGGGAGAGGGGTGGAGGAATGGGAGAGCCTGGTGGTGGGTACTGGGGACACCTAAAGCGTGGAGCACTGGGTGTGGGGAATGGGGAATGAATCTTGGAACACTGGAAAAAAAAATTTTAGTAACAATAAAAAAAAAGAAGTGATTTACATGATAAGCTTTATGTTGTATTTTGCCACTATTAAAAGTATTGGCCACTGTTAAAAATAAAAATCTTAACAAATTTTGTTGTTTTTCTGCATATAAAGGAAATATTTATTAAAATTCTTGAACTTACAGAAAAATTTAAAGAGGCAAAGATGTAATATATCCCATATATTATGTAAAAAAACTCAGAATGAAATAAAAATTACCATAACCACCCCCCCAAAAAAGAAAGAAAAGGTTAAAATCTTATTCTTCCCTTTCCCCCATTTTTTGAGGTAATATATGCCCTTTATCATTATTTCTATAGGAATAATAGCCTAGGCCCAGAGTATCAACAGAGTAATAGCAAGACAGCATCAAAGTCAGGTTGAGATAAAAAGTACAGACTGGACAGGTCTTAGGCTTTTATTCTTCTACTCCTCTCTCCCTTCAAAGCTGATTAAAAGTCAGGACAATGCCTTCTCCCAAAAAGTTTTAAACTATATGTTTGACCACAGGAGTTGTCTCATTAACTGACAAAATTAATATAGAATAGCACTGGTTCTCTGTTGTCTGAAGCTCTCTATACTTAGACGTCTCATTGTTGTAGGTTGAAATGTGTCCCCTAAAAAAATATATTCAAGTTCTTACCCCTGGCACCTGTGAATACAACCATATTTGAAAATACAGTCTTGCGGCACCTGGGTGGCTCAGTCGGTTAAGCAGCTGCCTTTGGCTCCAGTCATGATGCCAGGGTCCTGGCATCAGGCTCCCTGCTCAGTGGAAAGCCTGCTTCTCCCTCTCCCTTGGCCTGCCACTCTGCCTACTTGTGTGCACGTGCTCTCTCTCACTCTCTCTCAAATAAATAAATAAATATTAAAAAAAAAAAGAAAAGAAAATACAGTCTTTGCAGAGGTAACCAAGTTCAGATGAAATCATACTAGATTACAACGAGCCCTAAATCCAATAACTGGTGTCATAAGAAAGCCCTATAAGGGTGATGCAGTTGGTTAAGCATCTGACTCTTGGTTTTGGCTCAGGTCCTGAACTCAAGGTCATGAAATCAAGCCTGATGTCAGGTTCTGCACTCAGCGGGGCATCTGCTGGGGACTCTCTCCCTCTCCCTCTGACCTTCCCCCCACCTCCAGTACCACACTCTCCCTCTCTCTCTAAAATAATAAATAAATAAATAAATAAATAAATAAATAAATAGATACTAAATCTTTAAAAAAAAAATAAAAGAAAGCATATAAAGATGCCATAGCTACACAGGGTAGAGGTCATGTAAAGACAGAGGTAGAGACTAGAGTAATGCAACTGTAAGCTAAGGAATGTTAAAGATTGCCAGCATCCTTGCTAGGAACAAGCAAGGTAAATTCTTCCCTAGGACCTTTAAAAGGAGCATAGCACTGCAAACACCTTGATTTCAGACTCCTAGACTCCTAAACCATGAGAGAATAAATTACTATTGTTTTAAGCCACTTAATTTGTGGTATTTCATAATGGCAAACCTGGGTGACAAATATACACTTATAATTTCTCTAAACTTGATGGGAGGGACATAGATGGGGCCTGGCTTTTAACTATTTCATAATAGATTACCAGACAAGAGTAGCTGACACTCCCAAGGGCATATGAGCTCACAGGTGAAAATAGCTTGACACCTGAAAAACATAAACTTTGCAAAAGAAAAACAACAAACTGGAGGGAAAAAAACAGTCCAGGGGCACCTGGATGGTTTAGTCAGAAGAGCATGCAACTTTTGTTCTCAGGGTTGTAAGTTCCAGCCCCATATTGCATGTAGAGATTACTTAAAAAATACATACATACATACATACATACACACATACAAACTTAAAGAGGAACCAAAAATACACAGACACACACAGAGAAAGAATATTAGCATACAAAACAGGTACACAGGATATTTTTTTAAAAAGACTTGAGTAGAAATACTACAGATGAAAAATGTAAAAAACAACCTAACTGATCACAGAATAATACTGTTGAAGAATAAATTAGGAAAATGGAAGATCTGACTGAGATATTCTGCCAGAAAGCAGCAGAAAAGGATAAAGAAATAGAAATGAAAAATAAGAGATATGTAGAATTATATAAATGTTAAAAACCACATAATCTACTGAGAAAGAAAATATGGACAGGAGGAAATATTTGAAGAAATAATATAAATTTCTCAGATTTAAGAGTAGTTTGGAAACCACAGACCAAATATGTTCACAAAAATACCAAAAAGTAAAAACAAAGCACAAACACAGAATGAAATAAAACCTCAAAGAGAAAAAATCTTAAAGATTTCAGAAAGAGCATATAATCAAAAAAGGAGGAAGAACTGAATTTCCACCAGGTTTTAGTAACATCTCTCCTCAAATAATTCTGTATCTTGTCTTAATCCCAAACTCTCTGGATGCAGAGTTTAGCTGAAGAATAAAAATGATGCAAAGGGGGCACCTGGGTGGCTCAGTCATTAAGCGGCTCAGGTCATGATCCTGGAGTTCTAGGAACGAGTCCCAGGAACGAGCCTCACATCAGGCTCCCTGCTTGGTGGGAAACCTGCTTCTCCCTCTCTCACTTCCCCTGCTTGTGTTCCCTCTCTCTCTCTGTGTTTCTCTGTCAAACAAATAAATAAAATCCTTAAAAAAAAAAAAAAAAAGATGCAGATTAGCAGCATTTATCACATTCTTGAACATGAATAAAGAGAAATGCACATCATCACTAAGTATTAAGAGTTAATATCTGATTTTAAAGAATATAAAAATATTAATCCTATGAAAAATGGAAAAATATAGGCCTGTATTTGTTGACAACATAATAAACATGATTAAATTTTTAGAGTAGTACCTACTCTAGGGTAGAGAGGGTCACTAATAAATTTTAAGAGCCTGTTAATAAGTAGTTTTTTTATTTAGCAGAAACCATGTCAAAAGTCAATGGCATCCTGGGCGCCTGGATAGCTCAGTGGGTTAAAGCCTCTGCCTTCCGCTCAGGTCATAATCACAGGATCCTGGGATCAAGGCCTGCATTGGTGCATTGGGCTCTCTGCTCAGCAGGGAACCTGCTTTCTCCTCTGCCTGGCTCTCTGCCTACTTGTGATCTCTCTCTCTGTCAAATAAATAAATAAAATCTTTAAAAAAAAAAAAGTAAATGGCATCCTGTTAACACATTTCTACAAAATACAAATAACACCAAATAATATACTATTTAGGAAGTAAAATACAAAACCAAATAATAAATATTATAGGATACATTATGAATCAAATCAGTTTGAATAGGCTCTTTAAAAACTAATTATTTCTCAAATATTTTGGACACAATCCCTAATGTAAATGACAGAAGACACGTAACAATTATTGATATAATTGTGGATTTCCAACTATATGTGAACACGTATTAGGATTTAACCAATACATGACACAGCTGGAGAAGAATCATACACATTTTAAGAGCTTACCCAAAAAATTAAAAATTATATGATATACATATAAGTATACATAACAGGGATATAATGGCTCAAATACATGAGAAAAACTAAGCAAACAGAAAATCCTAAAAAACAAAAATTCTATGCCATTTTGCACAACTTGTCAAGACATTTTTTTAATTTGGTCATGAATGACAGAGCAAAAATATCTTCTGACAACACTAAAAATTTTTATTTCCTTCACAAACTATACAACTGATTTATTGTTTTAGAAACATTGCAGTTAATTACAATCACAGTTGCCAAACATAATTTTTAAATCATAGTCAAATAAGTATTGGGAAACATTATTTGATGCCATGTCACTAAAAATTTATTTTGAAGGAAGAATACAATGCTCTTTTGGAAACTGTTGATAATAATAACATATATATTATAGAACATAAACTAAAGTCCCCTGTTGGAAAATATTTTCTTTTATATTTTTCTCATATTAATTGTGGCATAATGTTAATTTTAAGTAAAGTTAATGTAGTAAGTGATAGAGAAACCAAAACAATTCACAAAACTGAAAAGCATCAAAATAATTTCAATGAAATTCTATTGCCAAAGGCATTCCATCAAAAGTGTCAGGTCTGAGAGAGAAGGACCAGTAAATAAGACTTAAGAATGAGTGGCCAGGGGTGCATGGGTGGCTCAGTTGTTAAGCGACTGCCTTCAGCTCAGATCATGATCCTGGAGACCCGGGTTCGGGATCGAGTCCCACATCGGGCTCCCTGCTCGGTGGGAAGCCTGCTTCTCCCTCTCTCACTCCCCCTGCTTGTGTTCCCTCTCTGGCTATGTTTCTCTCTGTCAAATAAATAAAATCTTAAAAAAAAAAAAAAAATGAGTGACCAATGAACCAGAAGGTAAAATCGAAGGTAAAATCAAGGGGGGATATACTGAAAATACAGTGAGAAAAACTTAGGTCTTGAATGATCTGCGTCAAATGCTAGCCAGGTAAGATGAGAACTAAAAACCAATGGATTTAGCAACATGGAGGTAGGTCATTTGTGAACTACAGTACAGCAACAATTTCAAGAGTAATGGAGTGATGGAGGTGAATGTCTGATTGATCGAAGTTTAAAAGAGAATTGTCAAAAAGGAAGTGGGGATAGCGAACATGAATGTAAGCACCTGAGAAATTGTGTTACAAAAGGGAATTTTAAAAAAAGCAAGAGGAAGATTTTTTTTTAAAGATTTTATTTATTTAATAGAGAGAAATACAGCCAGAGAAGGAACACAAGCAGGGGGAGTGAGAGAGGGAGAAGCAGGCTTCCTGCCGAGCAGGGAGCCCGATATGGGACTCGATCCCGGGTCTCCGGGATCATGACCTGAGCCGAAGGCAGTCGCTTAACCAACTGAGCCACCCAGGCGCCCCAGGAAGATTTTTTTTTTATGAGAAAAGTAAATATGTTTGTATGCTGTCATAGGTTAAATTACGTCCTCTCCTCAAAAATATGTTCAAGTCCTAACCCCAGAACCTGTGAATGTGACCTTATTTCCAAATAAGCCTCCAGAAGCTAGGGAAGAAACATGGAACAAATTCTCCCTCAGAGCCTCCAGGAACCAACCCTGCCAACACTTTTCAGCCTTCCGCCTCCAGAAGTCAAAGAGAATAAATTTCTCTTGTTTGTGGTACTTTTTCAGGCAGCCCTAGGAAACTAATATACATGCCGATGGAAATAACCCAATAGAAAGCAAAAATGTATTTACTGATATAAAAGGATATTGATGGGATGATTCCCTGGAGTAAACAAGGGGAAATGGGTTTTAACGCACAAATGCGCCCTTGCACTTAAGGTAGGCACAGATGTACATTTATCTGTGGTAACAGATAGGGGCGCCGGCCACGTCAAGAAACTAATTAAGAAAAAGATGGGAGATTCACCAGGTGCTACAAAACCACTTCATCAATAGATCCATGCAGTTCACATGCGTATACAAATAAAGGTTATATGGAGTAAACGCTTGTATATACAAGAAAATGTTTAAGGATTTTACGTAGTCTCTTCATTTAACCCTCCTAACCATGCTAGGAGGTGTACGTTATATTGCCCAAGTTTTTGAGTCACCTGCTACCAGGGAGACAAATGTCTGGTCTCCCTCCAAGGACTCACTTCACACTCTTTACTGATACATTATATAATGACACGGGGGTGGGGGCACAGGTTAGGAAAGCTCTGATTTGCCTTAGATTTCTCACCAATAGTGGCACAACTGTCCCCGAGGGAGGAAAAGTAAACACTTTTGCCAGAGAACTCAAGGAAAACGCTCACAATCCGATCGGGGAAAGACCGCGCACACCTCGGCTCTTCGTAGTCCGCGTACCTGCTCAGACTGTGGGAAGCCAGGTTACTGGGTGGTTTTGCCTGGACGAAGAGGGCTCTAAAGTGAAAGAGTTGGAAATGTCTGAGCCTCCCAGACTTCCGAAAAGGTGGAAGCCCACAGACCCTGCAGACTCCAGCCCCGCTGTTCCACAAATTGACATTTGGGCGGAAAGGTCGGGCATCCGCGCCCTGAGGCTGCAGCAACCACTGGGGCCGGGCGCAAAGCCCGGCGGTGGGCGGTTGACGTCGCGTCACCGACGCCCCCCCAGCCGCGCGCCCCCGCCGCGCGCTCCCCAGCCGCGCGCGCCCCCGCGGGCGAGACCGGCGCAGCTCCAGGAGCCAGTTTGAGCCGGGTGTTTTCCGGAATTGAAAGCGAGTGGTGTTTGAACAAATGTGGCGCCCTAAAAAGTAGCCAGTCCAGACTTCGCCCTCTTTCTCGCTCTCTAGTCCTGTGTAATTCCTTCCAGGACTCTAAACAAGTAAAACTCTTTTAGACATTTCGCGTAAAGAGATAAAACAGGTGCCTGGGCATTCGGTGCTTTGAGACCTCGGGCTGCACCTGCAAAACCTGAGTCCCAGCAGTTCATGTGCCGCTGTCGGAAGTTATTTTCAGTGCGAGGTTTTGTAGAGTCCCTTACCAGGCTCTAAGTCCCCACAGAGTTCTGCAGCGGCTTCGAGGTTTTAAAAATAAAACGGACAAAAAAAGTTGAATCATGACACAAAAGCAGTCTCTTGCTATCAGTTTCCCTGGAATGTTTTCATATGCAATTTTCCAAGGTAGTTTTTTTGATAGTTAGACTTAAAATATTCTTTTAAAAAAAGGAAGGGTATTGATTTAAAACAGCCTCCAAATAAAAGGTTTATTGCCCAAAGTAAAATATTCCAGTATTTAAAAATATTAACTTTATATAATTTAATTTTTTAATAATAGCTGTGTTTAATTCTCTCTATAAATATGCAAATAAATACTCCATAACAAAAGCTGAAACAAGAAGTGCAAAAATGGAAGAGGGCTTAAGATTGAGGCACAAAAGGATCCTGAACTCACCTCTTCGCGGAAACGCGAGAAATCTACAGCTACCTCTGGAAAATAACCCTCTGCAAAGAATTTTGAAAGCTAGCTGAACAGGAGAGAAAAGGGCTGCAATGAGACAGGTAGAAGAAGCAGATACTAAGTCCCGAAAGAAACTCCACCCCAGGCCCAGCAGACCCACAATTAGGAGAGATCTCATAATACAGAGCTTATCCCTGAGGAGGGAGAGATTTGTGCCCCACACCAGGCACCCCAACTCTTGAGACCTGTACCAGAGAGACAAGCCCACAAAATTTCTGGCCATGAAAACCAAAGTATACTTCCAGGAGAACCATTATAAATATAGAACAGAAAATCCACTCTTAAAGGGCTTGTGCACTGATTCCCTTATCACCCCCTCAGACCCCAAGGCAAAAGCAACAGTTCAGAAGGCACCTACATCATAAGCAGAGGAGACTCATTTGCTAATTTTAAAAATACTTCAATTTATATTCAATTGATATTGTGGTCATTGCAAGGATCTGGGACAATTTAACCTGGGACAAAAAGTGCAATTTCCTTTTGATTCCAGCATTTTCTAATTTTCAGAGTTAAATAGAAGGTATGTGACACATTTATTCATATACGTGAATCCAATACACTTATTAGAACATAAGCTTTCTATATATTGAAATATACATGTTGAAAAGACAAACAACATTTGTGTTTTATACTTTCCCAGGTATGAGCACACAATAATAAATGCTTGTTACGTAAATGTTATAACTTTTCTTCAAAAGTGCAAAAATGTAAGAGATCCATGGAAAGTTGTCTCCTAAAAGATGAAAAAAGAGATGATAACACTAGTCAAAAGAAAGCTGTAGTTTATATATTAATTACAGAAAAACTAGATTTTTGAGTAAAGACTATTATCTGGGATAAAGTGGGTTATTTCATAATGATAAGTAAGCCCTTTATTAAAAAGACATAGCAATCCTAAACATTTATGGACCTAACATAAAGAAGTACAAAAAAACAAAAACTGACAGGACTCCAAGGAGAAATAGACAAGCCCACAAGTCAAGTCAGAGATTTCATCATGTTGAGCAAGGAAAGGGTTAAGGTGTAGGTGGGAGAAATGAGGGGGGTGGGGGGAAGGTCCTTGACTAGGCTCTGAAATGAAACTATTCCTGGAAGGAAAAGCACTAAGACCAAGTGAATAAGGAATAAGGGAATAGACCAGACCACCTGGTCCTGGATGTTAGGGAGTACTTTTCTTTGGCAGCTATATTGTGATCACAGAAAATGACCAGACCCTCAAAGAAGTCGGTCATTAAGGATGTTAGCAATAGTCCTTGCTCAAACCAAGATGGCACAAGAATCTCAAGGTCACAAGCTTACTGGTCAAGTTTTCAATAAAAGTCCAGTCCTAAAAACCTTCAGTGACAACCCATTCGGGACCCCTTTCACACTACAGAGCTTTTCTTTCCTTTCTGTTCTCACCTTCACTTAATAAACTTTCACTTCACCCTTCTGTGTCTGTAAGATTCCTTCTCTGACTCTGTGAGACGAGAACCCAGCAATCCTGCAACAGTGTCTCCCTCCATAATTGATCAAATAAGTAGACAGAAAATCAGTTAGGATATAGAAACTTGAATAATGCTTTCAACACTAACAACATTATAAACCAATTAGTAATTCATGTGTCAAAGAAATAATCAAAATGGAAATTAAAAAGTAATGAATGGGTGGCGCCTGGGTGGCTCAGTTGGTTAAGCAACTGCCTTCTGCTCACTCAGGTCATGATCCCGGAGATCCGGGATGGGGCCCCACATCGGGCTCCCTGCTCTGCAGGAAGCCTGCTTCTCCCTCCCTCACTCCCCCTGCTTGTGTTCCCTCTCTAGCTGCGTTTCTCTCTGTCAAATAAATAAAATCTATAAAAAAAAAAAAAAGTAATGAATGAAAGTAAAAACAAAACATATCAAAATGTGTGGGATGCTACTAGTGTGTAGAAGGAAATGTATATATCACTACACTACACACCTATAATAGTAAAGTTCTCAAATCAGTTACTTCAGTTAGGGAAGAACCAAAAAAAAAAAAGAGCAAATGAAATACAAGAGGAATAGAAGAAAAGAAATGATTAAAAACAGAAATCAATAAAAAAAACAAACAAAATAAGGGAAACTAATAAGCCCAATATCTGGTTGTTTCACAAAATCCAAAAAAAGATTAGTATCTATCCAGAATAATCAGGAAAAAAGAGAGAAAGAGAGAGGGGGAGAGAGAAGACCCCATTACTAACATCAGGCACTATAAACTCTACAGATGTTAACAGGATAATAAAGGAGGTTTTGAACAATTTTATGCCCATAAACCCAACAACTTGATTAAAATAGATTAATTCCCTGAAAGACAGAAATCACCAAAACTCATTCAAGAAGAAAACAATATCCTGAATACCATTATAGCTACGAAAATTAAATTTGTTGTTAAAAAATCAAGAAAAGTTTTCCACCAAGAGAACTCTGGATTCAGACAGCATCATGGGTAAGTAATAAAACATGAAGGAAGAAACAAGACAAATTTTGTACAAATGCATCCAAAAAATTACAGAGGATCCAGAGATACTTCCCAACTCATTCTGAGAGGTAGCATTACCCTAGCACCAACACCAAAGACATTAAAGAAAAGAAAACTACAGGTCAATATTCCACATGAGCATATATGCAAAAATTGCTCATGAAATTTTAGCAAATTGAACCAATATAGATATAGATATATATGTAGTAGTTGTGACCAAGTGGGGTTTATCCTAGGGATGTAAGATTGCATTAACATATGATAATGAATGAAATAATTGTATTTACAGACTAAAACACACATGTATGCACACACATATGATTATCTAAAGAGGGCCTGAAGAAGTAATTGACAAAATCCAACATCCATTCCAGATTTTTTGAATCTGAAACTTGAAACAGAAACTTTCTTAACCAGATAAATTGCATCAGTGAAAAATCTACAGCTAAGATCATACCTAATGGTAAAGATTATTGCTTCCCCCCTACAAAAAAAAAAAAGATAAGGCTGTCTGCTCTCATTACTTCTTTGCAATAATGTACTTACTGGAATTCCTAATCAGTGCAAAGGTCAAGGAAAAGAAATAGAAAGAATTCAAACTGGAAAGGAAGAAAAATGAAATCTTTAATAAAGAAACAAAATGGTCTACATAGAAAATCTGATGAAATCTTCAAAAATTAATAAGTTTAACCGGGTTGTAAGATATAAGATCAAAATACAAAAAATATACTGTGTTTCTGTATGCTCTTGATGAACAATGAAGAAAAATACCATAAATATCACTTACCATGGCATCAAAAATATGAAGTATTTATGCATATTGCTGAAAAATATGTGCAAAACTTCTACACTGATAACTACAAAAAATTGCTAAGAAAAAATAAAGATCAAAGTAAATGCAGCTATACTATGCTCATGAATTAGAAGATTTAATAATGTTAAGATGTCACCTCTCCCCTACTTAATGTATAAATTCTGAACAATCCCAATCAAAATACCAGCAAGGCTCTTTGAAGAAATTGGCAACCTGATGGAAATGAAAAGAACCTGTAATAACCAAAACAACTTTAAAAAAGAATAAAGTTGGAGGACTTCAAACAAAAAGCATAGTTCCAGAGGAGTTCTTGGTACCCCCTAGGAATAAGATCTTGTTTACAACTGTTGAGCAATGCCCTCACCGCCCCCAAGTGCCATCTAGAGCTCTCATAGCACACAGTTGAGAGCGGTTCCAACATGGCCTCCCAGTTATTGCTACACCTTAGCATATTTTCTTCTGTTCAAATCATTGAGAACACTTGCTTTTTGGTTTTGGGGGGGTTGTTTTTAAATATTTTATTTATATATTTGAGAGAGAGAGAGTGAGTGAGAGAAAGCATGAGAGCGGAGAAGGTCAGAGGGAGAAGCAGCCTCCCCGCAGAGCTGGGAGCCCGATGTGGGACTCGATCCTGGGACTCCAGGATCACGACCTGAGCTGAAGGCAATGACTTAACCAACTGAGGCACCCAGGTGCCCCCAGAACACTTGCTTTTTGGAAGGACTGCATAATGACAGTCCATTCTGTTATGTTTGATTATAATAACAGTTAGGGGGGATTTGTCCATCCCATGAAATACCTGAATAAGAGGTATGGGAATACATGTGAAAAAAACACAAATTTTCATGAGGTTTTGCAAAGGAGGTGAAGTAGCTCAGAGCCATTTGCTGCCATTTCCAATAATAGGAAGTAAGATTAAGAGAATAACAATCAAATTGTACTCAAAGCCATCTGGCAGATACCAACTCAGAAGTTAGTTAAACTCAGGGCACTTGCATGGTTCAGTCAGTTAAGCCTCTTCCTTTGGCTCAGGTCATGATCCCAGGGCCCTAGAAGCTCAGTAAGGAGCCTGTTTCTCCCCATGCTTGTACTCTCTCTCTCTGACAAATAAAAAAAATCTTTTTTTTAAATAAGTCTGTTAAATTCAAGGAACTTGCAACAGTTTGGCAGAGCTGGACAAGATATTGTCCTTGTGTGGAAGGGTCCAGGAACTATGCTAAAAGAATATTAATATTCTTTCACTTCCTGGTACCTCCCACTGTTTAAGGTGTTCTATCGCCAAGTGTTTAAGTTTTCTTCCTATTCTTCTATTGCCACAAAATTAATGTGTCCCATTCCTAGAATTACAATTTCTTTCCAATTGCCCTCCACTCTCACCCAAATTCTCATCTAGAAGAATCAGTCAGAAACAAGGGATCCAAAAGGGGCCTTGTATAAAGGTCTGTTATGTTATCTTCTTTCTGCCCATGTGGACCAGTATGTGGGAGAGACCTGAAGCAGGGCAGAAAGAGCTGGAATACCATACAGTGAATCTGCCATGATTTCCCATGGGATTTTCTCTGTTTCAAGGAACTTTCAGTAAGAAGGCCACACAGCCCTATGGTCAGAAAAAGACATTTTGAGTAACTCAGAGACTTTGTACTGTCATCTTTGAAATCATCTAAGATTGACTTGGCAGAATTCAGGAGCAGTTGAGCCCCAAGAGGACCAAACTATGGTCATTCCTCTTCAACAAATGTTACATGTCCCTCCACCACAACCCCTAAGCTAACAAGCCAAAGTTCTAACAATTTACATGATTTCTTCCCATTTGGGGTCATAAATTTCCGTCCTTTTGCATTTGGTGTATATGTGTGTCTCTGTTAGTGTTGTCTAAAAAGGATCATAACCTTCCTCTACCCTGGGATGGATCTTAGGACCAATTGTTTCAACAGGGCAAGTATGAGGCTAACCCTAGAATTGTCCCTCCAGCCCCCACCCAATGAGTAAGAACAACGAAGTCATCTACCATTCAGGCAGCTACCTTCCCAGCACAGAGCTTGCAACCATCTCCCTCCCAACCATCTCTCTCCCAACCATCTCCCTCCTCAGCAACAGGGTACAAAGTGGAGGCCTAGTTATTGTTTGATGGAATAATTGAATAATATGGTGGCTACTAAATCCCAAGGATGTCCCTCAAGTCATATTAAATGGGGAAGCTCTTGCCTTTCTTATTCCATAAAGCCAGGTCTTGTCAGAATTCCCTCTTTTTCACTGAAACTGTCGAGAATCATGAACGTTCTACAGTTTTCTTTATTTGCTGGAAAACAAGTTAGCCTGCCACAATATCATAGACACGGGCATAACATTTGAGACTCCTAGGCTAGAGACAAAGGGCCACTTATTAATCACAGCAATAGCAACATTTGTGTTGGCTCCCCAAGCCCCAACTCCGACAAGGCAAAACAACAATGGCTGGGTGATGTTGGCACACTCAGTGAGCTGGGCTGCCTGAGAGAGACCCTAATTAGGAAGCTCCGGTTTTCTCTAAAAATGCTGCTAGCAAATCTTCTCATCCATTTTCCAGGGAGAGACATTGTCTTTATTATCATGAACAGCCAACAAAATTGCCCTCTGTGCCAAAGAGAGATGCTGTGTTTTCCAAAGCTGTTTGCCATACAAATACCCTTGGAAAGGTATCCCGAACAAAATCCATCAGAAGATTTGCAGAAACAAGAGAGAATCATGGAGAACTATCTTCCAACTGCTCCATAAATACATATTAACTCAAAATGAATCATAGGCCTAAGTATAAACCTAAATCTATAAAGCTTCTAGAACAAAACGCAGAAGTAAATGGGGTTACCTTATAGCCAACTAGGTCAATAGTCCAAAGAGCTTGACCCACATAGAGGCACCTCATATGGAAGATTTAAGGAGGCACTCACTCTTAAGTCCAGAGCCTGCACTTGCACAACCCAGAAAGTACCTCCTTAAATTTGTGATTATCCAGTTGGGCTTCCCATAATATTCACACTGCATGCTTTTCCATCATTGATAGTTCCAAAATCAGAAAATATCAGATTGTATTGCCCAAGGAGCAGTATAGTTTATATCCCAGCCTTAGACCTACTGAAGAATGCTTTTCTGCCCCAGGTCCAATTCAAATGGTACAGCCCTCCATGTCACATACATTATGTACTGGATCAGTACTTGGAAGTATAGAATGTATCCACCAGAACCCAAAGAAATCTACCAGATATTGTACTTCCTTTTTCATAGTAGGGAATGCATTCTTACTGTGAGTGATATCATCCTCAAGGTGGATAAACCTCATTCTTATGGGGCAAAAAAGTCTTATACCTTACAATGATTTGTGGCCCTCCAAAGGCTGTAGTACCTAAGCAAATAGGCACTATATCTGTGCTATTGATATTCCATGATGGGGAAGTAGTTAGAGAGAAAGTCTTAACAATTTCCTTAGCGAGGCAATAATGACTAACAATTGGGAAACACTGTGGAAGGAGGAGATGCAATAAAAAATGGCATCCTTTGGACACCTGGGTGGCCAGTCGTCAAGCGTCTGCCTTAGGCTCAGGTCATGAACCCAGAGAGCCAGGATCGAGCCTGGCATCGGGCTCCCTGCTCGGCAGGAAGCCTGCTTCTCCCTCTCTCACTCCCCCTGCTTGTGTTCCCTCTCTCTGTGTGTTTCTCTCTATCAATTAAACAAATGAAATCTTTAAAAAGAAATGACATCCTTTGCGGTGGATGTTCCAACATGCCTTTGACCATTGGATCTTTAAACTATTACTGAAGTGGTGGTTTCCAAAATCTCTGAAGGTTTTTTAATCTCCCACCCTCTAGAATGTATGTGTCAAAAATTGCCCATTTTCAACTGGGTTCTACCAGATCCACCAATTCATAAAAATGAGTCAACACAGAATCAGTTCATCATAAGATGGGAAAGGTGTGCCTGAACAGGAGTAGAGGGCAGGAGTAATTTACATGAGGAGGTAGACTGTACCCCCATGTCACCCACCACTCTTGTACCAGTGCTTTTCCTCTCTATGGGCACCATCCACTACAAGCTGAATGAGAAGGAAAATGCTGAGATTGGTTTTCAGTTGGGTTAACTAAGTATGTGGGTACAAGACAAAAATAGATGATGATGAGGTTTTCAGTTGGGTTAACTAAGTATGTGGGTACAAGACAAAAATAGATGATGAGGATATATATCCTCATCTAGATATATATATATATAGATATAGATATATAGATATATATATAGATATATATAGATATATATAGAGATATATATAGATATATATATATATAGAGAGAGAGAGAGAAAACACTATAGCTAGTGTTAGGGATGATCTTAAATGACACTGTTGAAGAAATTTTTCCTAATGAAAGTTGTGAGCAGTTTGTCTGGTTTATCTACTTTGCAAGGAAGAAGTGGCTCAAGATAAGAATATATGTAGACTCATTGTGGTAGCAAATTTCTTGACCTGCTGATCAAGGGCATAGAAGGAAATAAACAGAAAGGTCAGAGACAAGATCTTAAGTGGAGGCCTGTGAGTAGACATGAAATTTTCTATATCACATGTAATTTACCTACTAGAAGACTTCATCACAGAAGAAGCACTGAACAATCCAATTAGTAGATAAAACGATATTGTTAATTGATGTTAGACACTTCTGTCCTCATTCACAAAACCTGGTACATTGGGCACATGAAAGAAGTGGTCACAGTAGGAGAGATGGAGGATACACATCAGTCCAAAATCATGGATTTCCTCTTACCAAGGCCAATCAAGCTACTGTTGTCTCTGAATATCCATCATGAAAACAGCAGAGGCCAATAACCTAGTGTGAACCTATTCCTTAAGGAGACCACCTGGACATTTGGTGGCAGGTTGATTAAATTGTGCCCATTCCACCCTGGAAGAACCAGTGAAATAGATGCGTCTAGAAACCAAGGGTTGGAAGCAGGAGCTATCCCAGTTAGCATCACTCCCAATAACCATTAAGGAACTTTATGCTTTTCTTCCTGCAACTCTGGACTTTGAAAACATAAAGGTCTAAATCCCCAAAGGAAACAAGCAAGCTTCCCATTGAACTACAAGCTAGAGCCGCCGCAGCTGCCATCTAGACATCCCAGAATCTCTGTATTCAGGAACCAGGAGACTGGAAGAGGACTCACCACATCAGCAGGAATAAATAATACTGATCATCAGAATAAACTAGAATTAATGTAACACAATGGTAGCAGGGAAGAATACTTGAAAATCAGGTGATCCACTTAAGTGCCTCTTCGAACTCCCTTTCCCAGTTACAACAGTGAATGAGCAAATGCAGCAAACCTAGTCTAAGAATTGTGAGGGTCTAGGGTCAGACCACTCAGGAATTTGGGTCACACCACCAGGTGAACTGTCATGACTAAGGAGAAGGGACAGCTGAAGATAAGGAAATTGAGAATGAATACAGGAGAAGGGAATGGATAGTGGAGAAGTGATTCAGCCCCAGAACTAACTACTGCAATGAAGACTGTAATTCGGCTCATAAAGCTCCCTCTTGTAAGTTTACTCTCAGGAAGAAAGGTTCATGGAGCTGGGAAGGAGCTGTACCTGAATATATAAGGAAAAATACATGTGAAGCAAAGCATGAACTGTGGCAGCCATGAAGACCTCACCTGTGACAATCACATCTCCCTTCCAGAGAGAACCTGAAGAGTACATGTTGCTGAAATTCTCTATCTGTGGGTGACTTCAGGCTCTGTCCCAGCCTTGGAGCTGAGCCCACTTGCCTCCTGAGCATCACCCGGCCCCTGACTAAACACAATGACATAAAGACTTGCTATTTTGGTCAATGTAGGACTCAGCCATGGGCATTCTTTGTACTTGAGATCTCTACTGGGCTTTCCAAGAATTTCTCACGGCTATGCCACAGTCTGATGCCCTTCTACTCAGTCCTCCTTCCTTTCCCCTCACTTTTCATGGGTATAAGATCAGCATCATCATCTGAAAGTTTTCTCTGCCCCTCATCCTCCTTCTACCCTTTAACTTTCACTGATGTAACCCCCAATAAATCTGTTTCACTTATAACTCATCTTGGTACCTGCTTCCTGGAAGGCCCAAATCAACAGAGACCTAAATGTAAAAACAAAAACCATAAAGCTAGAAGAAAACATGAGAGAACATATTCATGACTTTGGTATAGGCAAAGCTGTCCTAGACAAAACAGAACTATAATATGAGTTGACTAGTACTGAGAAAAGAACTAACTATAAAAAAGAAATTGATAAACCCCACTTCTTCCAAATTTAAAAATAAATGATCTTTCAACAGATGAATACATAAACAAGCTGTGGTATGTCATTACAATGAAATACTGTTCCACAATAAAAAGAAGGGAACTATTGATACACAAAACAATTTGGATGAATCTCAAAGGCATTATGCTCAGTGAAAGAACTCAATCTCAAAAGGTTATACACTGTATCATTCCATTTATATGGCATTCTCAGAAAGGCAAAGATTGTAGTAAGGGAGAACAGGTCATCAATTTTCAGGGCATTATGAAACTATACTGTATCCATATTCAGTATATATATATAATATATATATATCCATGCATGTGTTAAAATTCACAGAAGTACATACCAAAGAAGTCAATTTTACTATATATAAATTTTTAAATACAAAAGATAAAAATAATCCCTCAGATATTGATGCTTTGCTTAAAAGTATTCAGTGAATAAATGTTTGGGGCTAAAGTTGCTGGGGCATATGGTAGGGGTGTATTTACTTTTTCAGAAGCCACTAGGCTGTTCTCTAGGGTGTTCTGTATCTTCACTGGGGTAGTGGTTGCACAGCCATATACCTTTGTCTAAACTCATCAAACTGAGCTCTTAAGGTGGTTGCAATTTATTTTTTGTAAAATACACTTCAATAAAGCTTATTAAAAAGAAAATATTTTAAATGATCCCTACATATCAATAACAAAAAAATTTGAACTGGCATTTCATAAAGGAATGCATAGCATCAATAACATTATTTCTCGTTAAGGCAATGCAAATTAAAACACAGTGAGATACCACTACATAACCACTACAACGGCTAACGGCTAAACATCACTGAATACCAAACGTTCCAAGAATGTGGAACAACTGGGATTCCCATACACTGCTCATGTGTGGTGAAATAGCACCACAATTTTAGAAAACATTTTGGTCATTCCTTATGAGTTAAACATAATCTTATCCTCTGATTGAGCAATTCCTAGGTAATAAAACCTGTACACAAAAAGACGTGGGCATGGAATGTTTAATTATAATAGTACCAAACTTGAACCATACAAATGTCCATCAACAGGGACTACAAGTAACCAAACTGTGTCACATTCATATGACAGAATACTAATCAGCAACATAAATAACAATCACCGCCATACACCATGACCTAAATCTCAACAGATTATGTTAAGCAAAATAAGTCAAACACAAAAGTGCATATACTGGATGATTCCCTTTATATGAATTTCAAAAACAGTGAAACTAATCTATAGTGATAAATATTAAATAAATATCAGCCTCCAAGATTGATCCTTGTCCTCAACGATCTTTATCTCCTGGTTTTCATATCCTTGTGTTGTCTCCTCCTACACTGATCCATGTCTGGCCAAGTGACTGATACAATATTATAGAGGTGACAGGGTGTCACTTCCAGAGTTAAGTCATAAAATACATTGCAGTTTCTGTCTCAGTCTCACTTGAATTGCTCACTCTGGGAAGCCAGCCACCATATTACAAGGAACTTGCTGGCCTTGAGAGTAAGCCACCTTGGAAAACAATCCTCCAGCCCCGTTCAAACATTGGGCTCACTGCAATGCTGACCCTGCTGACATGTGACCCAGTCTCATGAAAGATTCTGAGTGAAACCACCTAAACAATGAAGTCCCAAATTCCTGACCCAAAAAACTAATAAGAGAGAATAAAAATTTCTTGCTATTTTAAGCCACAAAGTTTAGGGTAATCATTAATGCAGCAAGAGATTCCTCAAACATGATAAAAATCAAAGTGATATTTGTGGGAAGGGGAATATTCACTGAAAAGAAGCACAGTGTAACTTCCAAGGGTAATAGAAAAGTTGTGTATCTTAATTTTGATGATGTTTATATGAATGTATTCATACGTCAAATTTTGAACTGAATGCTTACTATCCATCCTTTTTATTGCATTTAAAATAAATCTGAAATAAATAGACAATAAAGAAAACACAATACAGGAAAGAAAAAGCTCACTCTCAGTATCAACTACACTATCAAGCAGAAACAAACACTAAAAAATGTGCAAATTCCATTAAAAAAAAGGACTATAACTCCTTGAAGAATAATACCAAAGGGGAAAAAAAGAGCTAAATAAAAGGAGAGACATCCCATGTTCCTAATAATAAAGGTAATTAGAATAACGAACATTTATTGACTGTTTCTAATGCAGCAAGCTCTGGTTCTAGCAGTGTATGTGGATTAGATAATATTATACCACAAAATAACACATGAAATGGGGCACCTGGGTGGCTCAGGTCATGATCCCAGAGTCTGCTCAGTGGGACACCTGCATCTCCCTCTACCTGCAGCACCCTGCTTGTGCTCTCTCTGTCAAATAAATAAATTAAAACTTGGGGAAAAAAATAACACATGAAGTTATTTCTATTTCATAGACAATTAAACAGGTTGAGAGATTAAGTCAATATTGTCAATATGTCTATTCTACAGATATTAATCTTTATTTTTTATTTTTTTAAAAATTTTATTTATTTGTTTGTTTGTTTGTTTGTTTATTTATTTGAGAGAGAAAATGAGAGAAAAAGAGCATGAGAGGAAGAAGTTCAGAGGGAGAAGCAGACAGACTCCCTGCTGAGCAGGGAGCTTGATGTGGGACTCGATCCTAGGATTCCAGGATCATGACCTGAGACAAATTGTGGTGGCCCAACCAACTGAGCCACCCAGGCAACCTCCACAGATATTAATCTCTAAATTCAGTGTAATATCAAGCAAAAACCGCAACACCATTTTTAGGAACTTTGGAGGACTAATACTACAATATATCTGGAAGAGAGAAAGAACAATGATGGGGTATTTGTTTTATCAAATCATGCAATCAAAGGATGCAAAGTAAACAGTGACTTAAATGGGAAAATGTGGAAAAGACATTAACAAATAAATAGGGAAACTGAATATAAAGCCCAGAAATATATCCATACATATGGAAATTTCTGGTTGTAAAAATACAATATTTTGAATCACTGGTAAAAGAATATGCAATTCAACAAAATGGTTTGGACATACATCCACCATTTGGGGAACAAATTGCATTGTTTTCCTACCTCATACCATATAAAAAGTTCTAGTGCTTTAAAATATCAAATACTAAGTAACTATAAAGTATTAAAGGAAAAGTAATATAAATTTTTATAACTTGGGGTAGGAATGCTTTACCAAACAACGCTCAAAGCTCAAAAACTCACCAAGGAAAAAATGGAAAGATCTGATTACATGATTTTAAAATTTCTATTTATTGAATGATATCATAAGTAAAAATTAAAATGTGTATTTGCAACATATGTAACTGAAAAAGAATATATAAAGAACTTCTAAAAAGGCAACTCAATAGAAAAATGAACATTGAATATATAGTTCACAGAGGAAATTCAAATAGGCAATAAACATAAGAAAATGTATTCGACTTTTCTAATAATTGTGAAAAATGCAAATTTTTATAAATATTTATATATAAAAATTTAAATAAATAAAAGTGAGACATCATTTTATACCTAAGAAACTAGCAAAAATTGAAAATATTGATTATATCCACTGTTCACAAGAATTTGGGAAAGGAACAATCTTATGCACACTTCATGAGAAAACCAGTGAACGAAATCCTCTTGTAAAGCAATTCAACATTATTTTTCAAAGTTAAAATTTTATCTATTCTTTGACCAAGTAATTTTACATTCATAAATCTATCCAGTAGAAATGTCCAAACATGAGCACAAGGATTCTAACAAGGGTGTTTATTGCTGCATTAATTTTAATACTGAAAAATTTTAAATAACACAAGCATCTATAAGTAGGGGTAAAAATACTAGTAATGATATGCAACCACTAGGAGTAAGAACTTTGTATGTCATTGTAGAACAATTACTAAGACGTGTTCATTGAAAGTTTATAATTATGCATAAAGTATTATTCCATTTGTTTAAGAAATCTATATGTATTTCTATAGGTATATGTATATAGATATATGTGTATAAATGCAGTGAAAAAGAACTCAAAATGTACAAATCAAAATATGTATATATGGTAGAAAATGAAGATGAACTCTGAGTATTATTCTGTGTTCACGCACAACTGAGTCTTATAAAAATACAGTAATTTATTTTTATTACCTGTACAACCAAAAATAGAGAAATATAATCATAAAAAATCCATTACATTGACAATATAGTTTATTAAATATAAGCCCCTGATAACTTGAATGGTAGTTAAGATTTCCCAACTTTTTTATACTTTTCAAAGTCAACTTTTTACATTTTATTCAGCAAATATTTAAGGTCACCAAGCAACGAGCACTGTGTTGGGTAGTTAGATATAGTAGCCAGAAAAAAACGCAGCCAGCTGTCCTAGAGTTCACTCTATTTGGAAATAGAAAAAAGAATTAGTTAAATGAAATACAATACATATTAATGGGGCGCCTGGGTGGTTCAGTTGGTTAAGCGACTGCCTTCGGCTCAGGTCATGATCCCGGAGACCCAGGATCGAGCCCCACATCGGGCTCCCTGCTTGGCGGGAAGCCTGCTTCACCCTTTCTCACTCCCCCTGCTTATGTTCCCTCTCTAGCTGTGTTTCTCTCTGTCAAATAAATAAATAAATCTTAAAAAAAACACACACCAAAAAAAAAAAAAACCGAGGGAAATATGGGTACAAGGAAAAGGAAACTGCAAGAAAACCTAATTTAATCTAATCTAAAATTGACCCAAAGAGCACCAACAAGTCTAAGAAAGGAGATAACGCCTTTCCAGAAGAGGTAGTTACATTAAAACTGAAATGTTGAGTAGCCAGTCAGAAAGTAGGAGGGGGAGGAGAGGGAAAAAGACCAAAATGAGAATATGCAGGGCGGAAAAAATTATCACGTGCAAAGTAGAAATGGTTGGATGTAGTGGATGGGGGTTGAGTGGCAAAAAGTTAGGAGAGCGAGCCCAGGACCTATTTGTGAAATTTCTGATTATCCCTGTTAAGAAAGGAAGAACTTTATCCAAAAGCCAATGAGAAGTCATTTAGCAGTTTTAAAGGAGGAGCGTCACAGGCTGGGAGTTCTAGCACATTTGTGAAACACCATATAAGACGGTTGTGGAGAAAGGACTCCAGAGGTACAAAAATGGAGGCAGAAGAATCTCTCCAAATACAGTTCCAGTAATGCGACCAATAGGCACAGAGATGTGGGTGGAGTTGAAAGATAAATTTAACACACGGAATTCAGTAGGGCCTAGGGACAGGGTGGATGTGTGAGAACAGGGAGAGGAAAGAATAGAGACTACATTCCACCGGGGCCGGGCCGCCGGCACCGGACTGAGCCACGGGGAGGAGCTGGCGGCGGTGAGGCAAGCGGAGCCCCAGGCGCTCCCGGCCTCGCGGGGGAGGAAAGGAGGGCCCACCGGGAGAAGGGAGTGGACTGGCTGCCGGCCGGAGGCCGCCAAACCCGCGCACCGCCGCGCAGGGAGCCGTCCGCCAAAAGGCGGAGCCGGCCCCGAGAGACACAGGGTAAGCCGGAAAGGGAAGAATAAAAAGAAGGCACCCAAGAGCACGGTGGCTTCCCTGGCGTGACGGACGGGGCTCCGACTCCGACTTGTCCCGCCCAGCTACGGGAGGCGGCGCCACAGTGCCTGCAGCCAGCCCCCAGGGCAGTTGTTTGGCGACCCAGCTTGCAGCAGAGTCCCACCTCCTCGCGCCGGGGAGCTGGGGGGCGGGCTTGTCTGAACGCCCTGCTAGCAGGCGGGCCAAGTGTCCCCAAGAGGGAGCTGGCAGGAGGCACGTGCCTGGGAAGGCCCCGGGAGACTTTGTCCGGGTCCAGCATGGCTATTTCTATTTTTCTTTGACTTACTCTTTGCACTTCAATAAACTTATTTAGAAGTGAGGGGGAGAATAAATTCCAACTTTCGATATACTCACTGGTCTCTCTACCCACGTATCTTCCTTTCTACTTACTAATTTTTATAAGTCATAGATAAGATTAAAAGAATCATTTTTCTTAATCGTTTTTCTTAACTATTTTCTAGAGTTGTCTGGAACTATGTTCTTTGAGGTGCCTTATGCATTATTTCTTTACCTTTCAGAATTAGATACTGTGTTTCTTCTGAAAATGGAGTTCTAGGCATTAAATAAAATTATCTACAATATATGTAAGGTTTTGAAAATTATAACAAAGAATGGGTTGTAGGAGAACTATTCTCTAACACAAGAACGTAAGTGAAAAGTTTATCAACAAACCATTATATTGGGTTATGTTTTTACTGGATCAATTTATATTTCAGTTAGATGCTGTGGTAGGTTGAATAAACCACCACTCCCCCAAGATGTCCCTTTCCTAATCCCTGGAACCTGGTGAATAACAAAGGGATTCTGCAGATGTGTTTAAGTTAAAAACCTTGAGATCGGGAGACCATCTGTGATTATCCAAGAGGGTCCAATGTAATCATAAGGATCCTTGTAAAAGGGAGACTGGCAGGTCAGCGTCAGAAAAGGTGATGTGATGATGGAAACAGAGGTCATGTGATCAGGCCAGGAGCCCAGTTATGCAAGCAATCTTTAGGAGGTGGACAAGAAAATAAACAGATTCTCCTCCAGAGCCCACAAAAGGAACAGAGCCATGGAGATCCATTTTGGGTTTCTGACCTGCAAATTATTAAAAATAGTAAATTTGTGTTGTCCTACGCCACTACATTTGTGGTAAATTGTTATGGCAGCAAATGCTCATAATTGGAACACATTTTTTTCTATTTTATCTTTTTCCACTTTAGCTAAAAGAGTTTTCATCCAGTACTTCTAGCTCTGCAGCATCTTGCTCTTCCTACTTTTCTATTTCTCTGTCTGTCCTAGTCATCACAGAATTTCATTTGATTTTTATTAGTCTGATATTTCTTTCTAATGACTCAATAGTGTCTATGTAGTTTCTCAGTATTCACATACAAAATTCAGCTATGTTTATAATGGTTACAAGTTTCAGTACTTGTATTAGGTACAGGAGTGTTAGGAAATATATAGCATTCCTGTATAAGTTCAAAATAAATGACCCTTCTGTTAAACTTTACACATGAGCATGCTAAACTCAATTCTCAAATTAATAATTAAAATTTCAGGAAGACAAACAATTATTACACAGTCAACCTTTATCTGTCATCTCTAGAACCAACTGATGTGATTTTCCACATGAAGACTGGATGAGTTAGTTTTTAAATTCACATTCATACTAGTAACACATTGCTAGTGAACTGTGTGCATAGCTGTCATTCCCACTAGACTGAGGGATCCTCAGAGTGAAGGAGATTCTCTTCTTGGTTACTGAATCCCATGCAATAGGTACAAGTTTAACAAAACACTTTAAACAATCTTGGAACATTGAAAAAATAAAATAATGTAAAAAAATTGTTATGGCAGCAAGAATACAGATGTTCTTTTTTTTTTTTTTTTTTAAAGATTTTATTTATTTGACAGAGAGAAACACAGCCAGAGAGGGAACACAAGCAGGGGGAGTGAGAGAGGGAGAAGCAGGTTTCCTGCCGAGCAGGGAGCCCGATGTGGGACTCGATCCCGGGTCTCCAGGATCATGACCTGAGCTGAAGGCAGTAGCCCAACCAACTGAGCCACCCAGGCGCCCCAAGAATACAGATGTTCTTGAAAGCAGTGTATCAACCTGGGTTCTCCTATACACAACGGGTGATTTTTCCTCAACTTTTGATAAAATAGAATTCAAACTTGAATTTCTTGAATCCAGAGCTCACATACACCTAAAAACTTTGGGTGTACTCGTAACCTCCTTTTCCTCAAACTAGGAAAAGGCTTTCTACTCTCTGAAGACTTATTTTCTTCACCGGTCTCTATTTCTTTTTAATTATTTTTTAAGATTTTATTTATTTATTTGACAGAGAGAGAGAGAAATCACAAGCAGGCAGAGAGGTAGACAGAGAGAGAAGAAGAAGCAGGCTCCCTGCTGAACAGAGAGCCCAATGCAGGCCCACTGAGCCACTCAGGCACCCACTGGTCTCTATTTTTACCTGGGTCATACTCTATCAGTGATATCTGTCTGTGTCTTTGCTCTTCCTCTCTCAACAGCCTCTACTTATCAGTCTACAAACAAGTTCAAATAATAACCACGTTTATTGAGCTTTTTCTGTGTGCCAGACATTAGGCTATGGTCTACTTCATTATAACCCTGAATCCTCTGAGATTGAATTTTATGAGTAATGGCAAATTTACTGTGAGGCCTTAAATTTAAACCTTAAACTTCAAAGCATTCAATGGCATAAGTCATATCTAAAGCATATATGATTTTATATTTTTAATTTTGTATTCCTTTTCCTAAAAAGCCCCCCAAATTGTATGAACTTCAGAATTCCACAAAACCATAATCAATACTTACCAACGAGGTAAATATTATCATTGTCCCCATCTTACAAATAAGAAAACTGTGCCATGATGAGGTTTTATAATTCACCTTAGATTATATAAACAGTAAGTGGCATAGCAAAATTTCAACCTAATTATTTCTGACTCTCAAGTCTAGAAACTGATAATTTGCCCATTAAATTATTCTGTCTCTTTAGGGAATTTCTTATTTTAACACATCCCTTCCTTTCCAGCTTCAGTTTTCCTCTAGCTAGTATTTTATCTGTCTTTTTCTCATCTCATGATCCAAAGAATAATCTACACCTAACATCTCTACTTCCTTATCTCATTTAATTTTAACTCACTATAATCCAGTTTCTACCCACACCACTAAAACTCTTACTATCTCCAATAACCTCCAATTCACAAAATTCAATGGATGTTTTTTATTTAGAATACTCGAACTAACTGAACCATATTCAAACAATTCCTCCCCTCCTAAAGCTCTCTCTTTCCTTAATTACTAAAGCATATTTTCAGGGTGCCTGGGTGGTGCAGTCAGTTGAGTCTCTGACTCTTGCTTTCACTCAAGTGTAACCTCAGGTGGTGAGATTGAGCTCCATGTCGGGCTCTGTGCCCGGCGCTGAATCTGGATGGGACTCTCTACCTCTCCATCTGCCCTTCTCAAGAATAAATAAATCTGTAAAAAATAAATAAATAAAATACTTCACTCATTCTCCTCCTTCTTCTAAGGTTGTGCTGACTTTTATTTATTGTGCTTCTCTTTAATTTGTCCCACTTCTTCATCCCACTCTTTAAATATAAATGAAATTTCTAGTATTTTTTCTTTTACCCTCTTCTCACTCATCTCATTTCCTTATAGTTATCTCATTTTCACATGTCCTGCAGCTTTAGGACTTTAACTAGACTCTAATAGTCACAAATCTGTACCTCTATCTTCACCATGATTCATGAATTAAAGACGTGCACATACAGTTGCCCGCTAAACATCTCCACCTCTATACACTACTTCCAATTTAAGAGTTATAAATCTAAATTTAAATCTAAATCAGCCCTTCCTTCTGCTTAACCCATCTAGTCAATCAAGTCAAACCCCAGGAATCTTCCTATTTCCTCATATTCTACATATAATCTCAAGCAAGTCCTTGTAGTTCTACATTTTATTCCCTCTTCTTCAATCCCATAGGGATTGTTTAAACTCAGATTATCACCATATCTGACATCTTTTATCATAAAATACTTATAATCTGTTTTATTAATCCATATTTAAACTCCTTCACATACACACACACACACACACACACACACACACACACACACCACTGGCACACACCTAGTTACTTCCTCCAGAGCGCTTTTCCTAAAATGCAAATCATATCATATTACTTCCCTGTGTAAAGCCATTTTCATCTTCCTATTGTAGAAGTGATTAAATTTAAATATGTTGCATGGCAAACCAATATCCTCATTATCTGTCCCTTATTACATGTGACCTTAACTTCCAAGGTGTCTGCCTCAAATCTACACTTGAACCATTGTGTACTTCTAGGTCTTAAACTATATTGTTCCATCTCTTTCACACACTTGTCAATCTCCCTGGCAAGCTTCCATTTCTATGGTCCACCATACAAATTCCTTAAGAATGAACATATGTCATTTCCCTGAAGCTTTCCTTTTCCCCTCATCAGGTAAAATTGATTACCTTCCCACTTTGTGCTTTGTTATTGGACATCCAGCTCCCCCAGTTTTATGGAACACTTGCTGAGAGGTACCTTGGGTCTTGCTTCACAGAGAATCTGCAGAGCTCAACCACAGGGGATCAGATGGGGGCAAGGCCTATAGCAACCCATGCTAAATTCTTGGTGGATAACATTCCTGCACTCCTCCTAACAGCAGCACAGCGCAGAGATCCAGCCAGCAATTCTGCTCATCTGCAGAACAGAGCTGGAGGCTTCATCTAGCCACGGTGCTCAGTGGGCTGTTCTATCTGATTTGGGTCCTCAGCCAAAAAGTGGAACTGACCATGGAGTCTGTTCTACAGCCCCACCTATGAAGCCCCACAGCTCTGCCTAACAGAAAGCCTGGCCAGTTAACCCAGGCAAACAGAGAACCCATCCTACAGCCCTGCTCCCAGAAGGAGCAAAAACGGTAGCCCTGCTAAACTGGTAAGTATAGCCTCTGGCCCCACATAACCAGGGAACATAAACAGTGACCCTGAACATCCTCAGAGCCCAACCTGTAGTATCACCTAGGCAAGAAGCCCAGCTTACAGCCCTGTCCAAAAACAGAGCCCAGCCTATGGCCTTGCCTGATTGCTGAACACAGCCTAACACCTAGTAGACAGGGACCTCAGTCAGTGACCCTGCCTAATCACAGAGAATATCTTGAGGCCTCACCCAATGAGTGAGCACAGATAGCAACTGCACCTGGCCATGAAGCACAGTGTCTAGCCCCACCCAGTGCAGGTGGAGGCCCCTCCCAACCAGGCACAGCCAGAGACTTTGTCCAACAGCAGAATGTATACACTCCACTATATATAGAAAGAGAATATATATAGATATATAAGAGAGAATATATAGAGAATATATATATATTCTCTTACTATACATATAGTAGTATAATACCACATGAGAGGAGACCGTGTTACATTAAGGGTATATAATATAAATGCTAAAACATCCATTAAAATAATACAACAAAGACTTACAGCTAATGTGCCAACAGAGAAAGTGAAATGAAATTTTTTAAAATACTCTGTCAAAAAGATGTCAGGAAAAGAATATTAGGGGAACAAAGAAAAGAAAGGATAATTAGAAAATGGATACTGCTATGGGAGATGATCCCATTAAATATAAATGCTCTAAATGCTTCCATTAAAAAGTGTAAATAAACAGATTAGATATGAAAACAAGATCCAATTATTTGCTGCCTAAAGGAAACTCACTTTATTTTTGTTTTCAGTTTGAAAGTAGCTATTTATTAACTGACCAGATCACAAAAATAATCATGGTAGATAACTTAGTTCATCCTTCTAATAAGCATATTGACCTGGTCTTCCTTGTGGCCAGAATCTCCACCTTCTACAAAATGGGTAGTCTTTTTCTTCATTCCCTCTCTTGAAGGGCCAGAAAAAGTTGTTTTCTTCTTTGAAACATTTTCCAACAGTATAGACCTCGTGAATCAGATGCTCCATGAAGATGATGCCATATTTACCAAGAAATTGAGCAATCAAGGTGTTCTCTGTCAGGGCAATTTGCTTCTTGTTGATTTTGCTGTAACCATACTTGTAGATCAATTGATTCACCAACATCAGATTTGGGTACTCCTACGCTATATATGGTTCCACAATCCTTAACATGTTAACTGAAGCTTTGTTGAGCTTAAAACAGTGCCATTGAAGATTTGGTGAATGCGAAGAAAGCTGCAACAGCTTTCAAGTCTCTGGGTTCACACCAATGCTACCCCTGATCCTGATGACAAATGCCAATTTGGGTTCTGCAGGTACCCAGAAGTTGCCAACTTTTCTTGACATCCTAGCCATCCAATAATCTCAGTTCTGTACATCTGCCTATATTCCTTGTGGTAATGCTTAATTTTTTCATAGATAAGCTTGCCTTTCAAAGCAAACTTTGAACAAAAGATCAGGTCATAATCTGGGGGTCATGGGATCTAGCCCCCTGCTGGGCTCCATACTCGATACATACTCTATACTCCATGGAGTCTGCTTAGGATTCTTTCTCTCCCTCTCTCTCTGCTCCTCCTCCTATTTGCATGGGCACTCTGTCTATCTCTTTCTCTTTCTCTCTCTCTCTAAAATAAATAAATCTTTAAAAAAAGACATGAGCAAAAGATTTGAACAGACGCTTCACCAAAGAAGATATATGGATGGCAAGTAAGGACTTACTTAACATCATCCGTCATTGAGAAAATGCAAATTAAAACCACTACATTTAGAATATCTAAAACTAAAAAGATTGACTATACCAAATAATAGTATCGATGCAAAATAACTGGAAAGTTCATATAATGGCAGTAGGGAAGTATATCCAGTTTGGGGGATTTTCTTAAACAGTGAAACATACATACCATATAATCTAACATTCCATTCCTAAGTATACTCAAGAGAAATGAAAGCTTAAGCATGAATATTCACAGTAATCTTATTTTAAAATGCTGTGCAAAATAAGCTACACTAAGGATGGCACAGACTGTATAATTGCATTTATATAAAATTCTAGAAAATGCAAAACCTGCAATTTCAGAAAGCAGATAAGTCGTTGCCTGGGATAAGAAAAAGGGCAGGGAGGAGAGGAATGAACTATTTCAAAGGGGCACAGAAAACTTTTTGAGTGATGATTATATTCCTTGCCTTAAGTGTGGTTGATGGTCTTATGGATCTATAACTGACATGGATTATATAATTGATATATATATGAAAGAAGTTATATACCTTATGACAGTATATTGTATATCAATTATATCTCAATAAAGATGCTTGAAAAAAAGAAGTAAAAAAATAACCTTCTAGTCCCAAATCATAACTAGAAATCCAAACAAAAACAATTACTAACAAAAAGTTATGGAATTATGTGCCCACTATAGGTCAAGCACTGTGCCAGTTGCCTTGGAGGAACACAAAAAAATAGTCAAGTCCTTGCATTTAATCATATATCATGATCAAAATATTTACAAAGCAACATATATCAAGAGTACTGATCAGCTTTTGACTTTAAGGAAGATGCCAGAGTAGAAGGATCCTAAATTCATGTCTCCCACAAACACATCTAGATAACAGCTACATCAGTGCAGCCAGTCCAGAAAATGACATGAAGATGGGCAAAACAGACTTCCCACAGTTAATGGCAAAGACAAAGCTATACCAGAAAGGGTAGGAAAGGCAGAGACATGATTGGGAAGCAAACACCTGGCAAGACTAACCACAAACAGGAAGGATACCACAAACACAGAGAAGGCAGAGGAGCAGACCAGGTACCCCAAGATGGGGGATCTGTACAGAGAAGATGAGTCCCCATGATATCTGGCTTTGAAAATAAATGGGACTTAACTTAGAGAACTTTTACAGCCAGGAGGGCCTAATTCTGGGTACTTTAAAAACCAGCAGGCTTAGCTCCAGGATAGCTAGATGCAATAGGAAACTGAGTACCTGTCCTTCAAGAGATAGCACAACAAACAACCCCCCAAAACCAAGATATAGCATACATGGAACAGTTTGAAAAACACCTTGGGTATATGTGAAGATTCATTTACTGATCTTAAAACCAATGCTGGAAGGTCAGGGATGTTTGAAAGATTTCTATAAGAACAAAAAAGCTGACAGGCTCCAATTCTCCCCCTGCACTGCCACCCAACACACCCCATCCACCCACCCAAGCCTAGGTAGCTTGGACATTTGGAGGAATCAACACAAACACTCTTAACTACTTTGCTACCACTATGTGTCCTGCCCCCACATTCTTCAGAGGATCTGCAACATCCAATCCATCCCACTTGGCAGGAGTTCGTTCAAAGTGGTTTCTGCAGTGTCTCATCCTTACAAGAAGCCTTGGCAAGGAATAGAGCCACTCCAAAGTGACTCCTGCTCTGAGGAGAAGGGAAGATAACCACATACACAAGTTCAACTGCAGACCTAGCAAATGAGCTTTACAACTGGCAGTGCAGAAAGTCCCCCCATAAATCAGTGCATCTGCAGCCTGGGCAGCACCTGACCTAACTGCTGGCCCTGCTCACCAACAAAAACTTCAAAGAGGAAGCACAGGGAGAGAACTCTACAGTTGAGGGCAGCCTGCTGTTCTGATTGTTGATATCACCCAATGACAAGCCAAAAGTGGCACAAAAAAGGGCTCCTTAACTATACAGGGACAAAACCCCGCCCATGACAAGCAAGGTGGGCCACTATAGCCTATTGAACTAAAGGCAAATGTGGCTCAGTCACAACACTAGGGTGGGTGCATACAACCTACATAGGAGACACCCCTGAAGCACCAAATTCTGGGGAACAGGGAACACCACACTGAAAGACACAACAGAACATCTTCATGAAGCCACTCCTGGCAAGAGCAGGAGATGTAGCTGACTTTCCTAATATAGAGAAACAATCAGAGAGTTAGACAAAAAGAAGAGACAGAGGAATGTGTTTCATATGAAAATATAGGACACAACCACAGCAAGAGACATAAGCAAAACAAAGATGAGTAATATACTGATAGATAATTTAAAGCAATAATCATAAAGATACTCACTGAACTTGAGAAGCGTGCAAGGTCAATGAAACCCTCAACAAAGAGATAGAAATTATAAAGAGGAACCAGTCAGAGATGAAGAATTCAAAAAGTGAAATTAAAAATACACTAGAGGGAATGACTAGCAGATTAGAAAAGGCAGAAGAGGAACACCTGGATGGTTCAGTTGGTTAAGCGACTGCCTTCGGCTCAGGTCATGATCCCGGAGACCCCGGATGCAGTCCCACATCAGGCTCCCTGCTCGATGGGAAGCCTGCTTCACCCTTTCTTGCTCCCCCTGCTTGTGTTCCCTCTCTGGCTGTGTTTCTCTCTGTCAAATAAATAAAATCTTTAAAAAAAAAAAAGAAAAAGAAAAGGCAGAAGAACTATCAGTGATTTGGAAGTAAGAGTAATGAATAGCCACCAAGCTGAATTGCAAAAAGAAAAAAGAACAATGAGAAATGAGACTATGTCAAGGGAACTCAGTGGCATTATGAAGCATAACAACATTCATGTTGTAGGGATTCCAGAAGAAGAAGAAGAGAAAGGAGCGTAGAAAATTTATTTGAAGTAATAGCTGAAAACTTCTCTTAACTGAGAAAGAAAATGGACATGCAGATCTAGGAAGCACAGAGAGCCTCCAACAAAATCAACCCAAGGAAGTCCAACCAGGACAAATAATAATTAAAATGACAAAAAGTAATGATAAAAAGAGAACTTTAAAAGTAGTAAAAGAAAACAGTTGCATACAAGGGAAAACCCCCAAGGATATCAGTTGATTTTTTTCAGTAGAAAACTTTGATATATTTGAAGTGCTGGAAGGTAAATACTTGAACCAAGAATACTCTATCCAGCAAGACTATCATTCAGAATAGAAGGAAAGATAAAGAGTTTCCCAGATAAACAAAACTTAAAGGGGGGAAAAAAAACCACAGTTAAAGGAGTTCATTACCGCTAAACCAACTTTATAAGAAATGTTAAAGGAAATTTTTGAGTAGAAAGAAAGGGCCATAAACAAGAGCAAGAAAATTATGAAAGAAAAAACTTCACAGGTAAATGAAATATAATAAAAGTAGTGGATTAATCACTTATAAGACTAGTACAAAGATTAAAGCACAGGGTGCCTGGGTGGCTCAGTCATTAAGCATCTGCCTTCAGCTCAGGTCATGAGCTCAAGGTCCTGGGATCAAGTCCCACATCAGGCACCCTGCTCAGGGGGAAGCCTGCTTCTCCTTCTCCCACTCCCTCTGCTTGTGTTGCCTCTCTCGCTGTGTCTCTGTCTGTCAAATAAAATAAAATCTTTTAAAAATATTTTTAAAAATATTAAATAACAAAAAAATAAAATTAATTTTATTTATAAAAATCAGTCAAAGAATTTACAAAATAAAAGGATGTAAAACTATGACATAGAATGAGGGGTACTACTTTTGAAATAGGTTTAAACTTAAGCAACCAAATACATAAAGCAACTATTAACAAACACAAAAGAAGAAATAGACAGTAATAAAATAATAGTAGAGGACTTCAACAACCCATTTACATCAAGGGATAGGTCATACAGACAGAAAATCAATAAGGAAACAGTGGTTTTGAATGACATATTGGACCTGATGGTCCTATCAGATATGTTCAGAACATACCACCCCAAAACAGCAGAATATACATTTTTTTCAAGTGCACATAAAACATTCTCTAGATTGGAGTGATGTTAGGCCATACAAAAAGTCCAAAAAATTCAAAAAGATTCAAATCCTATCATGCATCTTTTCTACAACAACTGTATAAAATTAGAAATTAATCACAAGAAAAAATTTAGAAAGAACAGGCCACAATCGCCAAACTGTGGAAAGAGCCAAGATGCCCATCAACAGATGAATGGATAAAGAAGATGTGGTACATATATACAATGGAGTACTATGCCTCCATCAGAAAGGATGAATACCCAACTTTTGTAGCAACATGGACTGGACTGGAAGAGATTATGCTGAGTGAAATAAGCCAAGAAGAGAAAGTCAAGTATCACATGGTCTCACTTACTTGCGGTGCATGAGGGGTAACCTAGAGGACAGTAGGAGAAGGAAAGTAAATGGGAAGTAGGATAATCCGGGGAGAGAAACGAAACAACAGAGACTTTGGACACAGAAACAAACTGAGGGACTTGGAGGGAGGGGGGTGGGGGGGATGGGGGAGCCTGGTGGTGGGTACTGAGGGCACCTATTGCATGGAGCACTGGGTGTGGGGAATGGGGAATGAATCTTGGAACACTGGAAAAAAAATTAAGTAACAATAAAAAAAATTAAAACCTATTCAACAATACAACTTGTAAAAAAAAAAGAAAAACACAATAAACAAACAGGGGCGCCTGGGTGGTAGTTAAGCAGCTGACTTTAGCTCAGGTCATGATCCCAGGGTCCTGGGATCAAGTCCTGAGCCTGCTTTTCCCTCTCCCTCTGCCTGCGGCTCTGCCTACTTGTGCTCTCTGTCTCTCTGTCAAATAAATAAATAAAATCTTAAAAAAAAAACTTAAAAAACCCTAAAAAAAAAAAGAAAAGAAAAAATTTAGAAAGAACACAAAAATGTGGATGCTAAGTAAAATGCTAGCCAATAATAAATTGGTCAACCTAGACATTAAAGAGGAAATCAAAAAAAGACATGGGATAAATGAAAATGAAAACACAATGGTTCAAAATCTTCAGGATGCAGCAAAAGCTATTCTAAAAGAGATTATAACAATACAAGATAACTTGAGAAGCAAGAAAAAAATCTCAAATAAGCAACCTAATCTTATACCTAAAGGAGCTAGAAAAAGAGCAAACAAATGAAATAAATAAAATAGAGAAAGAAAAAATAGAACAGATCAAGAATCCCAGGAGCTGGTTCTTTGCAAAGTTCAACAGAATTGAAAAACCCTTAGCCAGACTCATCCAGAAGAAGGAGGAGGAGGAGGAGAAGGAGGAGGAGGAGGAGGAGGAGGAGGCGGGGAGGGGGCGAGGGGCAGGGACAGGGAAAAGAAGAAGAAGAAGGGAGGGGACTCAAGTAAATACAATCAAAAATGAAAGAAAAATAACAACCAACACCACAGAAATAGAATTATAAAAGAATGTTATGAAAAATTATATGCCAACAAATTGGACAACCTAGAAGAAATGGATAAATTCCTAAAGCATATAAATTACCAAAGCTGAAACAGGAAGAAATAGAAAATTTGAACAGACTGAAAACTAGTAAAGAAACTAAGTCAGTAATCAAAAAACTCTCAACAAACAAAAGTCCAGGACCAGATGGCTTCAGAGGTGAATTCTACCAAACATTTAAAGAAGAGTTAATACCCATTCTTCTTAAACTATTCCAAAAAATAGAAAAGGAAAGAAAGCTTCCAAATTCATTCTATGAGGCCAGCATGACCCCAATACCAAAATGAGATAAAGACTCTCGCAAACAAAAGAACTATAGTCCAATATCTCTAATGAACATAGATGAAAAAGTCCTCAACAAAATACTATCAAACAGAATCCAACGATATATTTTTAAAAATCATTCACCAAGATCAAGTGGCATTTATTCCAGGGATGCAAGAGTGGGTCAATATTTGCAAATCAATCAACATGATACATCACATTAAAATAGTAAGATATAAATCATATGATCATGTCAATAGATGAAAAAAGCATTTGACAAAGTACAATATCCATTCATGACTAAAAACCCTCAACAAAATACTTTTAGAGGGAACACACCTCAGCATAATAAAGGATATATATGACAAACTCAAAGCTAAAAATCATACTCCATGGTGAAAAACTGAGAGACTTTTCCTTAAGATCAGGAATAAGACAAGGATGTCCACTCTCACCACTTTTATTCAATATACTACTGGAAGTCCTAGTCACTGCAATCACACACAACAAAAAGAAATAAAAAGGCATCCAAACTGGTAGGTAAGAAGTAAAACTTTCACTATTTTTAGAAGACATGATACTATATAGAAAACCCTAAAGACCTCACCAAAAAACTATTAGAACTGATAAATGAATTCAGTAATGTTGCAGGATGCAAAATTAACATACAAAAAACCTGTTGCAATTCTATATTCTAATAAGGAAATAGCAGAAAGAGAAATTAGAAAAATGGTCCCATTTACAATTATATCAAAAATAACAAAATACCTAGGAACAAACAATCAAGGAAGTGAAAACCTGTACTCTAAAAACTATAAAACAATGAAAAAAATTGAAGAAAACACAAACAAATACAAAGATATTTCACCTTCATGGACTGGAAGAAGAAATATGGTTAAAATATCCATACTACTCAAAGCAATCTACAGATTTAATGCAGTCAAAATACCACATTTTTATAGAACTAGAAAGAATAATCCTAAAATTTATATGAAACCCCAAAAGACCCCAAATAGCTGAGCAATCCTGAAAAAGAAAAACAGAGCTGGATGTAACACAATCCTAGTTTTTAAGATATACTAAAAATCTACAACTTAAAAAAAAAACTATTTTAGTCAAAACGGTATAGCACTGACACAAAAATAGACACATAGGTCAAAGGAACAGAATAAATAATTCAGAAATAAACCCACACTTATATGGTTAATTGATCTACAGCATAGGAGGCAGGGATATACAATGGGAAAAGACAGCCTCTTCAACAAATGGCATTAGAAAACTGGATAGCTACTTGCAATAGAATAAAAACTGGACCACCTTCTTACACCATCCATAAAAATAAACTCAAAATGGGTTAAAGACCTAAGTTGTGATACCGAAACCATAAAACTCCTAAAAGAAAATATAGGCAGTAATTTATTTGAAATTGGCTGTAGAAACATGTAGATATGTCTCCAGGACAAGGGGAACAAAAGCAAAATTAAACTATTGGAACTCCAGGGGCACCTGGGTGGCTCAGTTGATTTAGCGTGGTGGGGGGGTCCCCTGCTCAGCGGGAGGCCTGCTTCTCCATCTCTCACTCCCTCTGCTGTGTTCCCTCTCTAGCTGTGTTTCTCTCTGTCAAATAAATATATAAAATCTTATAAAAAAAAAAAAACTATTGGAACTCCACCAACATAAAAGGTTTTTATTGAGTGAAGGAAATCAACAAAACAAAAGGCAACCAATGGAATGGAAGAAGATATTTGCAAATGATTTATCTCATAATGAGTTAATACCTAAAATATAAAAAGAACTTACACAACCCAACATCAAAAAAGAATCTGATTTTAAAATGTGCAGAGGACCTGAAGAGACATTTTTGCAAAGACATACAGAAGGCGAACAGACACATAAAAAGATGCTCAACATCACTAATCATCAGCGCAATGCAAATTCAAACCACAATGAAGTATTACTTTATACCTCTTGGAAAGGCTAAAATAAAAAATGCCAAGAAATAGCCAGTATAGTAACTTGTGGCAAAAAAGGAACATTTATGCACTATTGCTGGGAATGCAAATTGGTGCAGCCACTGTGGAAAACAAGGGCTTCCAGAAAAAATTGAAATTATAATCACCACATGATTCAATAATTCCACTATTATTTACCCAACGAAAATGAAAACACTAATTTAAAAAGATATATGCACACCCATGTTTTTTGCAGCATTATTTAAAATTGCCAAGCTTTGGAAACACCTCAAGTGTTTACCCATAGACAAATGGATGAAGAAGATGTGAGATACATATATATTTATATATATATATATTAGAATATTATTCAGCCTTAAAAAAGAATGAGATCTTGTCCTTTGTGACAACATGGATGGACCTAAAGATAATTATGTCAAGTGAAATAAGTCAGAGAAAGACAAACACTACATGATTTCTTTCACATGTAGAATTTAAGAAACAAAACAAGGAAAAAAGTGATAAATAAATAACCATACTGTCCACACAAAATCAAAAAACAAACTTGAAACAGTTGGGAATATTTATAAGCTGACAAAATATTTGATTAGAGAAAGGACATATTTTAATTTTATTCCATTAGGATAGAATCCAAGTTGTTTATAAGTGAATATGTGGGATTTTGTATTTCTCTAAACTCTCATTCACAGAGTTTTGGAAACTTTGAGCACAAAATTTCAATATAAATAGTATACCTAGTTTAATGTTTCCATTGCAATGCTTCAAAACAATTAAACATTACAGTTATGAATGGGGAAAAAACCCATATGCTTAATAAAGAGAATAAACTGGTGGTTGCCAGAGGGGACATGAGTGGGAGGATGGATGAAATAGATAAAGTGGATTAAGAATACACTTATCTTGAAAGGTACTGAAAAATGTATAGAATTTTTGAATCACTATATTGTATACCTAAAACTAATATAACACTGTATTTAATTATACTTGAAAAAAAAGAGATTAAACACAAGTACTACTAATTAATTTGCATTATAATTACTTTCAAGATATATATATACTATATTTAAGATATATATACATAGGCATATATTTTTATACAATTGAGAAGTTAAAAGAGTAATTGTTCCTTTTGTACAGTTATATACTAGAGTTCTTTAAAGTATAGAGCTTGCTTGTGCATTAAAATATTATATCTTCAAAGTAATTTGCAACTCTTTCAGGAATTGACCTCATATAAATTATAATGTACCTCCATTTAAATAGATTTACTATAGAGAGAAGTGCCTTTTAATCAGGAAAAGAGCCCTGAAGTAGGTGAGTTTTAGATGAATTTTAAAATACATGAAGGTTAGGGAATGGTAGATGGAAACTTGGGTAAATTATTCCAGGTGAACAAAATACATTTTGTGGCAAGGCTGAAAGACAAATGAATTCAAAGAAAATGGAAAGTGAGGAAACAGCAGAGAGCCAGCCTTGGAGGTCATTAATAAAAAAGGTTTTTGAAAATAAATTACTCAGGGAAGCTATGGATTTGAGTAAATATGGGTACTGGGAAGAGTCATTGGGTCAATAAGTGAAGGCTCATTGACAATAAGTCATTACCATAACTTGACCTCTTTTGGGAATTCTCCACAGCTGGATTATCCTTCCCCCTACTCCAAATTCAAAATAGATAAAAGACTTAAATATAAGATGTGAAATTGTAAAACTCCTAGAATAAAACATGGGAATAGCTCCTTGATATCAGTCTTGGTGATGTTTGGGGGGGTTTTTGGGTTTCTTGAACATGACACCAAAAGCAAAGCCAAAAAAGCAAAAATACACAAGTGGAATTACATCAAACTTAAAAGCTTCTACAGAGCAAAGGGAATATTTTTAAAAAGGCAACCTACAAGGGACACTGGGTGGCTCAGTCATTAAGCATCTGCCTTCAGCTCAGGTCATGATCCTAGACTCCTGGGATTAAGCCCCACATTGGGCTCCCCGCTTTGCGGGAGACCTGCTTCTCCCTCTCTCACTCACCCTGTTTGTGTTCCCTCTCTAGCTGTGTTTCTCTCTGTCAAATAATAAATAAATAAATAAACAAACAAACAAATAAATAGAAGGCAACCTACACAATGGGAGAGAATAAGGGGCTAACACCCAAAATATATATAAGGAACTCATACGACTCCATAGCAAAAACAAAACAAGCAAAGAAGCAAAAGCTTGATTAAAAACTGAATAAACATTTTTCCAAAGACATACAAGTGGCTAACAGGTACATGAAAAGTTGCCCAATATCTTTCTGGAAACAAATCAAAACCACAATGAAATATTGCCTCACAACTGTTAGAACAGCTATCTTCAAAATAATAACTGATAGCAAGTGTTGGTAAGAATGCAGAGAAAAGGGGACTCTTGAACACTGTTGGTGGGAATTGGTATAGCAAGTATTAATTGGTATAGCAAGTATTAAAAAGTAGTATGGAGGTTCCTCAAAAAATTAAAAATAGAACTACCATATGGTCCAGAAATTCCCCTTCTGGGTATAATATGAAGGGAAAAAAATCAGTATCTGAAAGAGATATACACACACCATATTCATTGCACCATAATTCACAGTAGCTAAGACATGGAAATAACCTAAGTGTCCATCAAGAGATGAATAGGTGAATAAAATGTGGTAGTTATATTTATGTACACACACACAATGGAGTATTTTTCACCCATTTTAATAAAAGGAAATCCTGTCATTTGCAACAACATAAATGGACCTTGCAAACATTATGCTAAGCAGCATAAGTCAGACAGAGAAAGGTAACTACTGAATGTTCTCACTTATATATGGAATCTACAAAAACTAAGTTCATAGAAACAGAGAATAGACTGGTGTTTAGAGGTACAGGTTGTGGGGTAGGAAATGGGTGAAAGTGATCAAAAGGTAACAAATGTTCAGTTATAAGATAAATAACTCCTGGGGATGTAATGTGCCACATGGTGACTGTCGTATATTTCAAAATTGCTAAGAGAGAAGATCTTAAGAGTTCTCATCCCAAGAAGAAAAGAAATTATAACATGAGATGGTGGATGTTAAGTAAACTTATATGGTAATCATTTTGTAATTTACACATATTTCAAATTAGTATGTTGAACACCTTAAACTAATACAATATTACGTGTCATTTATATCTTAATAAAAAGGGTAGGAGGGGAAATGTTGACCCTATTTAGAGAATTCTCCACAGCTGGGTCATCCTCCCCCAGCACACCCCACACACATACTTCCTCCTGAGGCAGAGGGAGGGAAGGAATAGTTCCAGCAGCTACAAAGGACAAACAATAGTTATACTAGGTTGAATCAGAGAGAGTATTTTCTACTAAACACCAAGACTTCCTTCTGCTTGTTTTCAAGAGGTCAGTTCTGGGGAAGTTAACAATACATCTGTATTCAATGAAGGTTGGAGGAGAACCAAATCACCACATTCGGACGAGTTCCAGGAACTCTGGGAAACTGTATGTTCCAAAAAGAGAGAAAGAACACAGAAAGCAAGGCTTGAAGTGGAGCCCAGAAAGGAATCTAGCAACAGGAAGCATGAGTGTGGAAAATGAGCATTTTAAATTAAAGTTGCTCAGGAATTCTCAGAACCAATAGACTACGTACTTAATGTTTGAAATATGCTTTTTTTTTTACAGCATTCCTTTTGGTTCACTGGCTGATATAAGGTAATAAATATTCCCATGTGTACATATACCAAATAAAGTGGGATATTCATAAGGAACATATTAGTGACTACAGGATGCTTTCTTAGAACATATTTCACTTTTTAGTTTCACAACTATACTATGCAGTGTTAGGGGCATCATTATCTTTCAACACACAGAGAAATGTAATACTAAGTGAAATCTAAGTATTCAGGCAAGTATATCTTAGAAAATTCATTTTTAAGACTAAGTCCACCAAGGGCACCTGGCTAGCTCAGTAGGTGGAATACGCGACTCTTGATCTTAGGGTGGTGAGTTCAAAGCCCCATGTTGGGTGTGGAGATTATGAAAAAAAAAAAAAAGGAAGTCCACCAAAAAAACCTCTGTCACATGCTACAACATGGATAAATCTTAAGGACATAGTGCTAAGTAAAATAAGCCAGTCACAGAAAGAAAAACATTCTATAACTCCACTCATATAAGTTATCTAGAATAGTCAAGTCTATGGAGACAGAAAGTCAGATGGTAGCCAGGAGCTAGGGAAGAGGTATATGAGAAATTGTTGTTTAATAGATACAAAGTTTCAGTGTTACAAGATGCAATTGGTTGCATAACAATGGGAATATATTTTACAATACTGAACCATACACTTAAAAATGTTTAAGATGGTATTTTTATGTTTTACACAGTTTAAAGTATTTTAAACTGAGGGGAAAAAGTCAGTCCACCAAGTACCCAGGCTTTCTGAGAAGTCACAGAATGAATAAACTTTTAAGAGTACATACAATGTAATATTTTTAAGTATGCAGTTGGAAGAAAGAATAAAGTAAATGAGCGTTCACTGAGTCTCACAGCAGGTTCATCATTATTAGATCCTTTACATATGTTCTATTAAACTCTTACAATAATCCTGAAAGTAGATATTCTGGTCCAGATGTTGATATGCTAGTCCTGAAAAAAAATTGGGGTTTAGAAAGGAAAAATACCTTGCCTAAGTTTTGTAGCTAATAAACAGCCTAGGGTCATGGGGTTACCACCATTTCACTTATTACTGGAAAATAACAGGGTCATTACAATGAAAGTTTAGAGAATTAAGGGAAGAATTCGTTTTCTACGTTCTGTACTCTATTTTCACTTTTCTTTATTTACTGAATCCTGAAAAGAAATTTAAAAACTAACACTGATAAAGGAAATTGCAGGAAAAAGCTTTGAGTGTTTCTTAACTAGCATAAAATTTTGGAACTAGAAGTAATATCAAGTTACCTGAAAGAAAACAGTGCCCAGGAAAGGATCTCACAAGCCTGGTCATATACACAGGGAACCTCTAGGGGAAAAACAAAACACAGTTGGGAGTCATTCACATTTATCACATTTATCATATGTTTAAATTTCTTTTGATATAAAGTGTGTCAGTCAGAATACCAGATAAAATTGAACTTCCACCGCTTAATAAATACTTTTCGTAAAATTTAACCAAGAAATCTGTATCAGTCATGTCAGGAAACAGCACACACAAACTCAGCAATGTGAAGAAAGTTTAAAAAGGGGCTAGTCATGAAGGTGTGGGCAGTGTACAAGAAACCACAAGGGGTAGCGCGGGACTTCGGGGCTAGTGACTTCAGGACTTACCCACCCCAACGCCAGCATAGACCAAGGGAGTGAGCTATTTCTGAAACAGAGAGAGTGAGCTGCATGGCTTGGCTGTCTCTTGGCCACAGAATGCAAGCAGCTTGCAGTGACCCGCAGGGAGAAAGTTCGGAAATTAAACATCCCCAGTCCCAATCTCCTCTAGTCCTCTTTCTGCTCTCCTGTCAATGCTCCCCTACTGGCCACACCTTCTCTTACACCTTTTAAGGCTCAGAGTAAGGTAGGAATGAATAGAGAGTGCCTTTGGAGAGGCAAACAAAATGTATCCAGCAGAGACTGACTAACATTTTATAGATCATGTGTGAAAATAAATTTAGGGAATACCTAACAATAAGAGCAAGTCCTCTGGGGTTTTTGTTTTTTAATGAGATATATTAGAAAACTTACTACTAAGACTGAAAGATGCTGCATTAGTCAGGTTTTGCTGTAACAATGCAGCATCACAAGCAACCCCAAAATCTCAGTGGTTTACAATAATCAACATTTATATCTTACTCTCAGGTCTACAAGTCAGTTCTGGTTCAATTACATTTGGCTAAATTAGCTGGACATGGCTCCAGGCTAAGGGTTGGGATCAGTTGTGCTTCATATATCTTCTTCTCCTAAAACTCAGGCTAAATGGCCAATGATTACATAGAACATGGCAGATGGTAAAAGCAAAAGGAAAAAACAGAAATCATAACATTTCTTACACTTGTACTTGTAACTGACATGTTGTCACTTCCACCATATTGAATATGTCAGTGAAGTCCTTTGACCAAGCCCAAGGTCAATGGAGTGGGAAAGTCAATGAATAGAGAGTGGTAGAATGAATATTTTCCAAGCTATAATTAATCTACTACTCTTAGTAAAACTGCCTCTGAAAATATATGAAAACACCCAGGCATTATGCTACAAATAGATTTTTAACTCTATTAACTGTTTTTATGTATATACTTTTTTTTAATTTAAAGCATCCTGTGGCTGTGATTATGCATTCCCTGCCAATCACATTTACCTTCCACATTACTAAAAGGAACTGTCTAGGTAAACACTATTAACAGAATGTCAGCCTTAAAGCACATTATATGTGCCTTCACATACAGGTATAGGTATAGGCCTCTGCCTACAGCACCTAAAGAAGACAAAAAGCACTAAAAGTTTATATATTATATAGTCTAGTAACTTAATCAAATTTCAAAGTTACTCATAGACCTTTCTAAATCATCAGCAGAATTTTTAAAACACATTAAAACTTATTTTTAAAGATTTATATGTTCAGTGTTTCCTTGATGTCCATCTATAGTTATAATTTTTCCAGCTTTATTGAGATATAATTGACATATAGCATTGTGTAAGATTAAGGTGTACAAATTGTCAAATTATCACACTTATATATTCCAATATGATTACCACTGCAGCCTTACCTAACACCTTCATCACATCACATAACTATCATTTCATTTTTGTGGTGAAAAAATTTCAAGATTACTCTCTTAGAGACTTTCAAGTATACAATACAGTATTATTAAGCATGGTCACAATGCTGTGCATGGAACTTATTTATCCTCTAACCAGAAGTCTGTTTCTTTGTCCAACATCTCTCCATTTCCCTTATGTCCCTGGTAACCACCATTCTACTCCATTTCTACTGCTCACTTTTTTTAGATTCTACATATAAGTGATACCATAGTATTTGTCTTTCCTTGTCTGACTTACTCCACTTAGCGTAACACTGTCAAGGTCCATTTGGATAGTTGTAAATGACACACACACACACACACACACACACACATATATAACCATTTTTCTATCCATTCATCCATTGACAGACACTTGGTTGTTTCCATATCTTGGTCATTGAGAATAATGCTGCAATAAACATGGACATGCAGATATCTCATCAATATCCTGTTTTCACTTTTGTATCTATATTCATCCCTGGCCAGTAGTTTTTTTGCAGTGTCTATCTGACTTTGGTATCAGGATAATTCTGGCCTTGTAAAATAATTTTGGAAATTTTTTGGAAGCTTTTGAGAAAGACTGGTGTTAATTCGTCTTTAAATATTTGTTAGACTTTTCTTTGTTGAGAGGTTTTTGATTACTGATTAATATTTCTACTCATTATTGGTCTGTCATATTTTCTATTTCTTCACGATTCAGTCTTGATAAGTTGTATGTTTCTAGGAATTTATCCATTCTTCAAGGTTATCCAGTTTGTTGGTATGTAATTGTTTGTACTAGGCTCCTATGATTTCTATGTATTTCAGCTGTAATAACTCCTCTTTCACTTTTGATTTTGAGTCTTCTCTCTTTTTCACTTATCTTGCAAAAGGTTTTCAATTTTGTTTATCTTTTAAAAAACAGCTCTTAATCTTTTCTATTGTTTTCCTGATCTCTATTTCATTTATTTCTTCTCTGATCTTTATTTCCTTCCATCTGCTCACTTTAGTCTTAGTTTGTTCTTCTTTTTCTAGTTCCTTGAGGTGTAAAATTAGGTTATTTCCAAAGATAAAGAGAGAGAATCAGAGCATACTACCACAGAAAATCACCAATTAACAAGGGTAGCAAGAGAAGAAAAAAGAAACAAGTAAACTACCCAAAAAAGGCCAGAAAATGATTAATAAGATGACATTAATAAGTCCTCACATCAATTCTTTCTCTAATTGTAATAGATTGAATTCTTCAAACAAAAAACACAGTGTGGTTGGCTGTATTGAAAAATAAAACAAGATCTAACTATATTTTGCCTATAGAAGATTCACTTCAGCTTTAAGGAAAACAGAGCTCAAAGTGAACAGATGGAAAAAGAAAAAGATATTCTATGAAAGCGGAAACCAAAAGAGAATAAGGATAGCTATATCGACATCAGACAAAGAAGACTTTATGCTAAAAACAGTAACAAGAGACAAAGAAGGTCATTATATAAGATAAATGGGTCTGTGTCAGCCATACTTCAAAAAAAATTTTTTTAATTTAAAAAAGTTTTTTTTTAAAGATAAATGGGTCAGCTCATTAAGAAGATATTAAATGTATTTGCACCCAACATGGGACCACTTGAATATATTAAGCAAATACTAACAGGTCTGAAAAGTAAAATAGATTATAATACAGTAATAGTAGGAGACTTCAATACTCCACTTTCAGCAATGGATAGACCATTCAGACAGAAAATCAACAAGGAAACATTGGACTTTAACCACGCCTTAAGCCAAATGGACCTAACGAACCTATAAAGAACATTCCATCCAATAGCCTCAGAATACACATTCTTCTCAAGCACACACAGAACATAGTCTAGGATAGGCCACATAATAGGTCATATAATAAGTCTTATCAAATTAAAAAAGACTGAAATTATACTAAGAATCCTTTCCAGCTACAATAGGTAACTAGAAATCAACAACAATAGGAAAGCTGGAAAATTCACAAATGTGGAAATTAAACAACACACCCATGATCCACCAATGGGTAAAGAAGAAACCAAAAGGGAAATCAAAACCTATCTCAAAATAAATTAAAATGGAGAAACAACCTACCAAAACTTACAGGACACAGCAAAAGTAGTTCCAAGAGGGAAGTGTATAGCAATAAATGCCCATATTAAGAACAAAAGAAAAATCTCAAATAAACAATCTAACTTTACACCTCAAGGAACCATGATGTTTATCTTCTAATTTATGCACTATGCATGAAAGAAGGAAAATCACGAAAACCTTAGAAAGGAATTAAGTAGTTATATAGGTAAACTTACAATCTTGTTTGGGAATTTTTTTCCACTTTGTGACAGACAAAGGGTTGTGCCACCTCTGATTAAATAGCTCTGGTGATAGAAGGTCACCATCTAATGTGGTAGTTTTCTGGATAATTCCCTTGATGGAATATTATAATTTACTCTTTTTTTTTTTTTTTAGTAAACTCTACACCCAATGTGGGGCCCAAACTTATGACCCCAAGATCAAGAGTCTTGGGCCCTGGGGTGCCTAGGTGGTCCAGTCTTTAAGCATCTACCTTTGACTCAGGTCATGATCCCAGGGTCCTGGGATCAAGCCCCCACATTGGGCTCCGTACTCAGCAGGAAGCCTGCTTCTCCCTCTCCAGCTCCTCTGCTTATGTTCCTCTCTCGCTGTGTCTCTCTCTGTCAGATAAATAAAATCTTTAAAAAAAAAAAAAAAAAAAGGAGTCACAAGCCTACCAACTAAGCCAGGCAGGCACCCCACTTGTTTTTGTTTTTGCTTTTTTAATTGATCCAAAACCTTCTTTTATTCAACTTCCTTTCTAATGTTCTTAGTTTTGTGCTTGGAAGTAAAACAAATGCATTCCCTCTTCCATTAGGATAGTGGCTTCATATTTGGAAATGGCCAGAACATGTGCTATCCTCCTTCCCTGACCCTATCTCCCACTCCATCAGTGCTCTAGTCTCTTCTTAAGATAAGGGCTCTTTTGGAAAGTCCTCCTATATTGTTGCCTCCAGAACTCTTCTCACCCTTATTGCACTCTTAGATTCCGATGAGAAAAAAAGATTCAGGGAGATTTATTTCCAGATTTTAAATATGTTGATTCACATTCACCATGCCTTCCCCAAACATCTAACCTAAAATAACTTTTATTATATTCTTGCAGAGTCCCTTGTTCTATTCCTTTTAGTATTTATTATATATAATTGATACTTACAATTTAATTAATCATATATATCTAATGTAATTACCTTTAAATTCTAATATTCATTTAATAACTGAATTATACCTATAATAATATCTGTCTCTTCCACTGGTCTGTAAGTTCTCTGAGGGTAGGAACTCTATTTATTTTGCTCACCATCTTATTTCTTGCTCTTAGTATAATCCCTGCTACACAGTAGATATTTATAAGTATTTACTGACAGATTTTCAGCTGTTGAATAAATGGAAATTCACATTGTGACCATAATTAAAGAAAGCAGAGTGCCATTGTCTTCCTACATACAAAAAATTTCCCAGAAGAATTTAAGTTAAAGGTGAATTTTGAAGAAAACAAGGGTCCCAGATTGATGGCAAAAGCAGGGAAAAGCAATCCAGTACATAGCATTTTATCTCATGTGGTGGATAGAGAATGGTAGCTGTTTACTAAGGTCCATCTCCTCTTCTTCCTGGACATGTTAGGCTACATTTCTAAGCCTCCCTTCCCCATAGATAACTCCCTTGCTGGTGACAAAGTTTTCACCAATGGAACATGAACAGAAGTAATGGTTACCCCTTTTGTGTTTCTGTCGTAGAGGTGGTTGTGTTTCCTCCTTGCCCCTTTGTCTCTTGCCAGCCTCAACAATGCAGACAACAGCAAGGCCACAAGTGACCTATGCTCCACTTGGGGTGGAGCTTCAAGTTGGAAGGAGCCTGATTCCTTTTTGACTCCCCAGAGCACAGTTGTCCCACTCACTCGGACCGTACCTCTTGTTTTACCATGTAGAGAAATAAACATCTTTGGTCTTTAGGCTACATTATGATTGAGTCTCTTCTTTTAACACTTATCCTTTGCCCTAAGACATTTGTCATTTAGAAAATTTTCAATGAATATTATTTGAATTTACAGTACAGAGAATGACATATGTGGCACAGCCTAAAAGAAGATGAAAATGCTTCAGACAAGAAGCTAATGAGAAGAGTAGTGAGAAATCACTAATCAATTTTGGAAAGTATTTGAGGTTATTACAAATATATATCTACACGATATATATAGATCATATATATGATGTATATGTGTAAATGATATAAATTATATTATTAAACTCCTCTGTACCTGCCCCTCAAAGTGAATAAATGTCAGCATTTTGGGAACTTCAGATTTTTTTCATATTTTTAAAGCCATAGTACCTTATAAAAATAATGATTATTCCCTATAATTATCCTCCTTGGAGGAGGTTTTTCAACATTCATCTCAATATATGGTATCTACAGTTGAAGCCCAAATAAGGACTATTCATGAGAGTACAGAGCCTATTACTCACTGGGATCTGAACAGTAAAGTTCTAATAACAGAGCCCAGGATTGCATTACTTACTTAACAACTGTTTAACACTATTTGCTTATGTTAAATGAAATTTACTGAAACTGCCTAGCCATCTTTCACATCCATTCCTACTACCAGTTCTCCCCTTTCTACGCTAATTAAACTTGTGAAACTCACTACTGACATAAGTGCACCACCCAACATTTATTACTTGTAATTTTTTTCCTGATGATTTGGGTCTATGATGACAGAGCATCATTTTTATTCAGGTGAAATTTTGGCATCTAACTGTAGACAGTGCCACTTAGGAGCAACTGAAAAACTTCCAGGTGGATCCTAGCATTTCCACTATCTTACATTACGATGATCACTTGGGTCCTCTCCCAAAACCAGTCAATGTATCAGGCAGGTATGGGGTGCCGGGTGAAGGCAAGGCCCTATTTAGCATTTTTGTTTTGTTTTGTTTAGTTTTGAGTCTGATGGAGTTTCATCTAAAAGTTGCTAGACACATTTTGCCACAGCCAGTAGCAACACCCATCATTCTTTGAAACAGGCTTCCTCAATTTTGAACAAAATCACATGAAGGAGCCATTTAATTGTATTTCCTAATTGTTCTGTGGATTGTTCTACAGTAGCATGGAACAAGGTTTTTATTTTGGTTTGGTTTGATTTGCTTATGAAGGCAAAAAGGGTGAAAGGAGTCCCAAAGATTTCCAGATGGTATTCTTGAGTGAGAAAAGTAAGATGCACACAGGTGTGTATAATATGATTCCATTTAAGTAAAACAAATGAAACAAAACATCAACATACAAATATATTTTTAAATGGCTATGTGAACCTAGAAAAAGTACAATAAGAAAGCGAAAACAGGGAAGCCAGGTTAAAAAAAAAAAAAAAAAAGGAAAGGTTTTTGTTTTTTTAAAGATTTTTTTTATTTATTTATTTATTTATTTATTTATTTATTTATTTATTTATTTGACAGAGAGATCACAAGTAGGCAGAGAGGGAGGAGGAAGCAGGCTCCCTGCTGAGCAGAAAGCCCTACGCAGGCCTAGATCCCAGGACCCTGAGATCATGACCTGAGCCAAAGGCAGAGGCTTTAACCCACTGAGCCACCCAGGTGCCCAGGAAAGGTGTTTTTAACAAAGAACACCAAAAAGCAACACTGCAATGTAATATGAGTGAAAGACTAGACTTTGCTAAACTAGTTGCATGGGGACTCTAAATCATTTTTAATAATTATTTTAATTACCTTATTTTGTAGTAATAGGCCTGTAGTTTTAAGATGAACATCAAAACACAAAAACAAACAAAACAAAATAAAAAACAACTATATGTAAATTAGAAGAAAGACAATGATAAAACCCTCTATGACAAAAGCAAGCACAAACTTTCTCGTGTTTCTGTTAATAGATTTTAAAAATGCAGTTTGAGAGGGTACAGCTAATGGCATGTCATCCTATTGAAATGAAGAGAAAGAAAAGAAATGACAACCAAAGCAGATTTGATTCCAGATCATGGAATAAAGTAGGTAGCCTGTAATGGCTTCTTTCAGTTATGACTTAAGACTCCAGCATAGGTCTTTTGTTTTGTTTTGTTTTTGTTTTTTAAGATTTTATTTATTTGACAGAGAGAAACACAGCTAGAGAGGGAACACAAAAAGGGGGAGTGAGAGGGGGAGAAGCAGGCTTCCCGCTGAGCAGGGAGCCTGATTCGAGGCTCTATCCCAGCACGCTGGGATCATGACCTGAGCCAAGGGTAGACACTTAATGACTGAGCCACCCAGGTGCCCATAGAGCATAGGTTTTAATGTAACCATTTTACAGTCGATGAAACTGAGTCTTGGAAGGTTTGGGCAGCTTTCCTAAGATTTGAGCCCATTCACATAATTCCAAAACCCATGTACTCACTCTGACAATAATTGTCTCACTATGTAAAATGACACAAGTATAATAGAGTTAGAATCCATTTAGGAATGTGACATACATATCCTGCATTTGCCATGGCAGGCTATATGATATTCCAGAGTAGTGCCACTAGTTCCTCTCTCCTTTTGTGCTAAGCCAAATGTTCTCTGGGTTTCCATTCTCCAATTTACAGATTCTTAATTAAATCTTCTTTTTAAGCTCTACAAACATACATAACCTGCATACACCTCCTTCTCTCTGGCTTCCTCTCCTTTCTTACTCTAGTCACTCTGCCCTCCTTGCTGTTCATCCAACACAATAAGCATGCTCCTGCCCAGGACCTTTGCACTTCCCATCTATTTCCTCTACCTGGAATATTCTTCCTTCAGATGTCCACGTGATTCACTCCCCTCTTCACAGCGAACTTTTTCCAGATCAACTTACTTAAAATTAGAACCTTTGTGGCCAATCTGACTCTTCCTAATGCTGTCTTCTGTTTTGATTTTTTTCCTCTCTCAAATTCATCATCATGTAATAAGCTTTATATTTATTTATTTACTTTCTTTGATTCCTACTACAAAAATGTAAGCTTCATAGGGCAGCAATTTTCTCTTTTGTTTGCTGTTATGCCCCAGACACTTAAAATAGCACCTGGAACACAGTTGGTATTCAGTATGGAACAAATGAATAAAGGCACTGCTATTCTCCTTTCCAACATTCAGATCTGATCGTATGGTATTCATAAGGTATGTCTTTAATGACCAGAACGCATCTCATCCTAGATGTTTACATCTACTTCTACAATTTCTAGTTGTTTACGATTCTTAGAGGTAAAAACAGGAGGGAGGGATTACAGGTGAGGAAAATGAGTCAATAATATTGTTGAAGAAGGGGTAAGTGGGTGGCTCAATCTGTTAAGTGTCTGCCTTTGGCTCAAGTCATGATCCTGGAGTCCTGGGATTTAGCCCCTGTTGGGTTCCTTGCTCAGAGGAGAATCTGCTTCTCTGTCTAACCCTCTCCCTTCTAGTGCTCTCTCTCTCTCTCAAATAAATAAATAAAATCTTAGAAAATATATATTGTTGAATAAATTGTATTGTATAATATGAAAATACAGTTTTATCTGTGATACTTCACACAAAAATGAATCTAGGTAGATTATATACATATTTTTAAATGGCGCAAAGCTACAGAAAGTAGAATTTTATCTTGTCACTAGAAGGGTAATAAATAATGTCTATATCAAAAAAGGATCAAATTTATAAGAAATAAGTTAAGATTTAAGGAGATAAATGGACAAGGTGTAAATAGGTAATTTACATAATGAACACACAATTTGTAAACAAATATGGAAAAATCTTCAATGAGTTAATGAAAAATGCAGATGGAAACTATCATATAGTATCATTTTCTTGATAGAAAGCACTACGGTGAAATGGCTATGACAATGTTAAGTGAAAAAGACAGAATTCAAATTGTATCTGTCATGTTTATGGTTATGTATATGAACGAGGACAGGAAGGGAACCCAAAAGTTGAATATAATTTCGTCTGCTGGTTTTATGAGCATACCAAAATTTAAAGTCTCCATGATTTTTTCCTCTACCCTGTGTTTTTGTATGTTGACATCTGAGGTCAATCCTCACCTGGCCAGTTTTGTGTTTTGCTGTTGTTACTATTTTAAACTGAAAAATATTAATTTTCTATCTCCTGTCACACCATATTTTCTTCCAGAGCATTAAGTTTGCAATTTTGACAGGCAGAATAGTATAGAGGTTATAAGCAAGACTCTAGAGCAAGACTGCCCCAATTTGACCCCCAGCTCAGCATTTTACTTGATCTTGGATGAGTTGCTCAAATGGCTCAGTTTCTTCAGCTTTAAAATGGGCCTAATAAAGCCCCTCACTTGTGTGGTTATTGCAAGGATTAAATGAGTTAGTGCATATATAAAGCACTTAGGACAGTACCTAACCCTGGATAATAGTAGCTATTGTTACTGTCTTAATTATTTAAATAATTTATTATTTTCTCTGTTTTTTCCATTTTCTCAATATTCTTGATCAGACTGAAACTCTTGTTAAACACCCTTTACAACCTTAATAAGAATCACAGAATTGTTTGCCAGGAGTCTGGTTTTCTAACCATAATTAATGGTTGGGTAATCAAAATCTGTGCATGTAGCTACCGAACAACGTAACACAGTTAGAAAAGTCACAGTCTCCCCAGGTGGAACGGACCCGAACTTTCTCCAGGCAGAACAGACCTGAAGGGTTTGGGATCGGGGACCTGGAGCCACGCCACCAACCACGTGGGACAGAGAGCGGAAGAATCCATCCCTCCACAGGTGTTAGGAAATTAAGTCTAAACATTTACCAAATATGTGTCATGTTCCAGGTATTGTGCTAAATCTAAAACCAGAATAGTCAGTGAGACGGAGTCATTGTTTTCATAGAGACTAAAGACAAAGACAAACATTAAGCAATCACAAATGTGATAAGCGCTACTCCGAGGTCCAGGATTCTATGGCAGCTTAGAGTCTGGCAAGCAGGTATTCCAACCGCACGGTCACAGTCCAGAGAACTCGGTTGTATTCTGAGCTGTTAAGATGAGTGACAGCACCTGGTGGGAAGGAATGCAGAGCAACTATCACCCAAACATCCGGGAGGCACCCCAGGACTCTTCATTCACAAGTCCCCGCCACCAGACAGTTTCAGGGAGAGAATTCAGACACTCAGAAGATCAAGACAGATGGCCACATCCTGAAGGGAAGTGAAAAGAATATACCCTATTCTACAACTACAAGTAATTTGGTATGGCTGGAGCTGAGACTGGGGAGAGTGCTGGGAAACGCGGCTGGAGCAGCCAACAGGGACTAGATGTTGAGAGCGTTTTTTTCATACCACGTGGTGGACAAAACATCCGCAGCCCACTGGCTGGGGAATACCATCAGGCCAAGTTTTCTTGTCCCTTTCCACCTACTAAGAGGACCAAACTGAGCCTATGCCAGTGGGGAGAGGGTTTTCTAATCACCATATTCATGCAAGTGGTCCAAAGCCCCACTTAGAAGCACTTGTAACTAATATGGCCTTATTTGCACCTTGGGGCACCAACTAGAAATAAGGTTCTCTTTCTTCTCTTTCCTTCCCCCTCCCCTCCATCTCATTTCCTCCCTCCCTTTTTCTGTTCTATTTTTCTCTTTCCTGCTTTTTAAAAGACCAACAACTTCTTGTCTTATGCATAAATAGCTCAATATTTATTTTGTCTTCTCTCTCATATGTCAAAACGATATGATAATATAGATCTTCATTTTTCTTCTAGGAATGGGGCTTGCTGAAATGGGGTACTAGTGTCGGTACGTGGGTACATGGCAGCAGGGAAGGACGCTCTGCTGGGAATTTTCTTCCAATGGGAAGAAACACCCCCATTCCTACTCAAAAATAAAACAGGCCATCTTATCTCATCCATGAGTTGTTTTTCTGTGATAATTTTTCTTTGAATGATGCTAATACTTTGTAATTGCTTTAAAACTATATAATTGTGGAATATTTGTGTTATAGACACTACGTACTTGTACTGTACACAATGCCTTTTTGAAATAATTTTAAATTTATAAAAACGTCAGCATTCTACTGTAAGGAACAGCTTTTACTTCTACTTATTTCTTGAATTATTTATCTCTGTATGGATATGTGTATTCCTATTTTATCTAATGTGCTATATTCTGTACTATCCTTATTTGATGTTTGAAATTATCCCAATTTGGCCAGTAGGGACTTCTTCAAACGAGCTTCTTTGTTCTTTGACAAGTGTTTATAATTCTTTGAGCATTGCTTTACTTTCTTGAACAACAGGTGATCCAAATCATCTTGTATTTTCCCTACCTCAGCTCTGGAACCAACCATTTCCAACAAGTACTGATTCCTTTTAGCGGATATCAATATTTGGAAACCAAGATCTAAGCACTCAGTACACTTATTTCTACTGAGTTGTCATTGTTTCAAAGCCCTCTCAGAGAAGTAGGAAATACATGTGTACACACAGACATACAAACCTACATACTCATACATCAATCTCTATTTCTATATTTATCCATGTATGCATATATATTTTTTAACTGATTAGTTCACATATTAATACTTTCAATTCCAATCCAGCACCTCAGGATTCTCTACAGCCTCCCTCCTTTCATGTTAGTAAATTCTTTCTCCAATGGTGAGAACTCTGACTCCCATGATCCTCAGGGTGTTTATTTGTTCAGTCTCCTACATGTAATTGACCTATCTACCATGTCAGTTGCCTGCTGAACCCCAGGGACTGCCATCTCCACAGCAACCGCCTCTTTAAGGAAGAGAATGGATATAAAGAGTGGCCTAATGAGAGGGAAGGAAAGAAGGAAGGAAGGGAAGGAGGGAGGGACCAATTCCATCTTAAGGCTTCTCACATACAGATTAAACAAAAATCCAAGGTCTTACTCTAAAAAGGGAAGGGTGCAGCTGTGTTTCCAAATACCAAATAGGAAAAGAAATGGAGTCTGATCAGTATTTAATTGTCTGCTTCTTGTAGAAAACCCAAAACTCCTGTCAATAATTTTGAAGAGTCCTACAGAGGCTTTTCTACAGACCCTGTGATTATGGTTGAGGGTATTCCTACCATTGCCACAGTATTGTCCCCATTTGGGCTTATATTTCTTCTAATTAATCCTCACACACCTGTCCATGATCAACCACCATGTCATAATATCTGTGTTAAAAGGAACCTACACAGTGCCAGAAAGCAGCCCCTTCCCACGGGAGTTCTCATATGGAAAGCTCAAGCTCTTGGGAACTAAATATAAAGACACAAATACTTATTGAGAACTTACCAGGCCTTTATTCTACCTAGAAAAGGTCTTGATATTCTTTTTTAGAGAAAAATAGTGATAATTTCTGATTTTTTCAAGGTAGTGATGATGCATAAAAGGCTCTGCAATTTACAAAATTCCAGGGCACACATAACTTCATTTAAGAAGAGGTAGGAAACTACCTTATATATGTGTGGAGTATGACTATTTGATTACACTTAGAAGACTTCAGCAAAACTCCAACATATGAATATTCCTCATTTCCTCTTAGAGCACTTGTGGCAAACTCTGATGATAAATCTGAATCCCTCCTGAAATAATAACTTACCCTTTGTAGAAATCTCTAATCCAGGTAGTACCAAGCCTTCCCCGGCATTCAAGCCAACTCTAGAAATGGAGTTTCCACTTTTAAAGTCCAGAAGCCAAATTTCTGGACCAAATGTGTCCAGCAACAGGTCAGAATGGTACCCAAATGTCCACTAACCATAGAAATTGGAAGTAAATTACAGTACATTCAAAGGTGAAATATCATTACAGCAATGAGTAAACTACAACTATGCAGCAACACTGCATATCACAAACAAAACCAAACATGCAAGTATACATCCTGTCTGATTCTATTCATAGACAACGTTCAAAGTTAGACAAAGCCAGTGCATGGTGCTACAAGTCAGAATCATAGTCACTCATGAGGGAATAACTAGAAGAAGGCATAAACGGGGAGTTCCAGAATTCTAATACCATTCTGTTTCTTGACCTGGGTCCTATTCATTTTAAAAATTTGTGATTTTTAGTATGTATGTTGAATTCAATAAAATAAGTATACCTCAAAAGATTCCTTGAGTGAAACACCATTGATCCTTAAGAATATCCAGAAGTTTTCAAGGACAAAGGACCATTCTTAGGTCACTTTCTAACATATCCAGAATAGGTCATAATATTTAAATCCCCTGGATATGGCAGTGGTCTTCTCCTCTGGCCCAATGCCAGTTTACTCTGACTGGCTTTAACCCTGTAGATTTGAATCAGATAGCTCTAAAACTATGTGGGTACCATTAGTGACTAGAGGACTTTTGGAGGTCCTCCAAAGGAACCTCCGTGCTTACACCTATATTTTTGAGAAAGCTTTCTCTAAATCAGACTTGCTAATAATTTATTGAGAGCCTACTGAGCACTAAGGCACATTCAAGGCCTGGAGACTATTCATCCTGAGGAAGTGATGAAATACAATCATGACAGGTAAACATTTCTAGAAAGCAGGAAAATTCAGCAATCTTCTTTAATATGTTGAATTAAGATATCCAACATCCAGAAATCTTGAGGTCATATCCCATTTTCTAGTTTTAAGTAGCAGAAAGTTTTTTTTCAAGATTTTATTTATTTATTTGACAGGCAGAGACACAGCAAGAGAGGGAACACAAGCAGGGGGAGTGGGAGATGGAGAAGGATACTCCCACTGAGTAGGGAGCCTGATGCAGGGACTCAATCCCTGGGATCATGACCTGAGCCAAGGGCAGACACTTAATGGCTGAACCACCCAGGTGCCCCTCACAGAAAGTTTTGAAAGCACCCCATATCTCCCAAGAGATTCCTTGTCCTTCAAAATGATGTGAGCTTACAACCACATTTTTAAAATTGGTAGGGAAAATTGGATTTTTGTTGCTTTAGAGAAGAGGAAAAAAAGATACATAAAATTTGTTTCTTTTCCATAGGAATCAAAAAACATCAATCACTTAAGTTTTTGAACTCCCCATTTATCTTTCTAGGAAGCAATCTAACCTGAAGGTAACAGATACATTGACTGTTCCCTAATCACACTTAATGGAGATATGTCCCTACTGAATATATCCACAGCAGCATATCCCTTATAATAGTTTCAGGTTGATGTCTTGCCCTGCCTATACCTTTTTTTTTTTTTTTTTAGATTTTATTTATTTATTTGACAGAGAGAAACACAGCTAGAGAGGGAACCCAGCAGGGGGAGTGAGAGAGGGAGAAGCAGGCTCCCCGCCAAGCAGAGAGCCTGATGCAGGGCTCCATCCCGGGACTCTGGGATCATGACCTGAGCCAAAGGCTTAACCAACTGAGCCACCCAGGTGCCCCTGCCCTGCCTGTTCTTACTGCTGCTATCATCAAACCTATTCACACCTCAAATCTTGCTCAAGAGATTTAAAGAAACTTTCTTTTTTTCATTGTTACCATGTCATCTTTGTGGCTTTTTTCCTGTTATTTGTAAACATTCCTTTTTCCCAGCCCAATTCATATAGCTGCTACAATATCTAACAGTTTTCACTTTCTTCTCCATATATTTTTTCCAAAATAAATCACAAGTTATCAAAGTCTTAACCAAGTTATATTCTTGCATTCTTGGCAGCGGATTCATTGAAAGAATGTGTCAGATAATCCTTCCCACTGACATTTTTATTAGGACTTTCATAAAATAATCCCTATATTTGGGCAATAAATATTTTGTTTGAATTTTTCTTGAATAACAAATCATATCTAGAACAGTACTGTGATGTGTGTACTTGTCCTAAGAGGCTCCTTCCAGGTTTTCTTTGTTCATCCAGTGACCAATAATGTCCACTAATGTAGTTACAGCCAAGGAATTCACATACTTTATAAACTCACAAAAAAAATAAAGGAGCCCTTCAGGATGCGTGTATATTTTCAAAGCCAATAGATTAATCTAGAAGCATCATCTGAAGCAGAATTTTGCTTAGGAGCTGAGACTTGTTGTTTTTAACACTGACAAATATGTTATCCTTTTACTCTTTTAATTTCTCCAGTGCTATGATTTTTTCCCTTCATTTGAACAACTTCTAAGCTCTTTATACTAAGGTTTCACCTTGTTTTTACTTTTCTTTACTCAGCTTACTAGTCAAAATTTGAAAGTAGGATTCAGCAAACCTTCTAGGTGATACCAAAGAGGACAGTCTGTCAAATCTGGGAACTTCTGGTTTAAGGACTGTATCATACTGCTGATATTTTATCTGTACTTTCAAACCTCAATTAGCTACTTCACTCCATAACCCAGTGCCCCATAGTCTCTACTTACTGCCTGCAACTGACAAAGGAAATCTGTACTCTTTTCCTTATAGGTAATCTGGTAAATGGTTTTGAAGCTTTTTCAAATGAGGGAAATTATAGCACCAAAAGTGATATTGATTGTATACTGTGCTATAGTTTTTGTAATAGTTTATGAGATTGTTAGAAATAAATGACAAGCTTCCTAATTCCCAAATCCCAGGTCTGGAAAGAATTTAATACTATTGTCTTACTGTCATTTTATTTGGTTTTATGATTTATTTCATTTTAATATTATTCTCTATTAATAATAAGTGAAACAGTTCTCCCATTAATTATATTAATGACATAAATTAATTGAATTAAATGATATAAATTAATGATATAAAGTCTCCCTTTAAAATAAGATATTTAAGTTAAAAATACCATTATATTAAAGAAAATTTAAATAAATAATAGCAAAAGAGATATAAGGATATGGCAAAAATGGTGATAATCAAATGACTGAGATTTGGGAAACCTCACTATTTGGGAAACACTATAAAAAATGATGTATAGGGACACCTGGGTGGCTCAGTCAGTTAGGCAGCTGCCTTCGATTCAGGTCATGATTCCAGGGTCCTGGAATAGAGGCCCACACTGGGCTCCTCACTCAGCAGAGAGCCTGCTTCTCCCTCTGCCTGCTGCTACCCCTGCTTGTCCTCTCTCTCTCTCTCTATCTCTGACAAATAAATAAACCAAATATTAAAATAAATAAATAATATAAATATACATAAATATTAATAATTACACAAATTAATTATGTGATATATTATAGTATATAAATATAAATATGATTATATATAATAATTATCTAAATTAAATAACATTATATTATTAAATAAATTAAATTAAAATTACATAGACTAAATATAAATAAATAAATAATAAATGAGCAAAATAAATAAAATCTTTTTTAAAAATTGGTGTATAATTGAAGGTAACGGAGAGTCAAGTTTCATTTGCTCTGTTCTCTGGATGGTACTTCATGATATTTCCTGTGGCTCCTATAACGTGGATCTCGGTCATGATGACAAGAGCCAATCCCATGCCTTCATCTAGCCAATAGCTGACTTCACTACCCTCCTTGCTGCCGAAGCAATCCTATCACAGGTTTGGAACAGCCAGAAAATATGCTGGCAGGAGCCAATCTGAGTGACAATCTTGAAGTTCTTTAAAAAATATAAAACTGACCCAAGTAAATGAGCAATTGGCCAGGATCAGGAAGCTTACACAGACAGATTTGCATGCCACCTCGCCTTTGGGGCACCAGTCTCTGATTTTTTTTTTTTTTTTTTTGTCTCTTTCAAGAAAGCAGATGTGAATCCTAGGTAAGTGTACAACAGTGATAGAGCTCAGTGCTCTAGGAAACCCTCAAAGTCTACTAAGGACATTGTAAGTTGGGGATTTTTGCTTGATATTTATGGTGTTTCTGTTATAGCAAGTATTCTTTTTAGCTAAAAATAATAATAAATATCTTATTTAAGGCGTAAGTAGTTGGAACTGTAATTTTATTCTTGGCAAAGCCATAAGTGAGGGACTGGGAGAGGAAGGGATAGGGAGATTGGTACAAAGATCTGGCCCCAAACCCTTACCAACACAGCAGAATTCAGAAGAAGAAGCTCATGCTTTTGTTTAAGAACCATTTATACCAAAAATTAGAACAATATTAACCTTGGGAGAGTCTTAAAACTTTTATAGGCTTCAAAGTCTTCATCTGAAAATAAAGACAGCAATAACACACATTAATTACTGTGTGGACTACACGTGATAATTAATATAAAGCACCAGGTCACACTAATGCTCCCTAAATGTGACTTGCCCATGAAGTCAAAAGATCTGCGGTCAAGATCTGATTCTTACCATGGGCCAGTTTATTTATGAATGGCTCAAAATCTTCTAAGTTGTATATAAGGAAGATTATAAAAATTCCAAATAATAAAATGGTACATGTAAAAGTTCAGAATCAGGGAAAATATAAATTAGAATAAAAAAAACCAAGATGAGAAGAGAAAGTATAACAAGACACTCAGACCATTAAGTCTTCCACCAGTACTAACATGTACTAAAGTACAAAATTTCTCTGGGCTTCCAGCAACCCAAAAGAAAATGGGAAGATGTTTGATTACAAAATATCCCTTCATTCTCCATGAGGGAGAAAAATATCCAGTGCTCATGGCAATCAGGTTCTCAAAGTTTAATCTCCTCATCCTTAAAATGGTGTTAGATGTTGAATACCAAGTGGAATAATGCATATGAAAAGTGCTTTGTAAACTAAGTTGCTATAGAAATATCACTTGTTATTCTTTATACTTTAATTTGTCTAAAAGAGCAGGATTCTCACACTTTGGTATCTTCACTTAAGTACTGAGCTAAATTATTTTTACTATAGGATTATCTAGCATCCCCAGGTGCTGTTTGTTTTTTGTTTTTTTTTTTAAGATTTTATTTATTTATTGAACAGAGAGAAACATGGCAAGAGAGGGAACACAAGCAGGGGGAGTGAGAGAGGGAGAAGCAGGCTTCCCGCCAAGCAGGGAGCCCGATGCGGGGCTCAGTCCCAGGACTCAGGGATCATGACCTGAGCCGAAGACAGACACTTAACGACTGAGCCACCTGGGCGCTATGCCCCCCACCCCACACCTCATACTATTCTAACAATTTATATGTATCCCATTACTCCTCACAGTACTAGTAGGTACTATTTTATTTCCATATTCAGATGAAGAAATTGGGGCACAAAGAGTGACTTTCCTGAGATGACTCTCCTGGTACGTGGTAGTGCTAAGAGTGATACCCAGGAAATCTGGCCCAAGTCCATACCTTTAACCGTCCATGTGCACAGATACAACTAGGTATAAACTTATACTTAACAGGCTCATGTAACCACAAAAAATACCAGTCTATAAATTGAATATAAACCAAGCTATAAAACCAGTAAGTTTTAAATTACAAGCCTTAATTTTATGTGACATAAGATATTGTTTTCCCCGTCACCCCTTGCAGCATGAATTCAATATTGGGACAGTCAGGTTAAAACCAGGTACTGCGAGGCAACATGACCTCATCACTGTGTTTCAACCAAATTACCATAAGCTATGTTCATACAACCTGTAGTAATAGTATGCCTTCACTTGGTATAAACACATCATTGACATATTAAGTTTGCTTTGGTTCTTTCCTCATTAGTTCCATGAATAAAGTAGAATCGCTTGATGCTGATTCAATTGTAAAAACAGACTAAAATTGCAGAGTAGCACTTGGCTAGAGGGAGGTCGTTCTGAGGAGCCACAATATGCTTATTACTTTTAAATTATTGTTTTAATGAAAATTAAAGAGCTCAAAGACACCAGAGTCACTCATTTGAGAAATTCCACCAGAGAGGATTCTTTAAAAACCAGGTAAGAGGATCTCTTTGTACTATGAAATGCAACCCTACCCCAGTCCATCGCCAGAGAGCCAGGACCGCAACACCGCCTCCTGCCAATAATAGAAGAAAGTCTCTAAGCAATGCCTATACTCCTCCAAGTTTCCACCTCTTTCTACTATGGACCCAAGGCTCCTTAGGGCATCTTCAGGTGAAGACTCCAACTAGTCTGAGTCCTATTTGATGTAGGTCAGGGGAAAAGAGAGAGACATTAGGGAGAGATTTGGCTACAATAAACCTGTTCTGATGGTACCAAAGGGCGCACGCGACCCTAAGGCCTCAGGCTGCCGAAGGGTTCTTCTAGGGTTCTCTGTGCCACAGCAAAGTCCCAGCATCATGCTCACTTTCAGTTCCCAGCTGAAAGGGTTGCGGTTCTCAATGAGCAGTTCAGCCCCGAAGGGAAAGCAGGTCCAGAAGCACTGCTTACAGGTAGGAATGGAGCCTTGTTGCCTAGTGTAAGTACTCCTCAAATCACAGTTTGCAGACTCAGGTATGATGTGTCAGTTTCCAAATACATACAATGGACACAACATACTTATTTGAAGATGCAAACAGGTTAAGATTCCTGTTGCTGAAAATTACCTGTTAAGACATCTATGAGGATTGCAAATATATTGCAACAATCTCTACAGAGAACCGAAGACAGTAGTCCTGCTTGCCAGCTTCTGACTTGAAGCTACCATAAAGGAAAGAGCCAATAGCACAGCTCTTCACTAGCAGTTCTGAGAATGAAGTCTGGGCCCTAAAATAGAGTGGCTAACTCAATCTCATGATGACAGAAACCTGATCTTGGCCTCATCAACATTTTACACTAACTCCTGCATAAGCAATCTCTTTCAAGAACACTCAGTAAGGATAAATAACACCCACCTGGCATTTTCTTTTGCTAGTGAAAGTAAGGGCAAATGATGGTGAGTCAAAAATTAAGGAAGGTAATATCAAGAACTTAACATATATAATGAAGACTGAAAGAAGTTGGCTGTCACCAGGGCTGTAGGCTTATTTATAAAAAACTGATCTAAAATGACCATATTTCCTGATTTTCCCTGTATAATCCAGCCTGTCATACCAGTACAATTATTAATAGTGCTATTTGCACTCTTTAAACAGTTCTGGAATTTACCATAAATGATTTAGACACCTTATCTACGGTACCACCTGACATTAACTCATGCTCCACTACCTTTTCTGATCTTCTTCTCTCTCATCCGCTGGGAACCCTTACCTTCTTTTTTGCCCATTGGTTGTCTTTCCCTGTTTTGCAAGTGTTTCATATTCCAAAGTTACCCCTCTTTCAGTATTCACTCTTCACTCCCATGTAACTCATTCAACTCAGGTGATCCTGGTAAATGATTAGAAAGCAAGCAATCTGATTAGTAGGTGTGAAGTAGTTTGTATCTGTGCTATTTACAAATAATACTTTACAAATAATTTAGAACTCTGGAAGAGGGGGACAGTTTTCTAATGCTTCATGCAAAATATCTGCCATTTGTCAAAATAAGGTGCCATTGTGTTAATTATCTAATCGCTTCTGTCTGAGTTATTTTTGTGACTGCTATTATATATACACTTATTCAGTTATATAATAGGGATCGCTGAGTTGGCACCCTTTATTCTGAAAGTTTGCCAACAGAAAAAGAAGTACAAGGAAAGACAATGGAAAGAGATCCAGAGAAGCAGAATTACATATAAATGGTTAATATATTCTTTATTACACATTTCCATGTTTTCCAAATGGCTGGAATTGAGTTTATATTACTTTTACCATCTGGGGGGAAATGGATACAATAGAAGAGAATAATATGTTAGATAAAAGTAAAGGTCACTTAGACTATTACTTATTTTATCAATAAGAAAGCCTAAAAGCTAGATTTGACATAGGATAATAGTCTTCTGGTTTAAGTACATCTATTTACATCATGTATATATCAAATAATGCTTCTTTCAATGGTCAAAAAGTTAAAGTGAGTCATCAGGCCAGCAATCCAGCCTTGCAAGAACTGCCTCTCGTGTATTACCCTTACTAGCAAGAGAAAGTTCCCCTCCTTCCCATTGTGGGGCGTCTTAAGGTGTGGACCCAGGCAGATGGGAATAAGCCTTGTAATGGCACATTTTTAAGCAGTGTTGTTTCTGTGCACCCCCTACTCTGAGCACCAGAATTTTTATTGCAGTTGTCAGTTGAGGGCTATTTAGTCCCCAAATCTAACTTATAACAATGCCTAACGGGTTCTTTTCATGCAGTACGATACGAAGACAGTAAAATGCGTTATGAATAACTGACCTAAATCTTAAAATACAGTAAACCACCTGCATAGATTCTGTCATGGAAATCAATCCCCACACCCTCAATACCGAGCAGTTGTAAGAATCCTTAGCTAGACATAGCTAGGGAAATCATTTACGATTTGATCCTATTAACCCTTCTTTCTTTGTCATCCCAGGCCTCTATTATATGCTGACTTTTTCCAACAGTGATTCACATTCCATAACAGTAAATGATCTTTCTTTTATGGACACTTTAATGATTTCTTACAGAAACTTTACATTTATCTTTCTGTAATTATTCAAAGTTCATACTTTAAGCAGCAGTCTCTACCAACCAGTCTTCAATTGCTCTGGCTAGTTCAGGCCCTCTTTTACCTCAACTCTATACAAGACTGAAATTCTAAGCAGTATAGTGTCAGTCGGTGTATGATTGTTTTCATCACTGACCTGAAGTTGGGAGTGGAGATCATGGAGGGCCACACGTTCTCTATAGTTTTGGGGTTTTTTTTAATAACAAAAAGAATAACTTTCCTATTGGATACTAGATGAAAAATTCCTTTGTTGTATTTTTACTACGATACTTCCTATGGCATAATACAAGAAAACTGCGAGCTAGGATTTAGGCATACTGTTTAACCATTTCATGTCCACAGGTCCGCAATAGTTCAGTCACTAGAGGGTCTAGAATTCCGATAAGCCATATAGGAATGAGAAGCTTGAGGACCAGCTGAGATCATCCAAGACTTAAAGTTCACAAGGTGAAAATGGCTGTTGCTGAAGGAAGCATGCATATAGCTGTCAAGAACATAAAGAAAAGAATACTAAGTGAATAGTATGGAATACACAGTTCGAGAATGCTTGCCAGCAACATGATTACAGGGTAATGGATAAATATAGAAGAGCCATTTTTTAATGAGAGAAATGAGTAGTTGTCTTAGGTACTTAGAACAGAGGTTAATATTTTTAAAAGAATTATATCTGTCTGACTTCTTACTATATAGGTCTACATAGAAATTATCAGATCCCATCACTCTGTAGTAATTAAAGTAAGTTCATTAAGTAAGTTAATTAAGAGGTAACATATGGGGAGCCTGGGTGGCTTAGTTTGCTAAGCCTCTGACTCTGATCTCAGCTTGGGTCTTGATCTCAGAGTCATGGGTTTGGGCCTTGCCTTGGGCTCCAGGCTGGGTGTGGAGCCCATTTAGAAAAAAAAGAGAGAGAGAACATACATACACTAAAACAGATTGAGTGTACTAATCAATGTATAGCTCACTAATTTTTACATACATATGTGTACATACATGACACACATATATGTGCATATGTGCGTGTCTCATATATTGGTAACCACGACCCAGATTAAGACCAAAGATTTCTTGCATTCCAAAGTCCCCTTGTTCCCCTTCTCAGTCTAGTATACATGACAATTAAAAAGTAGCTGATTTCAACAGGGAAAATACTTTGAAGATTACTCACACTAATTGTAGAAACTGCATTAGCTGTGAAGAACCCCATAAAACAATGCCTCAGACAAATTAGCGGTTTTCTTTTTCTCTTATGTGAAAAGAAGATCAGATGGAATGAAGTTTCCAAAGGACCTAGCTTTTTTCTTTCTGTGCCACTACCCTTAGCCATGAGCAATCCTGGTTGTCACCTAGCTCCCAACTCCGCCCAGGTGTGGTGATTACACTCAAAGGGGGAAGTGGGGCAAAGTTGAGGAGCAAAAAGTCCTCCCTGCTGAGTCAGGCCCTGTCCATGCTTTCTCAGAAGCTCCACCAAATCATATATGCCTAAATCTTACTGAAAACTTCATGACAAATAGTTTTGGGTGGCAAATCCCCCCAAAATGGGATTTTATGAGTAAGAAAGGAAGGGAGGTTGGATATTGGTTAGCCATCAGTCCCTGCCACAAATGGCAGCCACGAATGACCTTTCTTGAAAATGCCACTTTGCTTGTAGTGGATAAATGCAATTTGAAATCATCCCATAATGGGTAACGTGTTCCGAAATAAACATTCCTATAACCTCTGCTATAGATATACTATTAAACCATTTGGAAAGGAAGAAGTCTAGTGAGGTACTGCTACAAAAATATGTTACCCAAGAAAGCATAACTTTATTCTTAAGAAGAAAAATACGGGGAAAATATTAAAGGGTAAAATTTGTTCAAGACCACACAAATAACTTAAGATATTTGACAGCAGGTATACATTAATTCATTAGGGCCGGCAAATGTCAGTTTGGTCATTTCCAAATTGTAACTCTGTTCCTAATCATGTGGATTATGCGCTTTGATTTAATTTTTTTTCCCAAAAAACTGAATGGGACTAGAGCCTACAGGCGCATACTCTCTTATCTACACTTATGAATTCCCAAAATTTGAAAACTGAAATCTTTGTCACAAGTTGTACTGCCTGTCTGGTGACAAAGCTGACCTGAATCGACATAGGGCTACTTAGAGTCTTTATTTACCCCATTTAGTACGATTGTTCATGTGTTTTGTTATTATACCTGGTTATGGGGCGCTGCATCATATCACTACTTTATTTTTTTTAATTTTATTTATTTATTTGACAGAGAGAAACACAGCGAGAGAGGGAACACAAGCAGGGGGAGTGAGAGAGGGAGAAGCAGGCTTCCTGCCAAGCAGGGAGCCCGATGGGGGCCGGATGCGGGGCTGGATGCGGGGCTCGATGCGGGGCTCGATGTCGGGACTCCTGGATCGCGACCTGAGCTGAAGGCAGACACTTGACGACTGGGCCACCCAGGCACCCCAGCATATCACTCCTATAAAATTACAAAAGTCACCTCCCTTATCCACGTGGGATATGTTCCAAGACCCCTAATGAATGCCTAAAACCTCAGTACCAAATGCTGTGTATACTATGACTTTTCCTACACATACATACTTTGATAAAATTAAATTTGTAAACTAGGCACAGGAAGAGATTAACAATAGCTAATAATAAGATAGGACAGTTACAACAATAGACTATAATAAAAGCTATGTGTATGTGTACATCTAAGAGCTAGGTCTTTCTCAAAACATCTTACTGTAGCATCCTCAGCCTTCTTGTCGTGATGATGTGAGATGATAAAATGTTACGCTGTGGGTGAAGGGAGGTGAGTGATAGAGGCATTGTCACAGTGTCAGGCAGCTATGGATCTTCTGATGATTTGTCAGAAGGAGGGTCATCTGGTTCCTGTCAGAGGGTAGGCCCCCGTGTGCAGAAAGCAAAACTGGGTAAGGGGACTAAAATATTTTAAAACTCTGAATTCCAAAACATAGCTTCTTCACCTCACTGTTCTGAGAGGCAAAGGTCTTAAAAACTGCATTACCTAACTGGTTCACAATTTGATTTGTTTAGAGATTCCTATTACTATAAAAGCTCATTGAAGGATACACATCATTGTTTTCAAAATTTTTCTAAATCATCGCATCTAAGAAATCAAAAACATTAGTTCTGCCCATTTATACACAGCATTTTGGTTTGCTAACAAAGAGTAAATTCAAAAAGGATAACTGTTTTGATTCCAAGTGCATTGGTTAAATTCTAACTTCAATAATGCTTTGAGTCATTTGTTTTAAAAAAATGTGTTCATTGAGCTTTTCTCAATTGATAGGAAATACAAAGTTTTTTGAATCAAAAATACCAAATCCACACTTGAAAAGAATCAGAAAATGAGGCAAATGGTTCCCTGAATTCTTTCTTTTCATTTTATTAGTAATATGTATGATCTTAGGTATTTGTTCATATTCATTAATGAACTGAGACATAAATGGCTATAATGATGCTGATAAAATGTCGATTTTTATTTTTTTTAAGATCTTATTTATTTGTCAAAAAAAAGAGAGCATGAGCAGGGGCAGCAGCAGGCTGAGAGAGAAGCAGACTCCCCGCTGAGCAAGGAGCCCAATGCAGTACTTGATCCCAGGCCCCTGGGATCATAACCTGAGCCAAAGGCAGGCACTTAACCAACTGAGCCACCCAGGAATCTCTGAAATGTAGTTTTTTAAAAATATAATACCAAAAACACTGTGATCCAGCTATGTAAATTCACAATTTGCATGGAGGTTAGTTTTGGGGTTTTTGTTTTGTTTTGTTTTAAGATTTTATTTATTTGACAGAGAGAAACACAGCCAGAGAAGGAACACAAGTAGGGGGAGTGAGAGAGGGAAAAGCAGGCTTCCCACCAAGCAGGGAGCCCGATGTGGGACTCAATCCCAGGACTCCAGGATCATGACCTGAGCTGAAGGCAGTCACTTAACCAACTGAGCCACCCAGGCGCCCCTAGTTTTCGGGGTTTTTTTCCTCCACTTCACCGAAGTTTCTCTAGATCTTATCATCACTAAAACCTCCAAAATCTCAAATTTCAACATTCTAGTCTCTGAATATAATTGACTTGCTGAGGTATGGAACTCTTTTCTGTAGCTTACAAACCTCTGCAGGATATCACCTCATTTCTGACCTCATCTGATGTCATTTTCCCTTTGTCTCAATACGCTGCCCTCACATTGGCCTCATTTTACTTCCTGGAATACTTCAAGCTCCATTCTGCCTCAGGACATTAGGACATGCCATGCCCTCCTTCTGGTCTGCTACTTCTCATGTATTTTTCAAGTTTGGCTCCTTCTTATCCATCAAATCTAGTTTCAATGTCACCTGCTCAGAAACAACTTTCCTTACCACCTTATCTATATGTTTCCCTGCTTATTTTTGACTAAGACTTCACTCGGTTTATTTTTTTTTTAAAGTACTTATTATTTGCTTGCTTATTTCTCTGTCTCCCCACTAGGCAGTGAACTCCTTGAAGGAGATGACACACTGTCTCCTGTTCATTAATATATATGCAATACCAGCATCATGCCTGGCACATTCTAAACTCTTAAGAACTACTTCAATAAACAACATAAGAATAATTTATCCTATGTGTTTCAGTAATAATTTTCAAAACATCTCACTCTACATTTTACCTTTACCAAAACAAAAGATGCTCACATCTTGTATATCATGAATATTGGCTCAAAAACTCTGAAAAACATTCTCCTGTAAGAAAGCATATAATTAGAAATTAGCACATTGTGGAATATGCACAGAAGAGTCTATAGATAATAAAATATATGTCTGCATGCATATCTACATATGTAAATATGGACATACACATATAATTATATATGTATAATTATGTGTGTACAAATATGGGTGTGCCTGCATATTAGGGGTGGGGGAAGGGACGGGAGAGAAAAGAACAGGACTAGGGTGGTGGAAAGACAAAAGGACATAATGAAATTGGCCTCTAACAAATTTTTTTCTATTGGAAGGAAAATTGCTTAAAAATTACTCAAGAATTTGGGCGCCTCAGTGGCTCAGTGGGTTAAGCCTCTGCCTTCGGCCCAGGTCATGATCTCAGGGTCCTGGGATCCAGGCCCACATTGGGCTCTCTGCTCAGCATGGAGCCTGCTTCCTCCTCTCTCTGCCTGCCTCTCTGCCTACTTGTGATCTCTGTTAAATAAATAAATAAAATCTTTTAAAAAATTACTCAAGAATTTAAGTCTACGCTCCTCATTAGATGACTTCTTAAGGGTGTTTTCCTGATTATAATCAAGTATCACTGAATTTTACTATCATCAGATCACTATTGATGAGATTACAAAATAAAATGGGTATTTAGATTTTTTTTTTTTTCCCACGGTTGTTCATTAAATACATCTGAATCCAAGTCTTTTGTCATCTCCTTCAGCTGACATTATGGCAGGGACAGAGAAGGGGTCTAGCTCAGGTTTTGTCTAAATGGGCCTAGAACCTATGCCTGTAGGTGCCCCGTCTGGTAAAAGTTAAAGTTCTTGCTGAGGATATGGTGAGCTCTTGATTTTTACCAGGTACAGTCCCTGTTTATTCCAGTCATCATGTAATTAACAATATGCCCCTGGTTAAGTGTCCTGGTTAAGATGGTAAATTACATAGTCACTAGCTATAGTTCTTTAAGAATGTTACCTATTGGTAACATTGTTGGCCAGACCAACCAGCCTGTGTGTATGGTCAAAGGGATCCTGAAGACGGTGGGCAATTCCCCACCTATGTTTTCATCCAATTCCTTTAAACCTTGTTCTATCTCATTAGTTTAGCTGGCAAAGAATTTTATCCTGAACATGTTCAATTAATCCATAGAAGCAGTATGTGACACATTTCGGTATTTGCCGACTTTTTGACTTTACGTTTGCAACCGTTGTGTCGCATTCATTTAGTATGACATTTTTTTAAGGCTCAGACTCCGTTTTTCTTAAAAGCCCAGTTGTAACCACCAAACACCTGACTCAGCTCACAACTAGAGACATAGCATCAAATTTCCCAGCCCACTTAATTTGAAAGCCTGCCAAGATAGGTGAAAGACCTTATAAATATGTAAAGCAGGAAGTTCAAATTACAGTCAAGTAAATCTCTAGTGATTGATGTTCTTTTCAAAACAATTTAAAAGAAAAACCTCATAAAAGCAGCATATTTCTAAGGCACCCCCCCTTACCAAAGGTTTCACCCGAGTTCAGACTGGACAATGTACTTTTAGTACTGTATTTATTTTGGATTTTTACCACTTCCTGGAGGCCAGGAGGAGGCACAGTGGGAGGATCCAAAAAAACTCAGTATCACAGCCATTTTGTTTGTAAGGCAGAGTGGTAGAAATCTGTCAGCCAGTAAAGGTTTTTGAAACAGAATTCTTAAGGAGAGGGAAAAAAGTATGCCTATTGTTTTAAATTTAACCACTAAAACCCCTTTATTTTCGTTCTTTGCGCAAATGATAGTTATTGCGGCTGAGGAATTCTGTTTTTACAAGGAATTGAAGCTCCCTGAGCTACAGGAGTCGTCAATTTTGTTCATGGAAGACTGCCTTCTTTAGGGACCTAATGATGTCGAATCAGGAATGTTTTAATGGCAACAGTTCTCAAATGGCCATATTTGTATCCCGATTACATATCGACGTTCGGGAAGTGATAAACAATTTGCTTAAGGAAAGCCTTATATTCCGTAAAACCCCACATAACAGGAGGGAAGAATGTTCCTTGAGACGTTCAAAGGGCATTTTCCGAGCTCCCAGGCAGTCGTGGGAGCTATTGTTTTGCAGTGTCACTTATTAGCGAGCTTAGACTTTTGTCATTTGGGTGGCTGTGCTTTTAAAAGCTCAGTGTAAAATGGCACACACACTGCATTTTTTTCCGAGCTGCAGGAGGCGGGGGGAGCGGGGGATAGTGCAGACTGTAGGGACACTGCCCTCCCAGCCAATCAGAGCACGCCTGCTTGCCATCGCAAAGTTGTTAACCCCAGAGTCTTTCTGGCTGCCGCTGCCTCCTCTGCTTTTAATCTTCGTGGATATTTCTCCGATTTTTTCCAAACGCCCACAGATCCTGGGGGAAGCTACCCCATTCCGCCACTGATCATGGAAGAAAGTATTACTTTTTATTTACCAAATATTTTAAAGATGTTTGAAGATCCATATGCTGCCTGGAGGCTGTTGTTTCCAGGGACACAAGTATCCAGCCTATATTGTTACAATTATTTTTCAAGAACTGGCTTCTTCTCTGCCGATACTAATGGTAAGTTTGTAATTTTAAACATTTATGTCATTAAATCTTTGAAGGAGCCGCCAGATAGAGAGGATTTTCATTGTATTTCTTCTAACAAAACCAATCTTTGTATTTTTCTTTTAGCTTTGGTCTCTGCATATTCCACCTAATCTTGTCTGGTGATTTTTTACTAAAAGAAAAAAAAAACATAGGGTTTTTTTTTTCATTATTAAAGCCAAATATTTGTAATATAAATTATACTTTGATTACTGTGAACTACAGGGGAACTCAGCTATTTCAAGATGGACTTGTTTTGTGCCAGCAATGTTGGTAATGCCAAATATGTGCATATCCTCTTATAAAAATTATGTATTACCTAATTTGTCCAGGACTAAATTATCAGCAGGCAAACTATGGGTGTAGTTTTGTTTCTTTTTCTTTCTTTCTTTCTTTCTTTAATGGGCCTATTGTGGTTTTCTTGATGGATTACTTGAATACAAACTACAGAAAAGCTGCCCTTGGTATAATGAAGGTGGAGATTGACATAACCGGGTTTATATTAAGTTATGGCTGTTACTAAATAGTGGATCTTTTATTTGCTGATCAGATCTAAACTTGTATTCCATGATATTAATTCTTTGAAGCTCTTCATTAGATAATCTTCACAGATCTAGCTTGTTTTCCTCCAAAAAGGTACATTTGGGAGACATTTTGTAATTTTTGGCATTTTTCTAATTTTTTTTTCTTTTTGCACACGGTGGGAGATCTTTTTTGTTTTGCATTGATCTGTGTTGGTGGCGCTGTAGTGCTCCTCAACAATTTATGTCAGTTTCACTAAAAGAAAAAAGGAGAAAAAAAAAAAGAGGTGGGGCAAGATTTCATCTATTATCTTATCCCTTTATTTCCTTAAAGAAAGTTCAGTTTGGTCAGAGGAATTCTTCAGTTGTATTATTTAAATGTTTATTGTAAACTGTGAACCATGGGTGAGAGCAGACATGTCGTCACAAACCCGTCCAGGGAGCATCAGGGACAAGCGTGCAGTTTGCAGTTGTGTTTTATCTGATCTGATTATCTCTAGATCAGAATTTTTCAATAATAAGCTGTCTCGGTAACATTTTGGATTTTCTCTATATTACAATACCATGCATGTTAATTTTTTTCCAGTGTAACAAAATGTTTGAGTTTTAGTTCATTCAACATTGTAAAAGTTGAATTTTGTTTTGAACCTGGGGATATCTTAAATAACTATTCTAAGTTTCTCCAGGGAATTTTCTAGTAGTCTGACACGTAATAATGCTTACATTATTATTTACTTTGAAATGATACTTCAGTTGAATTTATGTATATCCTTCTTTTGAAAAGAACAAGTATTTTGGAATAAGATAATTTTTTGAGAATATGTACATAACTATTTCTAACTTCAAAAATACTGGTATTCATGTATCTAAATGCAGGTAAATGTTTTTCATCTTTGTTCTTATTGATAGTTATCTGATTAGAGAATCTGGGGTTTAGGCCCAAAGCTTCCCAAGAACAAAATGTATATTACGATATGACATGGGTTATACCTGTCTCTGTGAACATTTTAGTTGTTTATGAAGAAAGTAAGTATATCCTTCGTTCAAAAAGAAAGTGGGAGGAATCAATAACTGTACCTAAAAACAGATTATTTTGCCAAATAAAATAAAAACAACTGAAATACTATCCTAGACTACCTTAACATATGATTAAATAATTTCTTGAGAGACTGAAAATTTCTGGAGTTACTGTTTTTTTCTTTCACTTTGAAATAGTTAAATACTTATTTCACTAGTCATTTAAAATTCTGAAGTGAAAGAATGTGTGAAAATGACTAAGAATAGTATTTCTCATTTTTATGTCTGTATAATTTATTTCTATAGGATTCTTTCCTTGAACTTCAAAAATAATTATGTATCATGTCCATAGTTTTGTTTATACTATGCTATAAAAATTTGAAAATGTCCACTGTAACATTTTATCTTTTTATAAAATGTAAATGCCCCATCAAGACTAGTTAGACATTATAGAATATTTATAGAATGAAATACAGCAGGTGTAAATATACTATCGAACCCTCTGGTTATTCTGGAGAGTTTAGTTCTCTGAAGTTGATCTACTGAAGAAAATATACTTCCCAGTATGCTTGTCGCTAAAATATTCTGTTATTCAGCTGGTGATATTTTTATTTTAATTTTTAAAAACTAAAAATGTTTATATATTGTAGCCCCGCTTTTCAAAACAAACTGATGCTATGAAGTCCATATGTAGCTATGCAATGCTCTTTGTTCTCCTACATCATTGACTATTACATCATTGATTATGAAGTAACCATTAGAGTTAAATCTTCACTTTTTAAAAATCATCCATATATATTTATATTTAAGATCTTCTTTTATATGTGCCCCTTACATCACTAGGTAGGTAAGAAGGTTTAAATCTACAAGGCAAAAACAATTTATTATTTTTTATTATTCTCCATTTTTAAATCCACCTTGTGCTTCGTTTTAGCTCTGGATTCTTTGGACATTAATTCTTTTTTTAACTGAATATTTTTGTGGGCATTAGTTCATGAGTTTGGTGTGATTTAGATTAGAATTACTATAAACTATGTTTTTATCATAAAAAATCTTTATTTATTAAATGTAGTCTAGAGAGAACTCAGTTTTCCATGGTAACAGTTGCTAGATCATGAATAAAAAAATTATTTTTAAAAAATCCTGAAGTGTCATTTTAGTTAATAATTACACATTTCTTTCTTGAACACCATTCTATCAGAGATAGTAGCAAGTGGCAAAATTGACTACATTAAAATGTCATATATTTTTTTACCCTGCCCATCCCTCTGGTGGAAGGGAGGGGTCAAGGAGTAGTGAAATCGCCAAAAACAGGTTGCAGAAAAAAATAAATGATGCCAAACATGGAGAATCTGTAAATGAAATTCTAAACAATAAACCTCAGGAAAGTAAATTTGAAATTATGGAGTTTGGTCAATAACAGAAATAAGCTGAAATTTTTATTAAGACTTAATGTAATGAACCAATACAATTTCCTAATTTATTAATTTGTACTCATTAGTATTGCTAAAAATTGAGGAAATTTTCAGGTTAGCCAAACCTACTAGGAAAAATAAGATAACAAAAGGAAGAAATATTAAGATACCTAACATAAATCCTAAAAATATTAGCCAGGACCAATCTAATATACCTTGGAATGAACTTCTTTAGAAGAAGGAAAAATAGCTAAAAATTTTGTTCTCAGAAAACCAAGTTCAGTACAGACCTGAAATTGTACATTTCCAATTCCACCCACTTCTTGTGCATATTTACCTCTGCTGTTTCTTGGACATATCATTACTTTTCACAAGACCATACAGATTCACTACTGTCCTCAGCATGGTTGTGCAAGGACAGAGAAGGGGAAAATAATAGACATAATGGGTATTTGCAGTATTTTTTTTTATATTTCTGAAAAGATTCATAAATGGACAGTGTAAAGAGAAAATAAAGAAATTATTTCTTTATGAAAAAGCTGAAAGGGTTTTACTTTCTACTTGATTTATTCAGCATTTATTTTTATTTGGAGATTTATTTGTTTTGGCTTTTTCCTACCTATTATTTGCTACTATGCTAAGATGCTGGGGTATAATATTAAGTCAAGCCATGCATCCCTGCTTTCATGGAGTTTATTGTCCAAGCAGGTTCAAAGTTCTAACCTAAGGTGTTCGATATGGGGACCTCCCCTTTGAAAATAAAGACCAAATAAGGTTTCTGGAGTAAAAAAAAAAATTTTTTTAATGTAAATATAATCATATGATTTAACAAGTGGCCTTCTATTGAAGGACCATTATTTGGGCACCGAATATTCACACACTGAGGGGGTAATAACCCTCAGATTTTAGATACACCCCAAATAGATGCTATATAAATAGACAGGTAATACCAATTTCTATTGCAAAGTGAGAAATAAAACAAACTTCCTTGCTTATGAAGAGAGTTGGTGATCACTTTGGTAGTAGGAATTGGGAGTGTTTCCTCGTAAGGTCCATTTAATGAAAACTTTTGAATGTGGTAGAGCCTCATTTTGTACATTTTGTTCACTTTGTCATGAAAAAACTATCAGTATAAATATAAATTATGAAATGAAGCAGGGAAATATGATTACAGTGTAAAGGGTTATATCAAAATTAAAATATTTATTTTCATTTTAAAATCTGCAACCTTTTTTTTAAAGACTTTATTTATTTATTTGACAGAAACACAGCTAGAGAGGGAACACAAGCAGGGGGAGTGAGAGAGGGAGAAGTAGGCATCCCGCTGAGCAGGGAGCCCAATGCGGGGCTCTATCCCAGGACTCAGGGATCATGACCTGAGCCGAAGGCAGCCGCTTAACAACTGAGCCACCCAGGTGCCCTCAAATCTGCAACATTTCTAATGATAGATAAAATATAATTTTTTAAATAAAAACAAATATTTTCATTTACCAAAATAACATAATTACACATTTAGCTAATGGTTAATTAGTTAAGCACATGAGATATGGAGCAGGAAAGGAAGACTGCTGTTTTATGCAGATGATTTGGAAACGGATCTCTTCATTAAGGATTCTCTATAGGTGGTTTAAGATGACCTCAAGAATGAAGTTAACTAATTATTTTGTCATAGAGCCAATTGATCCATACTGACTATAGATGTATTGTGTCATTTAGTTTGCTTTTGTACTAACATAGAACCTTCCTTATAGTGACATAAAAAAAAAATATGGACATGTATTATTTCAACTAAATTAGTAACAGGAAGCAAGCCAGTTCTGCCTTTGGCTCAGTAGCTCAACAGTGTTACCAAGTTCCTTAGCAGGTTCCATTCTTTTACATTGCCACGATGTGAGCAATGGCTTTTCTCATAGTAACAATATGGCTGCTGCAGCTCCAAGCTTCATAGCCTGATACTACAATTTCCAAAGAGTAGATAGTTTCTCTTAATGCATCCTTTTATAGGGGAAGAAATTCTTTCCCAGTGGCACACAGCACACTGCTTCTTAGAGCTCATTGACTAGGTTTCTAGGACATGCTCAGACCTTATCCAGTTATGGACAAGGAGATTAAAATTCCCATGATTAGTTTGCCTAGAGAAGAGTTCTTGGAAGGGTGAATACCTGCTCAGTATCCAGTGTGATAACTCAGTGTGGTTGGCTTCTATTTGCTTTGTATGAACTTTAACTGCTTTGTGTGAACATTCTTGAGTGATAAAACATAAATATCTGTTTTCATAGAGACCAACTGGACATGAAGGCAGGTAACTAAAAACTAAACTAAACTAAAAACAAACACTCAATCAGAGTTTGCCATGCCCAGCTCCTAGCTAAATGCTACCTTTATTATATCCTTAAATTCTCAGACAAACTTTGGAGATAGGATATTTTACAGAACCCATTTTACTGATGAGGAAACTGAGGCTTAGAAAGGTTTGACCCAGATTACCCAGTAAATGAAAAAGCTGGAGTTTGAACCTGGGACTTTTGAAATCAGAGGACGTTTGAAATCAGTGTACTTACCTATACTTCTATACTACCACCTTAGACATTTGTAAAATTTATGTTCTGTAAATGGACATATTTTATATGCACTGTAAAATGTCACTGTTTAAATGAATCCTGTAGTGAATCATTTTATAAATCTAATATTTTCATAAAAACAGTAATTGGCCACCTAACTTTCCAGTTGTATACATCCAAATTTTGTATGTTGAATTTGTTGAAGGCACACTTGTATTGCATCTTATCTCTTCAAGAAATCCTTTCAGAAGTTAGATTTTATAGAGGAAAGAAAAAGATCAAAGACTAGAGATTCAGTGAGACTTAGTTGAACAGAGTAAATTCATGATTCATAACACTAGGTTCAAATAGAATATTGGCATCTATTTCACAACTTACAAGTTCAATTTTATGTACAAAATATTTTACCTTAATCAAGTTTGGGATGTATGGAAGTCTACCCCTCTGGGGCATTTTGGGGGGATTCAGTGTACTCTAGATCAGTGGATCTCAGATGTCACTGTGCACCTAAACACAGATTCCTGGGCCCTTCAGCTAGGGTTCCTGGCTCGGTTAGCCTGGAGTGGGCCTGCATTTCTGGAGAAGCTACATTTGTGGCAGGCTCCCAGATACTGCTGATGTTGCTGGTCCTCTTGGAGACCCTACTCTAGAGAATCAGATGGCACCTGCCGTAAGTATTTTGACTTTGAAAAAAATGCCAAACTTAAAAGGATGTCATTTAATATTTGGCAAATGTGTGAATATACATATATTGAAATATTGAGTAGGGTTGTCAGGATAGCCTCATTGAAAAGGGAAGGAGTTGAGCAATGACCTGAAAGAGGATTCTTCTTATGCCTCAGCACGAATATCACATTTCAGATTTGCCAATGAATCATATATGTGTGTATTTTTTTTAAGATTTTATTTATTTATTTATTTATTTATTTGACAGAGAGAAACACAGCCAAGAGGGAACACAAGCAGGGGGAGTGAGAGGGAGAAGCAGGCTTCCTGCCGAGCAGAGAGCCTGATGCGGGCCTCAATTCCGGGGCTCTGGGATCACGATCCAAACCGAAGGCAGACGCTTAAAAACTGAGCCACCCAGGCACCCTTATGTGTGTATTTTTAACCTTTTTTTTTAATAACAATTCACAATTTACAAATTATTTTTTAAAGCAGGTAAAAATAGAACTTAGCTGTGCTCAATAGCAAGTCGCATCGGAAAAGACTTCTATCTTTTTTTCTCAACCTGATTCCCCAGTCACTAATGCCCCACATTCATTAATAGCATGGTTTTGATGAGACTCAGAAAGAAGCTTCCATGCCAATGACCTATATTTAGCTTTGAAACTCAGGCCACTGCCCCAATCCACTGGAAACTCTCCATCATCCAAGACAAAGGTCACAACCTCCAGCTGAAAAACACTATCATATGCCAAGGAGTAAAGAAGACCTTTCCAAGAGTTTAATTGTTTCCACTTAAAGAAATTTTTAATTCTGAAGGCCTTTGCTCATTTTTCATTAAATCCAAGAAACAGAGTGCCAAAATAAATGAGTAAAGGACAGTTAGCAAATCCAATGTCCTAATATTCCCACAGCCTGTATAAACTTTGAGCTATCCTTTCATAGCCTTACAGACTTCGTCAAGAAAGTAGCATGAAGTACACCAAGAGGCAAGAGTAGCTAAGTGTGGACTGGTGTGGTGCAATAGCAAAGAGAGGCATTCAGCATTTATATAATAATAAACTCAGATCATTTTAGATGGGCTAAGCCTGCCAGACTGTGCTGTCCAACACAGTAGTCACTAGCCTCTGGTGACTATGTAAGTTTAAGTTTGAATTAAAATTTAAAATTTAGGAGCTACACCTAGCTAATGGCTACCATCTTGGACAAGAGATTTATGGAACATTTCTCTCTGAGTCTGTTCAGGCTTCTCTAACCATACCATAGCACAGGTGGGTTATAAACAAAAACTTCTCATGGTTACAGACACTGGAAGTCCAAGATCAAGGTGCTGGCAGATTCAGTGTCTGGTGAGGGTCATGTGTCCTGCTGTGTCCTCGCACAGCCAAAGGGGCAAGGTTGCTCTCTGGGGTCTGTTTTACAGAAGCACTAATCCTGTTTATGAGGTTTTTACCCTCATGACCTACTCACCTCCTAAGGGCCCCACCTCCAAATACCATCACATTGGGGGTTAGGATTTCAATACATGAATTGGGGGGGGGGGAACATAAGCCTTCAGTCTATAGCAATTTCCATGACTGCAGAAAGTTCTGTTGGACGGCACTGGTGCTCCAGACCGTGCTTGGCTCACATGGTTACACCAATGCTTCTCAACTTCCTGTAGTTACCATCATCCGGAAACTTAACAACAAAGTGCCTGCACCACGTGCCCAGAAATTCTAGTTGGTCTGGGATCGGATCTTGGCATAAGCCTTTTCCAAAAGCTATTCATAGGATTCCAGTATACATCTGGAGCTGAGAATTGCTAAGTTCCTCTATTGAAGTATAAGCCATTAAACCAATAATTGAAGAGGTCAGTCGATTAGTGCTGCTACTTCTCATCTCAATATTTCAAGAGCTACAGTCCCATCTCCTAGAAAGTGAGGAAGGTTCAAACCAAAGTAAAGAATAACTAGACAATCCGGCCAATTCTGTGGGATAAAACATTAAGTTGACTGCCTAATGAATACCAACTTTAGCTGGAAGAAAAACAGCCCAGTAGCCACTGTTAGTCTTGCATACTGAAAGACTATTTATTCTGAAATTAATTTGAGTTTTTAAAAGGTAATATCATATTTATTAATGTTAATATCCAAGGAAGTTCTTCCTCATGTTTTAAAACTTAGTTTACAAATCTGCAAATTTTAGAAATTATGGTCTTTTAAATTTTGATTTTATTTATACTATGATTTGATTAAATATCTTCCAACTTTTTATTCCCCTTTATATTGCATTTACAAACTTATTGCCTATAGCTGCCTCCTTTGGCAGCTAGTAAGCAGTTTCAAGAAGTCGAGAAAGTCTTACATGTCTATTTAACTTCTAAGTATGGTGATTCTTAAGTTCTCTCCAATGTTTCAACACTATATATAATTTTATAGGAATTGTACTTAAAAGTCAAATAGGCTGACCTCTTACTCCAATAGGTTAAATGTTCTTAAACAGAACAATTACGTACATTTAAAAACACTTCTGTACTTACTCGAAATCTTTGGGGAGTTAAAAACTTCTTATCTGCTAAGAAAACAGTTATGTCCTCCCAAACAATTTTGGGTGATACCTGCCCAAGTGAATTTTTTGATCTGCCTTCTTAGTGTACTGTGGTCTCTTGATGAACAGAGGTTTTGGGTGGAACAGACTAGATGCTTCTCTGAGATGCTGATGTAACATTCTGAGCCTTATTTATATTCATTGTATCCCTACCCCACCCCTACCCCCCAAAATTAAGCTCATTTGCCCAAAATAGTCATATCTTTACCTTTTTCCAAGTCAGGTTAAAATCTCTGGTCCTCACACACACAAATGGCTACAACAATGAACAAATATTTAGGTTATGCCTCTCTTAATCCACTGGAATATATAACTGTCCTTTATATTGAAATCTAGACACCTTTGAACTTGGCAGAATCCTTCACATTCTGTCTTGGAGGGGGACAATCAACTCTTGGAGCTACTAACAGATACTTAATTGAATCTCTCTATGGTTTTGTCTATGTGGTCACAATTTCCAAGCATATTCTGTTGACAAGGTTTGTTGTGTTGTTGTTTTTTTTTTTAACTCCTAGAATACTGACTAGAAGCCTCTCGGTACACATTTCTATTGACGACATGATGAGAACACAGCTTTGCCTAATCCCTCTGTGTTTCTAGCTCTGCCCTTTAACTCCTTGTAGTCTCACAACAGCCATGTGAGGAGGGAATATTACCTTGTTACAAAGAAGAGGAAACTGAGGGTCTGCACAGTTAAGTGCTGTTGTGAGACTACAATGAGTTAAAGCACTTAAAGCACCAAGAAACACCACGAAGTACCTGATATGTCGTAAGCATTCAGTATATGCCATACGTTCATTTGTTCATAGACACCCCTGATTTCAGAGATCAAAAGAGGCTTTACACAGTGTGATAGGAATTAAAAAGGTCAGCCCATTTAGGTATATGGTATCACAATATTATTGAAGAACCTCTCATTATCCTCTGCAGCTACTCTCAAAAGTCAGTAAGTCCAGAAGCCTTTCCAACGATTAAGGTTTCTTTGTTACCTGCTCTTAACTCACTAAATAAATCTTTTTCAAGCTTCTACTGTATTAAAAACAACAGCAACAACACTGTCCTGGGACTTAACAGATTAGAGATAAGAGAAGCAGTTGGGAACTGAGATAAACTTCATGGAGAAGATACCCTTGAAATATGCATAGATAAACTTTCAATATGTAGAAATTGAGAGAAGACATTCCAGGTAAAGAAAGCACTGTGGGCACAGGCAAGGAGAGAAAACACATGGCATTTGGAAATAGCAGCTAGAAGCACAGTGTGGGTAGACAGACGGCTGTAATAGTGTGGGGTTAGAGACTGGGAGCGATGGGCCTGCAATGGTAGCTTGGAACCAGCACAAGGAGGGTTTGGAATCCCAAGCTAAGGTGTCAGGATGTCAGGCATTTCCAATAGAACACCAACTCAAGTGCTTGTAATTAGCCAAAAAAAAAAAAAAAAAAAAAAAAAAATGATGATGGGATAAACAGGAGGAAACTAGTTCTTTCTTATTTTACCTCTTACCTATTAGCCTGAGTAGCAGTAAACTTCAGTGGTCTGAATCTCTGGCCAGGTAAGTTTTGATAGGGAGGATAAAGAGAACAAAGGTTGAAAAGTTTGGGACAGTTTTTAGTAAGTGTGGACAGTGGGCAGCAGGGGGCAGCATGAGGGCACCTAAAAGTCAAAAGAAGGCGTAGGGCATTCGCTTCTGTAATATTGCTTGACAATTACAAATTTACATAATATAGGCTACTTATATTAATTAAAATTTGTATTCTTTTCAAAAAAATTGTATTCTTTTCCCCAAAATGAATAGCAATTAAAAGAGAAAAGAAGAAAAGTAATAGGCTAGCTGATGGCAGAATGACATTGCTCTTTGAGAGCATCGAAATTAACAGTTGTCGATGTGTTATTTCCTTTCAGAGTTCATATAATATTGAAAATGTCTAAATTTAAATTGGAAAGCAATTGGTTTTCATTTGAAAAACCTTTATGACTCTTAAAGATTTTACATATTTTTGAAGTACCCTTGTTCAGCTACACTGCTATGCTGCATTCCTTAAAGAAACTAGTAAAAAAAAAATAAGAAAACACTTGGAAATAAAATTTTACTTAAATAGTGAATAGAAATTTTAATACACATCCTATTTTACATACCAAATACAAAGAATTTTAAATTTTGGCTTTTATGCTTATGAAATTTTTGGACTTTCACATGAATTGTTTTCCCTTATATCTAAAATTCGATAAGGCACCTGGGTGGCTCGATCACTTAAGCGTCTGCCTTTGGCCCAGGATCCCAAGGTCCTGGGATTGAGCCCTGCATAGGGCTCCTTGGTCAGTGGGGAACATTCTTCTCCCACCATCTGCTGCTTCCCCTGCTTGTGTGCTCATGCTCTGTCTCTCTGTTAAATAAATAAATACAATCTTTTCAAAAAATAAAATAAAATAAAATTTGAGACTATCTACACTAAATTTCATCATATTTTTCTGGTGAAATTCACCTCTTACTAACCTGTTCAAAAAGGTGGATGGTTCATGGGTGCCTGGGTGGCTCAGTTGGTTGAGTGCCTTCAGCTCTGGTCATGATCCCAGGGTCCTGGGACTGAGTCCCACATCAGGTTCCCTGCTTGGCGGGGAGTCTGCTTCTCTCTCTCCCTCTGCCCCTCCCTGCTGTTTGTGCACGCATTCTCTGAAATAAATAAATAAGATATATTCTTAAAAATGTTTGGATGGTTCATGATGGTAAGAGTAGATAATTAGAAGTTTCCATGTATATTTTTTTTAGCTCTGAAATTTACCATTGTGAATTCATGCAATATTACACCAACCAGAAAATAGCTCTCTTTCCTTGTATGAGACAGATGATATAAATACCGCTCATATACTACACACAGAGAAACTTCTTATTTGCTCCTTCAAGATTCACTCAATGCCCATCACATGTCTTTAGGAGGTTGTGATCCCTCATGGCTCATCCTTCAGGTGCTTTTGTTCCCTCCTTTCACTTTTTTGTATATGCTTCTTTCCATGTATTGACATATGTTGTACTTGTCACTTTAAATGGCCACATAAATTGATGGCCAACTATTCCATGATTGTTGAACATTGATTTCCATCTTCATTAAGGAACGTCTGAAATGATGAACAAACTTCTGGTTTAAGGTAGTTTACTTGAGGGACTCGTGGGTGGTGCAGTCAGATAAGCATCTGATTTGATTTCTGCTCAGGTCATGATATAAGGGTTGTGGAATTGAGCCCCCTGTCAGGCTCCATGCTCAGCATAGAGTCTGCTTAAAATTCTCTCTCCTCCCTCTGCCCCTCCTGCTTGTGTGCTCGCTTGCTCTCTCTCTCTCAAATAAATAAATCTTTAAAAAAACAAAAAGATCATTTACCTGAAAATTAGTTCTTAAATATCATGAAAGGAAATAAAAACAAACAACTTCATAAATTTATGAAGCATTTCTTGTACATTTTATTTCCATCACTTGTAAATCTGAAAATATAAAAATAAAAAAAAATATTTAAAATGGTACCTTTCAAGCCAGGATTACCAGGATATACACACAGGACATGTCCTATTTGTTTTTACAGGAACTAAGTCCATCAAGTGAAATAACATCTTTTTCTTTTGTATCTCCCATGGTTCATAATACAATGCTTGCACAGAGGCACATCCCAATAAGTGAAACATAAGGAAAACTTATTAAAGTATGTAACACAGTCTAGTTTTTTGATGTAAGACTTAAATGTACTCTTCATACTTTCTTTTTTTTTTTTTTAAGATTTTATTTATTTGACAGAGAGAAACACAGCCAGAGAGGGAACACAAGCAGAGGGAGTGAGAGAGGGAGAAGCAGGCCTCCCGCCAAGCAGGGAGCCCGATGTGGGACTCGATCCCGGGTCTCCGGGATCATGACCTGAGCCGAAGGCAGTCGCTTAACCAACTGAGCCACCCAGGCGTCCCCTCTTCATACTTTCATCATACTTTTCAAATTGTTAAACTGGGTGAATTGTTACTATTACTGTTCTGGTTGTTGCTATTTGGTATTTTTCTCAGTGCCTGGTTAGTAGCATTGTGTTATTTTCTTAATTTATTACATAGAAATTGCCTGCCGTTTTCCAGTGAGAATTTCAAGCTAATTGCAGATCTTTTATTACTAGGCTTATTTATTTTGATCATTTCTGCTTCAGCTTTTATTTTGAAGCTTGTCTCTTTCTTTTGATATTAATTCTGAATCTTTATCTTCCAGTTTTAATGACGTAAGCTACATGGATTTCTCAGATCACATTTGACGGTATTTATAGCAAAGCTACTTTTATGAAGCATCCTCTAAGAACCTTTTGTTTAAGCATCAAGTGTTACTAATAACCAACAGAGCATTACATCTTTGACTCACTCAGTGAAATTACTCTTCCAGGACATAGCTTCCAGGACTCTGTTTGCTCTTACACTCTTCATAGGAGCTTTCTGTACAGTGTAAACATGTAGCCAGGAAACACTAAGGACATATTTAGTATAGAAATCATACATCTCAAATGGAATGATCTTTCCTTAGCTTTTTACTTTTAAAAAATTTCATATATATATATATATATATATATATATATATATATATATCCTCCCTCTTTTTCCCTACCAACTATTAAAAAAGGGAGATGTTTGGGGCGCCTGGGTGGCTCAGTTGGTTAAGCCACTGCCTTCGGCTCAGGTCATGATCCCGGAGACCCAGGATCGAGTCCCACATCGGGCTCCCTGCTCAGCGGGAAGCCTGCTTCTCCCTCTCTCACTCGCCCTGCTTGTGTTCCCTTGTTCCCTCTCTCACTGTGTTTCTCTCTGTCAAATAAATAAATAAAATCTTTAAAAAAAAAGGGGGGGGAGATGTTCATAAAATTTGACAGTTGGAAAAGTTGGGAGGGATCATCAAGTCCTTTCTTTCAAAGTCCTTTTATCAAAGTTGAGGAGACTGAGGCCAAGGGACATTAAGATCAAATCATATAGCTAATGAGTGGTAGAAGCAGAATTGGAACCTACATTTTTTAACATAATATGTTCATAAACACAATACAGGTGAGATCTCCGAGTGTGCATTATTTTTTAATTCATTGATGACTCAATTATAAAAATGTAACATGGCTTAAAAACCTTTTTACTTACTGGGGCACCTGCGTGGCTCAGTTGAGCTTCTGCCTTCAGTTCAGGTCATGATTCCAGGGTCCTGGGATCCTGGGATCCTGGGATGGAGCCCCACGTCTTGGGCTCTCTGCTTACAGGGAGTCTGCTTTTCCCTCTCCCTCTGCCCCTACCCTCTGCTCTTTTGCTTGATTGCACGCACTCTCTTGCAAATAAATTTTTTAAATCTTTTTAAAAAATTAGTTGAGGGGCGCCTGGGTGGCTCAGTCATTAAGCATCTGCTTTCAGCTCAGGTCATGATCTCAGAGTCCTGGGATTGAGCCCCACATCTGGCTCCCTGCTCAGTAGGAAGCCTGCTTCTCCCTCTCTCACTCCCCCTGCTTGTGTTCCCTCTCTAGCTATGTTTCTCTCAACCAAACAGATAAATTATTTTTAAAAAATTAGTTGAGGGGTGCCTGGGTGACTCAGTTGACTAAGCATCTGCCTACCTCTCCTTGCATCAGTGGGAAGCCTGCTTCTCCCTCTCCCTCTGCCGGCTGCTTCCTGTGCTTGTGCACTCTCTCTCTCTAGCAAATAAATAAAATCTTTAAAAAAAAAATGAGCTGAAAAAAATTTTAAAACCTCTTCTTTCTAAAAATAGTCTAAAAACCCACACGATGGAGGCAATACTATCATAAAGTTATCCTTTTCTCTACACTTACAATTGTTTTATCTCTTATTCCCACTGAGAATTAACAAAATCAAATTTAAGAAAGACCATTAGACAAAATATAGTTCAAAACTACTCCTGAAGACCCCTTATTTTTCAAGTAGAGCGTGAAAGTTTATTTGAAGAAGGACAGATTCTGGAACAACCCAAGAAAATAAAGATAGGGAGTTCTATTAAGATGGAAGAATGGAACTAAATACTAAAGAGACTCACAATAGTGTCCCCATAAGCCTGATATAAAGAAGTGTGTGTACACGTGTGTGTGTGTGTGTGTGTGTGTGCACGTTAGCATTTTTGTGAATGGAATGACCAAAGATAGGGTTTGAAAAATTATTCAAGAAGGAATACTTTTTCATTCCCATAGCATTTCCTTCTTTTGGAGGTTTGTGTTTCGAGTATTTGGGTCCAATGAAAAGGACTGAACAGCTAGTATAAATCCAGTATAACATTTATGTTAAAATGAAGGTAATTAGGACCTGGTTCAGCCTACTCAGGAGCAACCAACTTTCCACCCTATACTGACAACGATTCCTTAATCTTTCTTTGAGAAAAATGCTCAGCTTTTTTGTGAAATGGTATTATCTAAGAATACTTACTGAAACCTTACTATAATGACAAGCACTGAAGCTGCTTTATAACATTTTGTAGGAATTAAACAAAATAGTATATGTAAAGTGCCCAGCCAAAGTAAGAACTCAATAAATTTGGTTACGTGGCTTCTTTATCTATTCCAAACAATACTTGGAAGTCTAAATTATCTCCATGCTACAGAAGAGAAAACTGCAATTTATAAAAGTTAATAATTTTATTTATGTTTACAGAGCTACAAAACCCAAATTATGTCTGACTCTGGAGCTAATGTGTTTAACCACTGTATTTTAGCCATTTGTTTTCTTAGCATATCACCTGCTAAAACCCTGGAATGCTGCTTTTAAAATGAGGGAAGTTAGGGAGCTGAGAAAATTCAGGGAAAAATAATTTTATTGATTTTCTGTTCTTAATAAGGTGATGATGAGGAAGAAAAAATTTTTAGAAAAATACATTAAAATTATAAAAATCTATAATGGTAAAAATTATAATACAGTTACATTTCTTATCTTAGAATAATTCAAACTGGGGTGCCTTGGTGGCTCAGTTGTTAAGCATCTGCCTTCGGCTCAGGTCGTGATCCAAAAGTCCTGGAATCGAGCCCCACATCAGGCTGCCTGACTGGGCGGGAAGCCTACTTCTCCCTCTCCCACTCCCCTTGCTTATGTTCCCTCTCTCACTGTCTCTCTCTCCCCCTCCCCCCGTCAAATAAATAAATAAAATCTTTAAAAAAAGAATAATTCAAACTATGATAGATTTTTTGAACTTTTATTTTGTGCTAGACACTCTTTAGAATAATTGAAAAAAATATGGCAATATAAAAGGGGTGAAAAAAAGATTATTGAAAATAAATAAAATGGGTGAATCTCGGTGTTGTGTTAAAGAAAGTGCCATTTATGGCAATGTCCAAAGCACTCTAGTCTCTCAATCAAATCTTCTGTGATCAACTGCACAGTTTGGATAAGTCATAGATTTTCTGTTCCAGTGTGTTATTTTGGGGCATGTATATGTATGTCCTTCCTAACCACTACGATGAAATTGAATAATATATTCTTCCTTAATATTTTTATTTGAATTTGTAGCTGTCAAAGATTTTTCATTATATTATCTCATTTGTTCATCAGAGTGGCCTAAAAGAAAGAAAAACAAGTATTCTTTAGACTAAGATGCTTAAGGCTCAGAAATTAAATCATTTCTTAGAGTCATACTGCTGATAAGTGGTAGATACTAGATTAGCATCTAGCTCTTCAAACATGGAAGCCAGTGTTCGTTTCAAGACGTAATGCTGTGTCTCACTGCACCATGTTGCTACTTTGAAGGCAAAATGTTACTTACCATTTGACTGTTTTTACACAAAGCACTCACCCTAAGGGAAACAGTAGCAGCCTGTACAGAGAGGCCCTGACCCCCTGGGGAGCTTGCCTGATCAGATTTGGAGATTGAGCAGTCACTGTGCAGCCACCTGAGAAATCATTTGGCAAGGGGTTTGGAGGGCTGGCTACCAGGGATCCTTGCAGATTTAAACATAGGAATGATACAAAGCTACTAAAGGGGAAAAAAAATCCTAGAAAATGAGTATAATGTTTTATATAAATTAGTTATATATGTGTGTCTGTGTCTGCGTATATGTATATACACTCAAATATAGGTCTTTGGTTTCATTTGAGGACATTTTTACCTTGGTTTTGTTTTGTTGCCTTAGTTAAGAGTTTTGAAAGCCTTTACAATTAATATTGTTTTATACTCTATATATGGGGGAGATGAGAAAAATAAAATGATCTATGGCATAAAATAGTATTAAAATGTCCTTTCAAAATAGCCCATGTTTATTGAGCGTTATTTTTGTGTCAGGTCCTTGATAAAGTCTTTGCATTAATGATTTTATTGAATCAATGTATCAACCTACATGATGGATTCTGTTGATTCCTATCTTATGGATGAAGAAACTGCAGCTTCAAGAGCTTAAGTTAGAGTAAGAATCGGAATCAAAGTGGTTCACCATGTTCTTTTTAATAGAGAAATTTTGGAAAGAAATGTAGCTAAGCAATTTGGTTAACTTGGTGGTAAATACCAAATATATTGCTAAAGGGTATCGATCTGCTTAATTCTGTGTTGGTTAGAATTCTGTTCAGTTTTACAGTTAAATGTCTTATTTTACATTGTGTTTAGCTGGATAAAAATCTTAACTGGTAATAAGGATAGTTCTTTGCATTTATAAGAACTTTATGCTTCTTTCAAAAGTTATCATGTCAGACTTTTTAAGCAATTAAATGAGAAGAAACTTGATTAGAAAACTTTCATTTCCCTGTGTTGCCTAGATTAGAATTTCCCAAAGTGCCCTTTCATAGAATTAAAGGTAATAATTAATGGTACATAGTAAGAGGTTGCATGGTTTGATAAATTTGAAAAATACTGTGATAAGCATTAGTAAATAGATTTATTTTCTGCAGGACTTATCCTGATCCTATGCCTTGTGAGCCCATATATATTTTTATTTACTTTTTAAAAAGATTTTATTTATTTATTTGACAGAGAGAAACACAGCAAGAGCGGGAACATATTCAGGGGGAGTGAGAGAGAGAGAAACAGGCTTCCTGTGGAACAGGGCACTTGATGTGGGGCTCAATTCCAGGTCTCCAGAATCATGACCTGAGCTGAAGGCAGACGCTTAACGACTGAAACACCCAGGCACCCCGACCCATACATATTTTTAAAAGAAACGTGTAATAGATAGTATTTTTCTAACTTACTTTTTAATGTACCTCATCTTAGAATGTAACCTCTGGGCTTAATGTTTTATGGATCATACTTTTGAAAAATGTTAAACTAATATCTGGGAAGAAATACTTACATTTTAGACCTTAAATATTGATATTTAAGATACTGAAGACCTATATTTTGCCATCAACTCAGAATGACAGTAAAATTGTCCACCTTCATTTCTGCAGACTTGGCACTATTGTTATTCAGAGAAAGGTAGGGGTGCCTGTGCGGCTCAGTGTGTTGAGCATCCTGCTCTTGGTTTCAGCTCAGGTCATGATCTCAGGATCTTGGGATCCAGGCCTGAGTGGGGCTCGGTGCTCAGCAAGGAGTCAGCCTGAGGTTCCTCTGTCTCCCTGCCTTCTGCCCCTCCCCCCTGCTTGGGTGCCTGTGCCTGTGAGCGGACACCCTCTCTCTGCCCCCTCAAATAAATAAATCCTTAAAAAGTGAAAAACAGAGCTACCCTCTTGGGTTCCCTCCCTCCTCGGGAGCTTTGTACTATCTCTTTTCTGTCTCTCAGTAAACCTTAATTCGCTGCCCACCAAAATCAATCAATGGATTGATTAATTAAAAATAAAAAATAAAGAGTAGCAGATATTTGTTCTGAGCCTTAAGTCATGAAAATTCAAACCCATTGTTTATTTTAAATGTTCTATTATGGCAATATGTATTATTTATAATAAAGAAAAGTCAGTACATTCTATAAACGTCCCCAAAGAGGGTGCGCTTAAGAGAATTATGGTATATACATAGGTTAAGTATCTGTCAAAAAATAATCTTATAAAAATATTTAATGAGGTGAGAATATTCTCAGATTATATTTAGAAGTGAGGACCACAAAAAAAATTATTCAGTATTAATCCAATATTATAAAATAAGCAAATGAAAAATAAAAGAAAACCTAGGACTGGAAGAAACAAAAATATCAAACTGTGAACCTGATTATAAAGAAATCAATCAAACCCAAAATATAATATCCAAGTACATGTTCTACCACAGTGCTCCAGTGTTGTTTTTTGGCTGATGAGTCTATTGTTTGGGAAACTTTCTTCAGAAAGAAATCTGAAGATCTGGATGTGATATATATCCTTATCACTAATTGGGTCGGTTTTTTGTTTACTAGTTTCTGCAACTTTAAAGATGGCAGATAAGTTTTACTTCCTCCTACAACCAGGATTTTGTTACGGAATAATGGAATACATTCTCTCTTAATATGTCTAATGTGGGAGGGGCTGATGATGTTAGCTACTGTCCCTCACCATGTCCTGAAGCTAAGCTGATTCTTGGCCTCGAGGTGCTCTCACTTGGGTGGGCAAGTAGCAATCAAAGTATCACAGAGAAGTACTGAGAAATCACTTCAAAATTTTACTTGGCTTTGGCTTTCCTGGTAAATGATTAGTGAACATTCTTCAGCCACCACTCAGCCGATGCCTCCTCCAATTGACATCTCAATTGGAGGAGTATATTTTTTCCATCCACAGCGTCCTCTAGAAGTCCTGCTTGCTATGATCTCCAGTGAAAACCTCCGTCTTTTTAGTCCTTCTCATTGGCTTTTTTGGTCCTCCTCATCGGCCGTTTTGGTCCTTCTTGAAATATTGATCTTACCTAGCTTTGCGTCATGTTTCTCCCAGCCTCTTGTCCCTCTTTCTCTGTTCTTTCCCTATCTCTTGTCCCTCTGCTGTCTCCTAGATGTTGGTATTCCTCTGGCTCTGTTTTCCATGCCCTCCTCTTCTCACTCCATGAATCATTCTTCACACCTATAATCTCAGTCCCTGGGGTTGAAATTATTCACTTCTCCATCCCTATTCTGGAGGAGAGGAGAAACTGGATTTAGAGTAATTGGCGTAGGTTACTCACAGTATTAATAAAGAACGGAATGAAAGTAAAACTTTAAATTTCAACAATATTAACTTATTAGGTAACAGAGAATAATTCTGTGCCCCAAGTTTCAAAAGGAAAATGATTTCCTTCCTTGGGTCATAGAAGCAATAGTAACTCACAAAAGTCTCTCTTGAAAGCCCTTTTCCCCGTCAATCTTTCTTTTTCTACCACACACTAATAAATTTGACTTAAACCTTCCAACATAAAATTCTACTTCGTTGACAGTTTTTCTCTTATTTCTCTAGGTTTCATTTCTTCACCCCATGTACCATTTATGCCATGCTGATTTGGACATGTTGCTTAGTAAAACTAGTGCTCAAAATATAGTGCATTTTATGTGCTGAAACTGTAAGGCACTTAGGGCTTACTACCTTCCCTTTCCCTCCCTCTCCCTCCCTTTTCTTCCTCCTACTTCCCTTGGCCCTCTCCTCTGGTCTCTCCTCACTTGCTCATTTTTATACCTTTGCCCCTTACAACCTTGAACTAACTAACACCTGGGCTATACACAGTAGTCTGTGAGTAAGTGGCAGACATTAAATTACTATTAAATTCAGTTTAGATAAATACTACCAAATATTTTTTTTATATTTCTGGTTTAGTTCTTCAGTTTTCCTTGTTTTTTAAGATGGACTTTTTAGTCTTCTGGCAAATTAATTGTTGGAATGTATGACATTCCTCTCAAGTACTAAATTGTTATTAAGTTTCAAATGATTCCCTGCTTATGTCTCCCACCTATGTACCCAACTGCATCAGGTAGTCTAGTAGGATCCTCATTAAAATAATGCCATATAGGTCTCATAACTGCCTACCAGGACTGGAAGGAGGGGGAGATCAGATGATGTATTGGACCTAGGAATTAAGGAATCCAAGTCCTAAAAATGGATAAACTTACCTCATCACCTTTTTTGCCCAGGGGTATGGTCTAAATTTTGGCAAAATCCTTGCTGTGTTCAAATAGATTTTCTGTAAATTTAAGATTTTATATTACACGATAAGATGTATTATATTTCTTTATATTTTTAATTTTTAAATTTCAGTACTGCTGGCACCACTTTGTGAATTTTTAAAAACATTCAAATTCATTCTTAAACTGAAACAACTGAAACAACTCTGACTCTATCCTGCTATTTTGTTAAGAATAATAATTTGCCCTTTGTTCTTTTAGAGTAAAGATAGATTATTTCTGAATATATTCTGAATATTTTATATCAAACCTAGGCCTTAAATATTATGTACAGAATTCCATACCTGTATCAACTCTGTAAAGAAAATTAGTTCAGATAGTGTTTCTTTAATACCCTATTAAATATATCACAATATAGTTGCAATATTTAACTTCCAATATTTCCTAGGGGGAAAAACACATCATGAAAGTATTTCCAGTGATTTTCCTAAATGTTATGTTGGAAGAATTCTTTGATGCCATTTCTTTATGTAGCTTGTCATGAAAATAAAAAGCAGAAAGTTAAGAAAAATGATAACTTGGGGCGTCTCAGTGGCTCAGTTAGTTAAGTGACTGCTTTCTGCTCAGGTCATGATCCTGGAGACCAGGGATCAAGCCCCACATCGGGCTCCCTGCTCGGTGGGAAGCCTACTTCTCCCTCTCTCAGTCCCTCTGCTTGTGTTCCCTCTCTAGCTGTCTTTCTCTCTGTCAAATAAATAAAGAAAAAAATCTTAAAAAAAAAAAGAAAAGCGATAACTTGAAGTGAAAATGTGTTAAGTCAGTATTTAGTGCTTTTGCACAATGCTTTTAATTATAGCACTGTATCACTGTCTCATGTTGAGATCATTATCCATTTACACATTTTAAAGAAATTAATTTCATACTTTCCCAATTAATTATAAAGGCAATATATCACTTTATTATTAGCTCTGTGAGATTATAGGAATCGTGTCTTATTTACCACTGTTCTCCAGCACAAACTGCTTTACCTAGTTCTTAGTAAACATCCAGTCAATATTTGTTGAATGCTTGAAGGAGCAAAGAATCTAGACTGCTGCTAGCAAAATTGGCATCATGATTTTTTTAAATCTTATTGTCCCATCAAAGAGCATTTAACTTCTTTGAATCACTATCCATTCTTGCCTGCCTTCCTTCCTGCCTCAAAGGAAGACAATTCTAAAGTTAATCCATTTACATGATTTTGTGCTTTCATTGTACAAACGTTTCTACATCTCTCCCACCTTCAAAAATGACAAAATCTGTAACCCAAATAGCTACCCCTTTGTCTCTGCCTCTCTTCCCTTCGCTGCCAAGTCTCTTGAAAGGGTAACATATACTCAACATCTCTCCTCAGCATATATTCCACATCTCTCCTCACTTCTAATTCACACAATTCACTTAATAATCTGGTTATGGGTGCTTTGCTCTGGAATTAGACACCAGGGATTTCAATCTCAGCATTGCCTCTTACCAACTTTATGACCACAGGCTGGTCTTGCAACCTCTCTAACAGGACAGATCTCACAGAACTCTCGTGAAAATTAAATGAGATAATGCACTTAAAATGTACTTCTGTATTGCCTGGCACATAGTAAATAGTAGTTATTATTCTTACTGATAGAAAGTATGATAGGAGTTCAGAGAGGAGACAGAACAGTATAAGCTTAAGAAGAGTTATTTTGAATTTGTCTAACCTTTCACTCTTCAGATTAGGAAATTAGAACCCAGAGAGAGTAAGTAGTCAAAATTTTGTGGATAATAATGATATTTGAATGGATTTTGAAGGATAACAACAATAATCTGCAACTACTGAAGGTTTACTGTGGGTCAGAGACAATTCTAAATATATACATGGACTGTTTTATTGAATCTTCAAAACATTCCTGTGAGGTAGCATTTTGGTAGTTAGAAGTGTATAATCAGTCTGAAGCTGGATGGGGAGAATAGAGAGAAAGGAATGAATAAAAATCTGGAGGCAGTAAAGACATGCTGATTTCCAAAGATGGTGATGAGATTTAGCAGCCAGAGTGAAGAGCTTGTCTTAGGCAATAATGAGAAATTATGTTGGACAGAGTTAGTCAAAGTTATTGAAGCGCCCTAACAACCATACCCCACCCACCAAAAAAGGCTTCATCTAATGGGAAAAATAAAGAGCAGATATAAATAAGTGACTTGGGGAGGGGAGGATACACATGGAATGGGAATTTAGGCCCACTGCTTTGGTGCCACACACTATGAAGCTCTGAAGGGCAGTTTGTACTGTGTTCTTGATCTCCCCAGGAACCAAAGCTATGTCCAGCCACTATTGGTTACCACTAGTCACTATGAGAGTACCTGCAGTTTCCTGTGAAGCAGGTGGTTAAGAACAGGTTATCCAAGGAATGCATAAATAAAGGATGGACTGAATTGGAGGTCATTTCTAGGTAGGAAGTGATGAGAGCTGGGACTATGGTTGAGACAACAAGAATGGAAATAAGGAAGTGAATCCTGGGCACAATTTCCAAGAATACTAAGACTTGGGCACATATTGGACATGAACTAAAATTCAGAACCATATTTCAGGTTTATTATATATAGCAAACAGCAGTGCTAAAGCAGTTGCATTTCACACATTCACTGTTGTTTTCAGCAAAAGTTATGTATTTGGTATAACTTGAAATGAAGCACATTTGAACATGATGATATTATGATTAGTATGACCATTAAAACTTTATCTCTTTACTTTCTACCACTACTCCCTCAACCCAAGTTCTTACCCATTTTACCGTATACATGGTTTGTTGTAGGAGTCTCCTCCTGAACTCTGGCCAAATTAACCTTCTCATCTTCACACACCAGCCAATTGCCTCCTCTCAATGTTTTGTTCAAAGAGTTGCTTTCTCCCATAAATACCCTTTCTTCTACCAGTTCATTGCCATTGCCAACCGGAATAGTAAGTCATCCTTCACAACCAAATCACACTATCTTCTCCAAGTTGTCTGATCAGCCCAGCTGGAACTAACTTTTCCTTCTGAACTCCCATAGCACTGTACTTCACCATACTGCCTTGTGCTGATCATTTGGTTAATTGGGTATCCCTTGATCAGAATCTCACTTGTATTCCCTACACCTGAACCTTTATTGCTGCACTCCTGCCCCTTAAGAGGGAGGAAAGTGAACTGAGTTACGAGGCTCAAGACTCCAGCCTTTAAGTCCTTGGGAAACCAGGACTGGGCATTGAGCTGGGTGGAGAATTGACTCTCAGCAGGTATATTATTGGCAAAAAGGCAAGCTTAATTATATATATATACACATATATGATTGTATATGTATATATGTATATACATATAAGATATATATATATATATATATATATATATATATATATCTTCAGACCTGCTGTGGAGGATGATTCTAGAATCTCTAGCGAACAAGGAATTGATTTGTACAGTGCCCATTAGGGATGTAGGAAATGTTATCCATAAGCTGTTATTTTAATGCAGTTTAAAAATATTCTATTTGTTTTCTTGGTGGTTCACTCATAATTTAAGACCCTATTTTGTTCTAGAAAGTCTTATTAGTCCATAAAGCCAGTAAAGACTTTGCTGTATGAAGTCTTCTGTAAAATCAACAGAATTCTACTTGTAGGATTTTCAGAAATCTAATATTGCAGACTTGCAGACTGGAGAGGACTACTATACTAACATTGAGCCAGAACTCTTAAACCTGCCTAAATACGTGTCTGTTCCACAGTATGGTTGGCAATTCTGGAGGCTCCCAGAATATGACATGGGCTCTCGTGGCTGCCTTTGCACATGCTGCTTTCCTTGCCTAATATACTTTTCTTCTCTTCGTTTTTTGGCAAGGTTAACTCATACTTACCCTACACAATTTTGACTCAGATATCATCTCCTCCAAAAAAACCTTCCCTGCATGCTCTCATTAGAGCTGCTGCCTATGGACTGGGTGCCACTCCTGCGTGTTCCCACACTAGCTGACGCTTTCATCATAACACTCTAGGCGTGGCAGTTGTCATCTACAGGTCTTTCTCCGTGAGCCCTGTGACAATCAGCAGCATACTTAGAAGGCAATGAGGACTCAGTAAATGTTTGCTCATTGAATAAATGCACAGTCTTAGTATAGGAAATGTAGATTGAAGTCCCTCTGCCTTACAGAGGGAAGTTGCCAGTATTAAGAGTTTTAGGGTAATTTTTGAGAACTGTAATCTGTGTGCTCCTTGTCTTCTCACCTGGTAGAGTGTAGCTAAACCAACCTGGAAGATAGCAATTTGCCTGTTCCTATCCAACCCGGTATTTGAGAATAGTGACTATTTTTACTATGTAACCCCCAGGAGAAAAAGCAGACTTATAGAACATTTTTGTATCTCAGTGAATGCTTTTAATTTTGCTGGTAAGTCTACTAAACCAACCACAACAATCTTTCTGGATTTTTTAAATATCCCACTGGAAAGAACTTTCTAGATACCCATTTTCACATGTAATATAAACCAAATATTAATCGATCACATCCGTCTAAATCGCTATAATACAGTCCTCCCTTTTTTTTTCTTTTTTTTTTAATTTGGCTGCAGCACTAAAGGTCTTTATATGTTTCAGTTTTACAAAGTTTTTTCAGAAAACAAGTAATAAGCGGGACTCATGGCTATGTTGAAGTAGCATTTTCTTTCAGTAAAAACAAAATCATGAACTACATATAACGAATTGGCTCTAAAATTTTGAAGTAGGTATTGCTTTAAATTTTTTCCTTTAAGGTTACAATGTCCGATAAGAACTCCTTTTACTTCAGTTACAATGAAAGAGTGAATAAGGGCAGATAAAATGCAAGATTAAAAAAACAACCCTACTTTGGAGCAGAGTAGGATGTCTACCGTTTATATTGAGCCCAATGGATGGGAACTGACCAATGATCTGCGGCAGAGCCTGTCAAATATTATAATCCAGAGTTTCATTAGACGTAAAAATAATCGCTGGTAAAAGTTCACCCGAAGAGACACTTTGCCCCTGATTTTGTTTGTATTTTTGTTTTAAAGACCTAAAAACCACTATAACGAAGACATGCATTCACCCTCTGAATTTGCCCTCGGTGCGCGGCGCCTCTGGGGCGCCCCTCCTAACCCCCACCCAGGGCGGCTTTGGCCCCCGGGCATCTCTCCCGCCCCTCGTGCCGGCAGCTAGCTGGGGTGACAGGTGCCGAGCCCGCCTACCCCGGGGCAATAGCACCACCCGCAATTCTCCCGCCGTTGCCTTTCCCAAAGCCGGCGTGCGTGTGGAGATAGTTTGCCTGCACCTTCGCCTGTCAGAAAACGGCGCCGCGAGGGAGCGAGCATGAGAAAGTGAGCGCGAGCCCGAGAGGGTGAGGAGGACCGTGGAGGACTAAGGACCCGGCTCCCGGCGTCCGAGCACCCAGTCTGCCCTGTCCTGCCCGTCCGCCTCCGGGCGTGCAGAGGGTGGGGGCCGCGAGCAGCGAGGCCGGCGGGAGCCGGGGGTTGGCGGGACGCGCGCTCCGTGCCGGCGCCCGGCCTCGAGCCCGCGCTCCCCCCCCTCCCGCGTGCCCGCGCCGCTGCGCGATGCAGTGTGGGGAATGGCTGGGGTTGGCTGAAGAGCGCACAGTGGAGTTTTAATGTCCGCCATGTTGGCCATGGCGTATTGAAGAGAGCGAGCGAGAGAGGAGCGGAGCGGCACAGCCTCCCACCCTCCCGGCTGGTGTTAGTGCCCGGACGGCGGGCTCTGCGCTCCGCCCCTCAAGTCCCCGGCAGCGGTAGGCGAGTGGGGACCGAACCCCCGGTTCTCCATGATCCCGCTGGCCGGGGCCGTTTCCCCAGAGCGGAGAGGTATCTGCTGCGCCTGAGATGAGTAAACTGTCGTTTCGGGCGCGGGCGCTAGACGCCTCGAAGCCGCTGCCGGTTTTCCGCTGTGAGGATCTGCCCGACCTGCACGAATACGCCTCGATAAACCGGGCCGTGCCGCAGATGCCCACCGGAATGGAGAAGGAAGAGGAGTCGGTACGTGTTAACTCCCCTGTCCGACCCAGCGCCAGGCCCCGCTCCCTCTGCTGCCTGCGGCGGCGGCGGAGCAGCATACCCACACAAAATGGCCGCCATCTTCTCTTCGCCGCCGACTCTCAGTCGCCGGCCGGGCCTTTACCCCGCCTCCCCCGGCCTCGACCCCCGGCCGCCGCGGCCCGGCGGGGCCTCCTTTAAGGCCACCCGCCGACCCCGGCCACTTGTACCCGGGTCCCGCGGAGTTCGGGAGCCCGAAAGGCACAAAGGGGTCACGTGACGAAGCTGCCGGCAGCCATTTTGTGGTCTTAGTTCTTGGGTTGGGCCTTGTGCATCCGGAGAGGGGAACGGGCTGGGTGGTGGTGGGGGTGCGGCGAGCCGGGAGCCGCGGAGGACCCGCCTGCAGCCCTCTCCGCAGGCCGCTTGGTGGCGTTCTAGGCCTACCTCGGTCGTCGCGCGCTGCCGGCGCCGGGGAAAGCAGGTTCCGTGCCCTATGGGGGAATTTCACTTCCCGGTGGCTTGGAAAGGTGGCTGGGCTCAGTGAGGCCCGTAATGTTGACGGCAAGGCTGTGAGGTTTATGCTCCCTTCACCCCTGCGATAGGATGTCGAGGGTGCGGCGTTGTTTGCCCGGATGACTTACTTTCATAGAAGATAAGACTTAATTTCTGTATCCTCTTTCTGGGACTTTTGCATTTATTCCTCCCCATTTCTAATTAATTGGAGGGTAATAAACTATTCCTGACTTTTTCTTCGACCTTCGAGACTATGTTGCAGACTTATTTTGGAGTACCTCGCTCTTCGTAAAGCCTGTAACTTTATTATTGCTGTTTTTTTTTTTTTTTAATAGTAAGTTCGCCTTCTTTCTGGTTTCTCAACATAGAGGAAGAAAAGACCCAATTTAAGAAGATGTTATAGATCTAGATTTCGAAAGAGGGTCCTTCCTTATGATAACCGAACTAGTTAAGTGAGTTCATTTACAGAAATCTTGATATTGAGATGTCTAAATCGGGTGGGTTTCAGTATTTAACAGTTTATACCTAATAGACATTTTATTATAGCTGTGGCTTTACCTTGTTAAAGAAATTGGGTTCAGACACAAGGATAATAGAATCTTCCTCTCATTTCCCCCAGATCCTTGACAGTATAACTTGATGACTTCTAATCCTAAGGAATTGCATACCTTGGTTTTCAGGTACAGCCATTTAAACAGGGTGCAGTGTATTGACAGTTCAAGGAAATCAAGGAGTCGCTGGATTTGTGTGCTACAATTTTGTTGTCGAAAATTGTACTGTAATACTTATATTTGGTACTGTAAGAATTTTAAATGTAGAAATGATGCTTTGTAATTTTGATTTTGAAAATAAAGCTGTTTAAACTGTTTGGGTTATTTAACCTTTTTTAGTAAAATAGTTGTGACGGTGAATGTTACTTTTGAGAGTAGTATTTTAAATCTAACTTTCCAGATAAGTTTATGTAGTAGTTGAGATTGTCTAGTGTAGTACTGACTTTTCAGAACTTATGAGACAGAACCTCTTAATTTATTTTACATGTATCAACTTTAGAGTAGACTGGTGCCATTTGTTTATTTTTTAATAAGTGATTTGTTTTTAAAAATTAAAGTACTTGTGACTGCAGAATCTTGTCTTTTGGTTTTATTTTTGTTTCTGTTTATAAGTTTTACAGATAATACTTCCAAGTTGGGGTTCTGGTGTTACACTGCCTTGGAATTTAATTTATATATCTTGTTTTGCAGCCAAGGAAGGTGGGGAGAGCTTTGATAAAAGCGTGGTAGCACTACAGTACACTTTAGACACTTAGTTGAGTCTTGCTTCTGTGAATACTTTGGACAGTCCAAGAGCTACAACCTGAAATCAGAACTGAGCTCAACTGCAGGATCAATACTTGTTAAGTTTTACGGATATTTTGTTAACAGAAATAATTTTGACATTTTATAGTGCAGTGGGTATCGTTAGTTGGTAACATGTGGAATCTATTGCTGAGAGACATCAGAGACTTTTTGTTCCTTCAGATTTCTTTTTCCATCATCTATTTAAATTTGTTTCACTTTACATACAACCAAAACTGTGAACAGTGAAGCATAGACCTCAGGAAGAGAAACTGAATTTAAGAAGGATATAAACAGTACCAGGTAAATTGCTGCTGTGCAGTCCTGTGGTTCATGCTGTCAGTAGTAGTAGGCCGTGTCAGTCACAGTATTGAAAGTAGCATGGTATATGCTATTGAAAATGTAGACAAGCATGAATAAAGGTAGTTGAATTCTGAAGCTAACCTTAGTAAAACAAAACTTGGATAATTTGCTGAAGCATGATATACTTCTTAAAAAGATGAATGTTTAAAACGAACTTTTGCCTTTGACTGACACATTATTTATGGTGCCTCTTAGATCCGAGTGCCCTAGAACCTGAATTGAGGGTCTAGTTTAGAAAAGTATAATGGCATGTTGATCATGAAAAATAGAGCAGACTTAAATAAGGACAGTATGCAACACTTGATTGAGAAAGCATTTCATGATCAGAATGTATCTGCAGAATTGTCCTGTAAACCATATCTGGCAGTTGTTACCATACTTTGTTCTTATTCTAGGTCTTAACACTAAGAAAATAAAACTTATTAATGAACTCCCATTTAATCAATTTTAATAATGTAAGCTGAACACATTGACTTCATTAAGCATGCCTCTTAATTTTTAAGAAACAACTTTAAGCAGAAATTCTCAGTTCCCCGCCCAAAAATGACTTAATTCAATTTTAAAGTTTATTTTCTTATTACTGTAGGATTGAAAAATAACTCCAAATTGTAATAAATTGAAGAACTTGACTGAGTTTTAGGTGTTTAAGGGTTAAATCTTTGAAGTGATGCACTGTAATACATTATAACTTGTCAAATAAAAAAGTAACTTTTTAAAGTACCTCCTTGCCCTGAGCAGAGCTCAAGGTGGGGCTTAAACTCATGACCCTGAGATCAAGACCTGAGCTGATTTCAAGAGTCACCCAGGCACTCCCAGAAGTAATTTTCACATAGGAAATCAAAAGACTGTCAGTTCTAAAATGAGGTAAATGAGTCCCTTTGGGGGTTAAAAAAGAAAAGTTTAAGCAAGTTGAGAGGGCAGATATTGCACCATTATAATACTTGAACATTCTTATTAAGATTATAATCTTGAATTTGAGATCCTAACGTTGAGGTTAGAATGTTCAAATACTGGGTTTAGTGCCACAGCTCCACCTTTAATTGAAAAGGTAGCTTTTCCAAGATGGTAGTACCTTTGATATGTTTCTATTAAAATTGATTTATGTTGGTCAGAATTGAAGCTTTACATTAAATTATTTTCCCTTATGGATACTTACCCTTTAGGAAAGGCATTCTGAAAACATGGGTTTTAAAGTGATCTTAAAGCTCCAACAAACTGGAGCTACCTGGTTTCAATAATATATTTTCATTGGGATGTCTAGGGTGTTAGGGCTCCATTAGAAATGGAGAGTTAACGTTTTTATTCCTATTACCTACTCTGGTTTGGGTAGGATATGTGATATAATTGACATATTGATGATATCACATTGATATTGCCTTATACAGCCACCTTTGAGGCTGTTAGAAGTAAGGTCTAGCCATTACAGTCCAACACCTTGTTTTAATAGGGTTCTAACCAGACAAAATGGTCTCCTACACCTGCCTTTAACTACCACCTTTCATTATTGGTCCTGTATACAATGTTATTAAACCCAAGTTACAGACCATTTATAAAGTGGGCAGATTTTTCTGTTTTTAATTAGGGGGAGTTGGAAATATATTCCTAACTCTGATATGAGGAAAAATAAGCACTACATCTTCAAAACTTAAAGTTTAGTTTTCCTATTTTATAAAAAATTAAATCACTTTAAATGATCAACTTAAAAGTTTGATTTCTCATTTTTTGAAAGAAACCAAGAATCTTATTCTTTAAAATTTTATAAGCTAAGAGCTTTTAGTCCTTGTATTTGAAGCTGTAGAATTAATGTAGATTTCTCTTCTGCCTTGGAAGTGAAGAAAAATATGTGAAATATCAATTACTGTAGAAACAAAGTTTAATTTTTTCAAATAGTTTGAATTAGAAATTGAGAATTTTTTTGCGCTAAGTAGCAAATAGTCTACTTAAAATCAAAGATAACTGAGAAGCAGTAGTAAAGTTTAATTCCCACCCTCCCAAAATTTTTTAATTTTTACCTCTTATTTGTTTTTTGGAGTTTTTTGGGTTTTTTTTTGTTTTGTTTGGGTTCTTTTTGTTTTTTTTTGTTTTTGTTTTTTGGCGTGAGCTGTACACCCAACATGGGGCTTAAAATTAAGACCCCAAGATCAAGACTCACCTACTCTACTGCTGAGCCAGCCAGGTGCCACTCTCTACCAAGATATTTTTAAGTAGAAATTTTTAAGTTGGAATTCTAAGGATTACATGGGAATAATCCTGAAACTAATGAATTCCCATGGTACGCACATAAAATTTTGTGATGGTGTATTTTTCTGGGAGAAAAGTTCATATTTGTCATCAATTCTCAAAGTAATGGTAATGAGGTAGAACAGAAATCTCAAGGTTAAGCATTACCTCTAGAAATTTCAAATGAAGTTATTTTGATTTTATCAGTATGACAGTTATATAGACTTAATAGGAGAAGGATAATCAAAAAAGCTGATAGGCAACTTAGGCATAGACTGAGTACTCTTAACTGCCAAAGGAACCTCTTGAAAACCTATAATTCCCAGGTGCCTAAAGAGCTCTTATTTCAGTGTACTATTTGATATTTAAAATTTTGAATTAGTACTATTTGTACTTAGACTTCATTTTCTTATAAAACAATAGTAATGACAACTGACAGACTTACGTCATGTTTTCTGATCTGTAATGGGGTTTGTGCTGAACTGCCATTTCTTTTTCTTAATTAACAGTACTTAATTAAAAGTACTATCTAAATGTAGGGTAGCTTAAATTTTGTAAACAAGAAATATTAACTTGTGTTTACATGTTCATGAATTTGTGGTTAGATTGAATATTAAACCAACACCCCTAAAAGCTAGGTTTTAAAACGTCTTATATTTTGCAGTCTGCATTGGTATGTGGTAGTTAAACAGATGAAAGGTGTAAGTGTGTATACGTATATACATAGCTAGTGACAAGTTTCTTTTGTATATATAAAAATGTGGAGTCTGACTATATGATTCACTTTCCCTGAAAAGTTAGGGGTAGTTGTTATAAGCAGTTGGTTAAAACAGTAAGTTTAACGCAAAAGATAGCTTTTTAGAAGGAGCAATAATACCATGGAATTGATGGCATAGTTTGTAATTCTGCTTCTTAAGAGAACCAACAAGGAAATGAGAATTTTATTTGTAAATTGGGGATAAAATGAGTTTTAAAGTGTAAAAGTGATATGAAAATATGAAATACTTCTAAAGACAGGGACTAGGGTGTGTCTTTTACTTTTTAAAGTAAAGTTTTGAATCCTTAAGGTGTGTTTTATATTAGTATTTTATAATACCTTTACTGTAAGAATATACTATTGGGAAAGCAATAAGAAAAATGATTGAAATGTTTTCAGCAAATTGCTAAAACTACTTTTAGTCAGTTACTTGAAGCTAACGGTGTTGTCTTTAAGCACATTTACAAATTGGAGCAAGTCTTTTTTGATCAAGTTTACGTAACTTAAAGCCTGTGATTATAGGTAGTGATTTTGGGCTATTATAGTTATTTAAAACATAATGGAGACTTGACTTTGTTTCTTTAGATATATCTAAAGTAAATTCCATTCACCAGCTTCCCAGTAGTAGGCGGATGAAAACAAAAATATGTTGTAATTAAATCTACGATGACCCATTATTTGGGTTGTAGCTGTGATGAATGGGAGTATAATCAGTTCTTCAAAAGATGAAACTCTTCCTCAATTATTTGTTGCTGTAGAAGTTATCTTTTAAAAGTTTGGTTCAGCTTCAGTTGTACATAGTGGCATAGTTTGCTGAATTTTGCAACATAGTATTAAAGCAAATCATTTTGTTTGATTTTATTTCAGTATAGCTAGTTCTGACTGAAGAAATAGGACATGGCCTTTGAGTGAATCCAGGGCAAAGATAATGTGAGGTTTAAAAACATCCTGTGGATGGGCACACAGCCTCTCTGCTGTCCTGCCTGCTGCTTCCTTGCGGTGTATTCAATAAACTATCTCCTTTAAAAATAAAAGCATCCTGTTGATGTTTTAATACAATCTCCAATCTTTTTATATATTGGGATGAATTATTTTCATAATTGTGAAATCACAAGTAGCAGTTGCGTATTCTCTGAAAAAATGTAGTTTGGCTTTTGTGGCCTTTGACAAATCACTTAACCTTACCGAGTGAGCTTCAGTCTCTCACGTGTCTTGCAGTCTCTGACACTCTTAAGAGGTAGCTCCAAGGAGTGAATAAGGCAGGGTATGTAAAAATGCTATATAGATGACTTTTGTTATTACCAAGTACTAATTGAATGTTTAGAATGGGTTTTTTTCTTGATTCTGAAAAACAACTACATTTACACAATCCCTTGTGTTTGGGGATTATCTGATGTGAGCATATTAGATGTGTTCTTTTTCTGGCAGAGTTGTATATAGTTTCAAAAAGAGTGTCTTTAAATTTAGCAATTGGGAAAATCAGCCTTAGACTCAAGGCTTCATCCAGGTTCCAACAGTTGAGTGCGTGCATGCACACACTCCAGTATCCAGGTTTTCTTAACTGCAAAATGAAGCAAGCCTATGGTAATTTCCTGTTGTAATGAGTATGTTATGTTACAATAAATTCAGGTCTGTTTCCAGGTGTTTTATGTGCTTATAAAGTAGACATTCAATCTTGAATTAATTAATGATTTTATTTACATATTATATAAACATAATTTACACAGAAATAAAGATAGTCTGGGTGCACGGATAATTCGTTTCATTTTAGTCTAGGAAAGCACACGAGTTCTAAAGGATTTAGAGAATCTAAATGGGTGCTGTTTGTTACTGCTTTTTATTGTTATAAGAATTTGAAACTGGAGCCGGAATCTTGTAGTGATGGTTGCAGATTTGTGTTTTACCTGTAACGTAATGGAGGGTGAAGGGAAACAAAATTTAAGTATGGCTGTTTGGAAGTCTAAACCAAGAATTTGATCATTATTCTAATAGATAAGTGGAGATATTTGAGGTAAGATATGTTTGTTATACAAAGACTGAGAAAATGGAGATAAATCCATTTTCATTCACTTTGTAGTGAATATTTGTTGTGCATTTGCTTTGAGGCAAGGACTGTTGTAGGCGCTGTGGATACAGTGATGAACAAACAGGGTTCCTTTTCTCATGGATCTTACATTCTAGAATATAGTAGGCTCTATTGGAGCAGTTTTTGTCCAGCTTTATTTAACTGTGTTTTCAACACCCAAAATAGTGCCTGGCATGCAATAAGGGTTCAATTTGTTTAATTGAATGAATTCTAATGGGAAAACACAAAACAGAAGGCAAATGAAAGTTAAAAAATACAACTCTTACATGGCAGTGGAACAAGATAATTTCAGGTGGAAGGAGGAAGGTCAAGTTTTCTTTGCATAGATAGTCAAGGAACATTGGATCTGAAACTTAAATGGTGGGAATGAACCAACCCTGTGAAGAAGATGTGGATGAAGAACATTCAAGGCAGAGAGACCCGTAGATGTAGAGAGCCTGAGGTAGGAATAGAAAGCCAATATGACAATGGCAAAGTGAAAAAAGGGTAGGGTAGTATGAGACTGAGCGCCAGGGATAGTTAGGGGTCTATATCTGGTTAGGAATTATAGGCTAATACAAGAAGTTTGTATTGTTTTGAAATGAAGTAAGCCATTAGAGGATTTCAGGCAAAGGAGTGACATAATGTGAATTGTGTCTTTTCAGTATTTTTCTTGCCACCGTGTTGGGAGAGTGAGCCATATTGGCAGGAATGAGAGTTGATGGTGACTTTAACTAGAGTAGTGATGGTGGAGATGAAGAGAAATAGATTTGAGGTCTATTTTGAAGGTAGAGCCAACAAAACTTGAATGGAGAGAAAGAATCAGATTCACTCCTGATTTTTACTTTGAGCACCTGGATAGGTAGATGACTGGGCCACTTACTGAGATAGGGAAAATTGGAGGAGGGAGGATATTGAAAGAATGGACGTGTTTGGTTTGAAGTGCTTCTTGTCTGTAATTAACTGGATATGTAAGAACATAGTGCATTAGAACAGTCTGCACTACAGCTGTAAAATTTAGAAGTTATGGGTTGGTACTGTAAACTTGAAAATCTTTGGCAGATAGACAGCTTTTAAAGCTGTGCCATGGGGCGCAGCTAGAGGAGAAGCTAATAGAGAAGTAGGAAGAAAACAGAGGATCAAAGGGTCTCAAAAAACTGGGCCATTGGTTACCTATGTCCATTGAAAAGATGAGTAAGGGGAGGGTGATTGTTTGATGAGATGTGTGCCAGTGGCTTATTTTGGTGTAGTAATGGGAAGGAAAGCCCAGTGAGAATAGAAGAAATAATGAAAGATAAATAAAGGAGCCATGGCAAGTATAGACGTCTCTGCAATAGATCTGCTATGAAAAGCAGAAAAAAATAGGACAGTGGCTAGAGTGGGCTAGGAGAGCAACAAATGATTTCTTTTAAAAATGAGTCACAGTAGGGTGCCTGGGTGGCTCAATCTGTTAAGCGTCCAACTCATGATTTTGGCTCAGGTTATGATCTTGGGATTGTGAAATCGAATCCCACGTCGCACTCCAGGCTCCAGAGTCTGCTTGAGTCTCTCTCTTTCCTCCCTCTGCCTCTCCCTGTATGTGCGCATGCATTCTGCATCTCTTTTTCTCTCAAATTATTTTTTTAAAAAATGAGAGAAATTCTCAGCAGACACAAAAGAAGGATAGTACAGAAATGAGGGAAGCAGAGATAGTCCTCGGTTTTCCCCTCTCTACCTAGAGAGTTTCCAAGCTGCAAGCATAAGTAGGAGAAAATTCAGATTTGGGAGAAGCTGAACTGACTTCAGGACAGAGTATCAGACATGCACAGAGCTCCAGAGAGCCCCTGGAATGTGGCTAAACACTGATCAGAACCTGTCTGTGTGGGGCGCCTCGTGGCTCAGTTGGCTGGGCGACTGCCTTCGGCTCAGGTCATGATCCCGGAGACCCGGGATCAAGCCCCACAATGGGCTCCCTGCTCAGCGGGAAGCCTGCTTCTCCCTCTCTCACTCCCCCTGCTTGTGTTCCGTCTCTGGCTGTGTTTCTCTCTGTCAAATAAATAAAATCTTAAAAAAAAAACAAAAAAACAAAAAAAAAACCTATCTGTGAGGAAACTAAAGAGGCTGCGGGAAAAGCAATTGGAAAGAACTAGGAGGGACAGTTCACATAGGGCTAGGAATATGTTGTGTCTTCACTAGCCAGAGCAGAAAGACATCCTAATATGCAAGGTGTCAGATAAAAGCTCTCAAAAGAGTTACTTCCTTAGTAGTAGGCCCAAGTTAGCTTTAAAGACTGTTCTGCATACAGCCTGACAAAGATTAAACAGTATTCTCAAAAGGATCAAACTAATTTCAAGCAACTTCACTGTCCCAGAAAAAGCCCAGAAGTGTTCAAAGGAATACTGAAAGGTCCTACAACATAAAACTTAGTTTTTGGCATCCATTAAAAAGTTACCAGGCATGCAAAGAAGCTGGAAAATACAGCCAACAACTAAGGGAACAAAGTAATCAACAGAAAAAGACATAAATAACCCAGGTAATAGAATTAGTAGATAAAAGTGTTAAAATAGTTATTAGACTTAGTGTAATAGTTGGAATGATGTCAAAAAGGATAGAATCATTGTATCCCCTCTTCTGCTCGGCACTTTGTTTTTTTAAAACTATTTCCTTCAAGCTGTCTCTCGTGGATCAATTTCACAGTGGGGATTGGTCATTAATTAGAGCAAAAATACTTCTTCCTCTTCAAAAGTAAGAAGAAAGGTATGTGAGGGGAAAATGCAGATCCGTTGTTAGAATTGGCAGGGGGAGAATGAGGTAATTCATTCTATGATTCTCTTTTCCCTGTGAAGTATCAAGTGAGGTCATCACCTGGGGGGGGGGGGGTTGACCTTAAGAGAGACGAAGGTATGTGTGGGAAAGCGAATTTACTAGAGAAATGTGGTATGATTGAAGGACTAGCTGACAGCTCAGTATTTGTGATCATTTAAAGTTAGACCAGTCAGCACACTTGAGCAGTTGAATGCAAGCATTAAACTTGAGTGCAAGCACCAAGTTAGGTATACAGTAGGGGTTTTTCTAGGGTGCAGATTTGCCCAGCATGTACAAAGGAAGAAGAGAGGGATAAAAGGTAGATTATCATGATAAACACGGAATCTAAACTGGGTGGGTGGGGAAAGAAGACATCAGGGAGTTGATAAATAGTGGGGGAGTGGTAGGAGTCATTGAAATAAAAGGCTCTGTAGGAGGAAAGTGCTAGATTGGGTGAAACTATATCAGGAGAGGGTGATGGTTAAAAAGTGAGATGCTTGATTTTTAAATGTCAGGGGTGGCACAATTACTAGTGAAGGCAAGAGCTAGAGTATAATCACAGGTGTAAGAGGAAAAGATTAATGTGGGTGAGTCATGATGGCAGAAGTGTATTAGTAGTTAAGAAGAAGACTGGGAGCTCTGTGACTTGACCAAGAGAGTGTGTAAGTCAGCTTTGAGAAGAGTGATTATATGAATTTCTGAGGGGTTATGATTTTTTAAATGACAGCAAAGAAGAGATGGTATGAGATTGGCAGTGGGAAGCAAGGAGAATGAACAGTTAGCCCACCTATAAGTATGTGGGTTATATATGTTTACACTATACTGGAGTCTGTTAAGTGTGCAATAACGTTATGTCAAACAAAAAGTACATACCTTAATTAAAAATACTTTATTGCTGGGGCATTTGTGTGGCTCAGTTGGTCACACATCCAACTCGAATCTCAGCCTTGGGTCTTGATCTCAGGGCCATGAGTTTAAGCCCCACAAAAATACTTTATTGCTGAAAAATGTTAACCATCATTCGAGCTTTTGGTGAGTCATAATCACTGATCACAGATCACTATTAACAAATGTAATAATGAAAAAATTTGAAATATTGTGAGAATTACCAAAATGTGACACAAAGATATGAAATAAGCAAATGTAGTTGGAAAAAATTATATGCTTGATCTGTTCAGGGTTGCCACAAACCTTCAATTTGTAAAAACTGTGAAGTTCAGTGTAAATATCTTTACAATGAAGGATTTTGGTACAGTATGCTTATTTTAGGATCCAATAAGTGGATCTTTGGATTCTTATTGAGCATCTGAGAACTTTCTTTTCTCTTCAGTGGTTCTCTATAGGGACTGTGGTATTCTCTCATCCTGAGGAAATTTTGGAAAATCGTGGGGATGCTTTTGATTGCCACAATTTTGGAAAGATGCTTTTGGGGTCAAGAACAGTGTGAGTTCCATTGTGCAAAGGATAGTCCTACAACACAAAGAATTGGCCTTATGACTTTGACTATCCCCCAGAATAGCCTAACAGGTTAAATTTCCAGTTATAAATTATCTGAGTCTAGGACCTAATTTCATTTTACATGTAAAGTGTTTTTTGTGATATATATATAACTATATATATAGTTATATATCTTTAAAATATATGTATTTTATATATTTACATATAAACATTTCTAGGATTGCTATTAGTATATAAAGTAAGATATATAAAGTAGGGTAATGTTATACCGTGTTAGAACTTTTGTAGGGGTTGTTACCATTTTGGAAATAACTTCATCAACAACATTTGTGGGATTTGAGTCAATAGACCTAAAACATAAAGTCTTCTTTTTTAACTGTTATATTCACAATGATTCTTTGTAGACATGTAGCATCTCTGATGGCTTCATCTTGTCTTCCTAGGTACATACCCCAAGTATTTACATGTTGCAATACATATTATAAATTACTTTCCTTTTATTTCTCCTTTGTTTTGCAATTATGTTCTTGGTTGAATATTTTTAAAATGTGTAAAGTAGAATAGTAAAAGAATTTGAAAAGAAGGAGCATTGAGTCTGATAGGGTTGAAAGTATCTTCTCATCTGGGCTCAAAACATGAGCTATGAAATTAGGTTTTTAGTTAACGTTCTGGTTGTGCAGTTAACCCCAAGTCTGTTCTAATTGAGATCCTATGTAAAGTATAGACAGCATGGTGGCTTACATATAGTAAGTGCTCAGATTTTTTTAACTGTCTTACTTTTAGTCCCTGAAGGATAGAAACGTGTTTTTAAGGTTGTTTTTAAAAATTTCAGCAAATTTATATTGTAACAAATGATTTTTGTTATGGAGTGTTCTGATAGTACTGATTTTGATACACCTGTAATTGTATTTATGACAGAATGTGAAATACTAAGCAAGGTATCAAAGAACATGTCTTTAAGTAGACAAGTGTGTTAACCAAACGGGTTGTCTTCTCAACTTAAACACATGATTGGTTTCCTGATGAATGCTAAAATGTATAAAATGTATTTTGAAGAACTCATCAGGTGAAAAAAAGTTTTCTGCACGTCTTAACAGGGTCTGTATGCTTCAATGATTTTTAGTTTTTAAGGCTGTTCACACAAGTCTACGTATTTGAATCTAAGAATTCCTGTTAAAATGTTAGGATACCCTCTTATTCTGAAAGATTTATAATTGTTTCTTAGTTGGTCTCCCTACTCTGGTTTTCAAATGTATACCCCCGTCTCAAAGTTGTCAGGGAGATCTTTTTGAAATTTGAATTTGGTTGTTGGCTTTGATATCTTAAAATCCCTAAATTGTTTTTTTCTGATAGAATAAAACACAAGCACTCCTTAATGGGGTCTCCTGGGCCCTGATGATCTGACCTCTTTTTCCAGTTTTTTTCCCTTTCCCCTGCTTAAATGCTGTATTAATTATTTATTGCTGCTTAATAAATCACTCCTAAATTTAGCAGCTTAAAACAACAAACACTTGTTATCTCACACAGTGTCTGAGGGCTAGGAATTACCAAGTCTGGTAAATGTAGGAGGGCCCACACAAAGCTGTGAATGCGAGGGGATGGGGATCATTGGAAGCAGGCTACCATAGTAGCCACATGCAGAATACTCTCACTCGTAGTCTCATCCCATTACTGTATCAGCTTATAGTCCAGACTCTCATCCAAACTGGTTTCAGATATATTGATGCTGCTCAAATACAGTTCCTTAGGTACAGCTTCTCAAATTTCTCTGAACCTGTTTAGCTAAAGAGATATATCTGCCCCCTCCCTCATGTACCCAGTACACTATACTGGGTAAGGCTTTAGGATTATCATATAAAACATCCTCATTCAAACCAGGAGGCAAAAGGTAGGGGGTAGTAGACACAAGAAGGTTCCCAGTCTAAAACATTTTTGAAATCCAGTCACACAAATTATGGTAGTTCCTTGGTTGGATGTCAGTTCCTGAGTATAATTCATGGAAGACCGTCAGCTTTGCCCTTTGGGCTTTTGGTTCTGTCCTCTTACTCTTTCATGAAAGGTAGAATACGTCTGTTACTGAGTTTTCTTAGCTTACTTCCTGCCAACATTTTGAGACTGAAAATCTTTTTTCATTTTGTATTATCTCTTGTCCCTTGTTCAAGCTGGCTGTGTTTCAGAATAGTAATTCTTTTTAAAAGTTTGTGGGTCCTCTATGTATTTTATTGGTGTCTATTTTATTAGTTGAATGCCACACCCCATACATGTCTTTAAGATAAGCCTTTTACTACTCTGAACTGCTGGGAGATCACACCCTTAAGCCTCCTTTAAAAAAAAAAAAAAGCCTTTTCGTTTGAGAGACTCTGAAGTGAGTAGTTCTCTTTACCAGGCCTTTTATCTGGCACAGTCTTTGATCTTTCTGGGGTTTTAACAAAAGATTTTACAGTCACTCCCTTCCATTTATTTTTAGACCACATTTTTCTGTTAGTGCCCTGGATTTGATCTTGGTTCAGAGTCCATTTCTAAAGTTTAGCGTTTGCATCCTGGAGAAACCACACATTTTCAACACCATCAAGTCCTGGTTTTTCTTTTTTTTTTTTTTTTTTTTTTTTAAGATTTTATTTATTTGACAGAAACACAGCCAGAGAGGGAACACAAGCAGGGGGAGCAAGAGAGGGAGAAGCAGGCTTCCCGCCGAGCAGGGAGCCCAATGTGGGACTCAATCCTGAGTCTCCGGGATCATGACCTGAGCGGAAGGCAGTCGCCCAACCAACTGAGCCACCCAGGCGCCCCAAGTCCTGGTTTTTCTTTAACAGTTCTTCATTCAGCTTATTTTTTGTCATTTTTTTACTGTATAAAGCAGGAAACAAGTCAGTACTTTGAGCTCTCAGTTTAAAATCTCCGTAGCTAAATCATTCACACACTTTATTAGGTAAATTTTCTACTTTTCACATAACTAAAGGTAACAGTGTTACTAGATTTCCTTCCCTCATCTGCAGCCTTAAGAAACACCAGGGAGCTTTTATTAAGTTTCTTCTCTAATACTGTCCTTAGAGGTCATGGTCTAATTCCAAGCCATTTGAACATTTTTGGTTTCTATTACGCAGTGAGGACTTAGTATCAACATGTGTTGTCTATGGCTGCATAACTACTTATCCAAACCCTAGCTGCTTAAAACAAATCTGCCCTACCTTTTCTCAGGATCAGCAATCTAGAGGTCGCTTTTTTATGTGATTCTGACTGGGTATCTGCAGAAAGCTGTTCAGGGTTGCAGTCATCTCACCTGGAAAGTCTGCTTCCAGGCTCACTTACATTGCATGGAGTCTTCTGTTCCTCATCTCATGGGCCTCTCCATTTACTACCTTTTTGTCCTCACAACTTGACATCTGGCAGCCCCAGTGTAAATGATTCAATAGAAAGAGTGTGCTTATGTCAGAGAGTGCCTAAAACAGAAACTACAGTCTTTTTATAACCTAATCTTGGAAGTGACAGACCGTCATCTCTGCTGTCTGCTACCTGAAACCCTCTGCTCAGTAAACTAAACTACTTACTGTTCTTAATATTCTCTTGTTCAACTCTGCCTTTGCTTACACTGTGCCTCTTTTCTTTCCATGGGTTCACTCAACAAATCCTGTTGGCTCTCAGCTTTCCTTGACATGCCTTCCCAAGCCCTGTCATACAAAAACTGAACTTGTTGAAAATAAATTCATTTATATGGTTGTTTCTTATACTGAAAGCCTTTGAAAGCAGAAACAGTTGTATCTTAAATACTTAATATTCTGACACAAATGTTTCTTAATGTTTAAGTGTTGTGAGATCTAGGTATCTCACAGTTTTTTTGTGTTCTAAAAAACTGTGGTTATCAGATACCTATTTTAACTGTCTTTTTGCTTTTGGAGTGAGGCTAATAAAGTAGGGTTTAAGCTCTAGTTTCTGTGTATTTTTGTAAGATTAGAAAGGACATGAGACATTCTTTTTTTTAAATTTTATTTATTTATTTGACAGAAAGAGATCACACGTAGGCAGAGAGCAGGCAGAGAGAGAGGAGTAAGCAGGCTCCCTGCTGAGCAGAGAGCCAGACCCTGAGATCATGACCCTGAGATCATGACCTGAGCGGAAGGCAAAGGCTTTAAACCCGCTGAGCCACCCAGGCACCCACATGAGACATTCTAATAATTACACCAAAAGTTAAGCCAGGGAAAATGACCTTTCCAAAAATACATTTTGTGAAACACTGTGCTAAAAGTGCTTATTTTATATTGTGTTGATTTATCAACTATTTGTAAACTTACACTTACAAAGTATAATGATAAATATTATGGGCTCCATAGACTTGTTTTTTCCCTTCAAGGGACTTATAATTCATATGGTAAATAAACTCTAATCTGAGGTAGTCTTTTTAAGTCCTTGTAAAGATCAGAAGTACCTATTTTACATTTGGGTAGTTTATCACTCAGAATCTAATAAAACTGTGAAACCGACTTCTAATATTAAGTTCCTAAAAAGTCGTTTTTCCCCCATTTGAAGTAAATATAAGTAAAATCATGTAAGATCAAAATCAATCATTTTACTCTAATTTAGTGTTTACATTCAAATGCCTTTTCTCTGATCTGAAAGTGTTTTTGCAAACCAAGATTTTGGGTCGCAAGTACCACTTTATTACCTTTGAAATTTCCTTTTTCTCTTCCATAGTAACATCTTGAACTGTATATGAGAATCTGTATGAACTTTTTGCCCATGGTGAATTTTTCCTTTGGAGTGCAATTCCAATAAAATAAGAGCAGTGCCCCCCCCTTTGGTATATCGGTAAATATTGTAAATCAACTCCATTTTTTTGTCTTCCCAAGACTGCAATTACTGCCTTCCCCAGTATTAACAAAGCCAATGGACCTTTGCAAACTGAAATCTCATTGTGTCACTTCCTGCTGAAAACCTATAAAGCTCCCATGGCTCTTAAAGTGGCTTATATATTAGGCCTTCTGTAATCTGTCCCGTACCTGCATTTAGTTCCTCCAAAGCCTTCCAGGTCCCACCATCCACAAGATCATTTCTCATTTATTGCCATGTACTGGTTAATTATTTCTCTACAGATTGGTTTAGTAATCTCCCACAGATCCTCACATCACAGATCCAGTTCACTTCTTTAGTTATCTACCTATTAGGATAGGTCTGTTAAATGTTCCCATAGCATAACTTTTTTAGAAATTACTGTTATAAACTTCCATTTCATTTATGTGATTATTTATCTTTACATACGACTTTTAGCTCCAAGTACCTTTAGCCTTGGAACTTAATGCCTTCATTATTTGATGAATGAAAAGCTAGATTGGCTTATAGTTAATTTATTTATGTGTTTCTACTTCAATCTATTCCAGCATTGGTGTTTAGAGATTAACAACATAAGTCCCACTGTAATTTAGAAGTACATGAGGGTATGATGTTTCCATCAAATTTTCCTGCCATATGGTTACTATGTGATTAGGCAAGTCATATAACTACTAGACCTCACTTTTATCATTTTATCATTATTTCCAGAAGGAACTGGAACTAGTTGATCTATAAGCTTGCTCTGACTCAGATATTCAGTGATGTAAATGGTTTCCCCTTCATCATTAGGAGAAAGATTGAGTGTTTGTTTTTTTAAAGATTTTGATTTATTTGAGAGCATGAGTGCAGAAGTGGGACAGGGGCAGAGAGAGGGAGACAAGCGGACTCCTCACTGAGTGCAGAGCCCAACATGGGGCTTAATCCCAGGACCCTGAGATCATGACCTGAGCCCAAGTCAGCCGCTTAACCAGCTGAGCCACCCACACCCCGCCAAAGGTTTCTAACTTCATTGCCCATTGACTTGATTTGGAAGTTCTGTTGTACGTGACCCCATTACAGGATTTAGCTGACAGAGCAGCCTCTATCCTGAACTTCGGTGGACACTGTAATGTAGAAAAGAACTCTGGAAGATCTCTTACCTTGTGTCAGTTATTCAGATGCTCTGGCCAGAAATTACATGTCACCTAGGCTTACAGCTTACTGGCCAGAATGAGCCACACAATTGCACCTAATTATGAAAAGACCAGGAGGTACAATCCTACTATATGACCAGAAGGCAAAGAAAAAAATATTTGGCAAACAACAGTGATGACAGATCTGCCCTTCTGGTCAACCAAAGATTTGAGTCACTGTCTTTATCACAAAACATACTCATCTACTCCCCAGAGAACCTATACCCAAAGTCCCAGCTAAACAGCATCAAGCTTGATGTATTAGGATTTCCAGCTGATACACATAATTCTCTGCCTTGGTTTGGATCTCTTTCCTCTCGATCTGAAGATCTGTAAATGAAAATACTATCTACACTAACACCTACAACCCTTCTGTCCCCGCTATAGACACACCCCATCCATATACATCGGAATAACAGGGCCATGATAACCACAGTAAATACTCCCATTTGGATAATGGAAGGTTGAGGGAAACACAGCACTCCCTAGTCCTTAGCAACTCAAAAATCCCACCAGGAAGGGTTCCCTTCCGCTGGCTATGGGGAATATTTTTGTCTGTGTACTAGATCTTCTTTCCTGGAGAGTATCCCTAGTCCATTGTCTTGTGGGTTTTGAAATTCTTTCATTCTCCATGGTCTTCCTTAGCCTCATCTGAAGTAGGAATTGGAAAATAAGCTCTTTGGGGAGCTAATGCAAGTGAACTTTTAAATCAGATTTTAATCTCAGCTTTTGATTTTTGATTAGCAGCAGCACAACCCTGTGGACTTCTAATGTGTTGTCATTTAGTTCCATATGCCAGTAGCCTATATTTATAGTTTTTTTTATCAGATGTCAGTCTCCTGATTGCTAGTAGCATAAACGTATTAACTTTTAGGGAAAGCTATACTCTTAGTGTCTTTTCTTTTTCCCGTGAGCATTATGTTCAGCTGAAAGCACTAGCTCAAGTCTTAACTCTATGCTTCTGAGATTCCAATCCATTCAAATGTTTTATTTGAAGTATCATGTCCCTACTCTGATTTAAACCTTACCCTCAAGGTTGATTACTCTCCCTTTGTTAGCCAAAGGCCTTCTTGATTTTTACATTATAGCTTGGGTTGAGAAGCATTCTTCAAATACTGCAAGTCTCTAAATTTTTGAACTCTTCCTTTCATTCCTGCTTACCAACTAATCAATTTTAAATTGTTGTTTCTTACAATACCAAACACAGAGCAACCAGCATGCCATTTTAATGTTCAGCGTTTTTTTTTTTAACCTCTTACAGAGCTACAGGTTTATTAAATACTTTATTTACTTTTCATGCTATCATAACTGACTTTTATCAAGTATTTTGTACTTCCTAATATGGATTTCTAGCCTTCCATCCTCTGAGAATTTCCTTGCTGTTTGGTCCCCAAACTAATAGCATATATTTTGGCCTTTGTGTTATAACAGTATCCCATTTCTGGAACCAATTTATGTCATTCAGGATCAACTAGGTTATGATGTAATAACGAACAAGCTTAAAAGTTTATTTCTTATTTTATGTAACATTTGTTCATGGATCATCTGGGGAACCAGGCACATACAGTAGTCAACACCTCAAGTATCATGGCAGGTAGGAGATTTCAGATCTTCACCAGCAATTAAATACTCTGGCCTAAAAATAATAAGTTGCTTTGATTTACAACACATTGACCAGGATTAGTCACCTAGCCCCACTACCACAGGAGAGCCAGAAAATGAAGCTAGGAGTAATTTGATAAACAGAACTAAAGGCTATCTATTACACTTTCAGTATTTATTTTTGTGTATTGGGGGAAGAAGAGGAAGAAAGGGAGATATTTGAGGACATTTGTGAAGACATAAAAAGTACACTTTCATGGACGCCTGTGGGGGCTCAATCGGTTAAGCAGCTGACTCTTGGTTTTGGCTCAGGTCATGACTTCAGGGTTCTGGGGTCAAGCCCCAGGTCAGCCTCCATGCTCAGCAAGGAGTCTACTTGAGATTCTCTTTCCCTCTGCCCCTCCCCCTGCTTGCCTGCTTTTCTCTTCTGAACTTAAGATTTTTTAATCCGTCCTTCACTCCGTTTAAATAGTAAATTTTGCATTCTGACCATGGTTTGGTCAAATTATAATATAAATATTTCACTTACCTAAGGTACTTATTTTGGTTATCATCAGATTGAAAAAAAAATTCCTAATTAAGTACAGGTGTCTAACACAAGCCCTCTGCTACCATTTATTACTGGAAAAGCAATTTGCCTTTATGGGGTTAAAAAAAAATGGCAGCATCTACCACAGTTTACTTCTTTAAAATCATGGAAGTAATACTACTTACTCTTGTTTAGGTGTAGAATAATCAGCCTTTTATTCTAACCGGATTTAATGCAGCTGCTGAGATGATACAAACTTTTTAGCATGATTTACATAATACATTTGTAGGAAAACTTAAGTATTATCTGGAAGCTTTATTTAGTTGTTTCATCTTTTTCTGCTATGAAATAAGAGAAATTGTGTAATATTTCTATGAGCCTAAAGACCTTTGCAAGAAAGAATATAATTTTTCTTCTTTTATGGCTATAAATACCAACTAGAGATAATAATTAAATGTATTAGGATTAAATCTAAAACTGCTATAGGTATGTTCAAGTTTTGCAACCTGCCCTTCCTCCCCAAATAAAAGTTCTGCATATTTCTCTCATTTCCATGAAACCAGATTTATTTTAGGTAGCATTGCATTCATTAGTTTAAAAATGTTCCAGTATCCATTGTGGGATAAAGTATATGGTAAAAATAATCTTTGAAATGAATTACTGCTATTAATTTAACTTGATCAGGAAAGCTGGGAGGACAGGGCTTCCTTACCTCTGCAGTGCATGTTTCTTTTTTCCTTTTGTACTTTAAAGACAAAGTTCTACAGTGAGTGAGATTTGACTGTCCTCAGAGGATAGGATTGTTTTAACAGTGACAATCTGCCAATAAAAATCAATTGGAGGTTTAAAGTAACCTAATTTGGCGCACCAGGGTGGCTCAGTTGGTTAAGCATCAGACTCTTGATCTCAGCTCAGGTCTTGATCTTAGGGTGGTGAGTTCAAAGCCTGGCAATGGACTCCACACTGGGCTTAGAGCCTACTAAAATAAAATAAAAATAAAATATCCTCATTTCTAGGATTAGTAGGAGAAAAGGATATCATTAAGAAAACATAAGGTAAATTTGGACTTAGTCTTACCAATTTATTGATCCAAATATAGCTATAGTAAAGCAATTTCTATTAATACCATAGGCCGTAACCTACTGACATTTGCTGTTATAACATACCACCACTTTATAGACATAATCTCACTCTTCAATGCAACCTTTATAAATTAGGTAGCATTTTCTGCCCTTTACTAATAAGGGGGAAAGGCTGAGTTTAGTTATCATTATTTATATTATGAAAAGCTAATAAAAGTGTGTGCTAGGTGTACACTAGGGTGTTACCTGCATTTCTTATCTCATTTTACCTTTGTAATAGCAGTTATCTCATTTTACTAATAAGAATATTTAATTGGTTTAGAGAAGTTAAATCACAATTAGTAAATGGCAGAATTGGGATTCCAGTCCAGGTTTTTGACATCAGACTGTGTGCTTTTAGATAGTATGCCTTGTATATCTCTTCCTCTTTGATAAAGAGTATTCTAATAAAAATAATCAAATTTTATTTCCATACAATATGTTTTATAACTTATAAGAAGGTAGTTTGTGGCACACAATAGGATTAAACTAATTAGAATAATTTGAGAGTCCAAAACGTTTATTTTCACCTAACAGTGTGTTAGTTTAAATAAAGGGGGAGTACGTTTAAGTAAATGAAGGATACATAATTAAACAAGAAAGCTTTGAGACTGTCAGAGCTCCTTTTATTTTTTAGCCACTACAGAAGACACAGCTTCAGGAATTTCACTGGGAGTTTTGTGGTTTGGGTGAAACCAAGGGACTTAGTGTTAGTTAAGGCAGAAAATTTTGTGACTAGTGTATTATAAACTGTAATTTCTTCCTATATTAGCCATGTTATGTTTTCCACAGTTACCTTAAACATGCACAAATCTTAGCATTCATACAAACCCTGAAAGTTTGTATTTTGTTTTGAAAGTTTATATTTTTGATGGGTAAAACAAAATATTAATAGCAATGTAACAGCTAAGTCTTAATTGGTACATTGACTGGCAGGAAAATACAGTAGATAAATCGTTACTTTTGATGAAAGAACAGAGAATGATTAAATTTAGTTTAACCTGAGATTGTTGCAATCTGTTATTATGTTGATCCTTATCTCTCTAGGGTGATAAATCATTTAGTATCCTCATTACTTCTTTTATGGTAGATTATATAATTATACCTAAATAAAGTACTTTAAAGCCAAAATGAATTTCTTCCTAATTTGCTTTTAATTCAAAGCTGATTCTCTTCTTAAAGGGAAAAACACCTGTTCATATTTTTTTTTTATAAAAAGGTTATTTTGTTTCCACATGTAAATATGGTATCAGAGGTACAATAAGTGAAGTCTTAAAAAGTCCAGAAGAAGAAATACAAATTTTAACTTATTTTTACTGTCTAATTCAGCAAGATAAGACAATACTAAATAAAGGGAAAACATACTTTACTCTTTATTGTATATGTAAGGATGATAGATGATTAAAAGTAGTTAGTTACACGGGAAGCATATGTATGAGGTCTTGGTTCTCCTAGGGCTTAATCTTCCGCAGCTCCATTCTTCATATTCACAGTGCCTGGGTATTACCAGAGTTAACCTTTTTGAGCAATGATTTAGTAAAGGATTCCAAAGAGAATCCTGTAAGAGAAATTAGGACATTGCTGTTACTTTCTCAGCTTACCTGGTTATAACTTTCCTTTAATCCTTGAAGCCATGATATTGTTCATATCTCTTCAGATGTTTAAAGTCCTTTCTGCTTCTCTCTTCGTATTGAGTCCTCCCCTGAGTACTAAGCAGAATGCAGCCATATATGGGAAAGGCAAAAGAAGACAAGAAGGAAGAAATAAGCCACAGTAGAAAGACTATAGGGTTCTGGAGTCATACCTCAATCCAAATCCTACTTCTACCACTTCGGGCAAGTGATTTAATTTTACTGAGCTTCACTTTCCCTGTAAAATAGGTAGAATAATACATCTTAAGAATGAAGATGACAGATCTAATACAGGCTGTGAGCATACTAGTTTACATAATAAACTTCCTTCCTTCCGAATTTTCTGTCATTTTTATCATGTAAATAGTAGAGCATGCTTTCATGTCTGTCATTGACCCACCTTACTACAATCCAACTGCTGAATCTTCAAAAGTAAACAGCATAAATAACTATATCAATATTAGGATTCTCCAAACTTTGTATAAGAGATAATATTTTAGGCTCTGCAGGCCTTATAGTCTGTCACAACTACTCAGCTCTGCTATTGTAGGGCACAAGCAGCATGGACAATATATAAATGAATGAGTGTGGCTATGTTCTGCTAAAACTTTACAAAAACAGATGGGGAGCTAGATCTCCCCCCCCCCACTATAATTTGCCAATCACTAATCTGTATTGCTGTCCATAAAAAGGGGTTCTGTTGTCAGATTATGTATCTAAAAACAGCCCCCCCATTTTATAAGTACACTTACTGAAAAGATACCTCAGTATGAGTTTCACAGTGGAGTCATAAGGTTATGTTTCCCAAAATTAATAGACTATTATTGTAGAAGAGAATGGTGTTTATATGCCATGGTTTAACATTATAACTTTAATCCTTACAGTTTTTCAGTCCTAAAAATTAAAGGTTGTTCCCACCAAACATTTAGATGAATCACACTAACAGCGGTCAGTGAATAATTAGGACATGTTAACTTCCATATTACTGATTTGGAAAATCATTTTTTTTTTTAAGATTTTATTTATTTGACACAGAGAAACACAGCCAGAGAGAGAACACAAGCAGGGGGAGTGAGAGAGGGAGAAGCAGGCTTCCCGCCGAGCAGGGAGCCCAATGTGGGGCTCGATCCCGGGTCTCCGGGATCATGACCTGAGCTGAAGGCAGTTGCTTAACCAACTGAGCCACCCAGGTGCCCTTGGAAAATCATTTTAATAGGTGTAATAAAAATTGCATTTTAATAGATGTAAAATCTGTGAGGATTCTTCTGTAAAGAAACTGTTCGACATTGTTTATCTGTGTATGCATTTCTCAGAATTAATCCCAGAACTCTTCACATAACACTTACGAATGATATCTCTAGAACTACTATTCAGAAGACAGTATTCTGATAATGTCTAGTTTAGATAAGGAAATTAAGAGCCAGAAAACTTTCACTGACTTGGGGATCAGAGATTGTGCAGTTACTTGGCAGTAATTCTGGAAGAAGTCTTCTCCTCTTGCTTTCAGGGACTCTTTTTTTTTTTCCTTTTTACTCTTTGACAAAAAGAAGAAACTATTTGGAAATAATTTCAAACTTACAAAAAGTTTGCAAGAAAAACAGTAGTACATCTGTATAAAACTATTGTTAACATTTTGCCCGATTTGCTTTATTATTTGTTTTTTCCACACACTCTTTATCATACAGAAACACATGTACACACACAGACACACATATTTTTCCAAACCATTTAAGAATAAGTTGCCTACATCATGGCCCTTTATTCCTAAATATTTCAGTGGATGTTTATAATCTTTTACGATACAGACAGTTTTTGAAGATTATGGTCCCTTTGATTTTTTTTTTTTTTTTTTAATAGAGGATCCCATTTTGAGTTTGATGTTTTCTCAGATTCAGGTGAATGGTGAATGGATTTCTCTTTGGCTTTTTTTCCTAGGTAGAGACACTGCCTCTGAGAATTAATAGGAAATCCCAGCTTCCCTAGTTGAGTTAGATATAAAGCTGTTTAAACAGAGGTCCAGTGTTGCTTCTTCAAAGGTCCTTCTTTTATAATAGTTGTTAGATACCCAAATATTTTAGTGTTCTGAGTATTTCCTATGTCTTGTTTTTTTTAAAAAGGTATGACTGATACGTAAAAAGTTTACATATTTAATGTATACAACTCAGTGAGTTTAGTGTACCCCATGAAACCATTCTCTCCATGAAGGCAATAAACATAATCATGACCTTAAGTTTCCTCTTGCCCCTGTATTATTGTTACTGCTATTGTGTGTGTGTGTGTGTTAAGAGCTCTTAAAATAACATCTACCCTCTTAGCTAATTTTAAGTATACAATACAGTATTGTTAGCTGTAAGCACTAACTTCTATAGTAGGTCTGCAGAATCTTGCATAAGTGAAACTTTATACCCTTTGATAGTCACCTCCCCATTTCCCCTACTCTCTAGCCCACTCAATATACCCTTTGATAGTCACCTCCCCATTTCCCCTACTCTCTAGCCCACTCAATCCATCAGATTGAGTCTGTTTGTTGTAAGAGACTTTTGTTTGTTTGTTTTGTTTTCCAAATTATTTATTTGACGGAGGGAGAGACCACAAGTAGGCAGAGAGACAGGCAGAGAGAGTAGAGGAAACAGGCTCCCTGCTGAGCAGAGAGCCTGATGAGGGCCTCATCCCAGGATCCTGAGATCATGACCTGAGCTGAAGGCAGAGGCTTTAACCCACTGAGCCACCCAGGCGCCCTGTTGTAAGAGACTTTCTGAAAGTAGCTATCCTGTAGAATTATAAAGAATAAAGAGAGGTTTAGATGGACTTAAAGACAGGGAACATTACATGTAGGTATTACTAGAAAGGTCGATTAGATGTCCCCTATGGCTAGAGTGCAAGATTCAGAGTAGAAAGTGGTAACTTGTTGGACCATGAGAATTAGCTTGAGCTAGATCATGAAGGACCCTATTTGACATGCCAAGAATTCTGAATTTCATCATGAAGGCAGTAGCAAGCCAAGGATTAAATGTGAGAGTGATGAGATCCAACTTTTAGAGAGACCCTGGCAGCTATAGCTAAAGAAGGTAATTGGAGAATAGTGTGATACCAGAAGTAAGGAGGCTAGTTGCTGCCTGAATTTAAGACAGTGGAATTAAAAATTTTTTAAAACTTAAAAAAAAAAAAAAGCACTGGGTAATCTCTAGACCTAAAATGAGTGAGAATTCTGTAGGATCTGATGGCCTTGTTTGGAAATGGAGAAGTCGGAAGCCAGAGAGAGGCTTCTGGCTTGAGTGACTGGATACATATGATGGTGCAGTTAATTCACTGCGATAGGTAATACTGGAGGAAGAACAGGTTTGGAAAGTCAGCAGATGGGGATGTTCATGTTATACGAAGTCTATTTGTAGAACGTGTAGTAAGAAGTCTTAATACATGTGCCTAGGGTTTAGCAGAAATTAGGGTTTCTAATCATTTCATCAACATACACATGGCAGTTAAAGCCATGAAAGTGGATGAATTTGCAAGAGTATGTGCAAGGGCTAAGGACTGAGTCTTGGCATAGCTTTTGTTTGTATTGGATTATATAAACATGTTTAGTTTTAGACAAGCTTAAATCATTCAAGCTGTTGATTTAGGGTATTAACCCTCCAAAATGAGAAACATCATTTATATTTTATTTGACTGCATAAGTTAAAAGGCATTAAATAATGGTAGATGACTAGCTCTCCAGGATATGTTGGAGGTTTAGAAATCATCAGCATAAAGATTATAACCAAAAATAAGAGCTTCTCAATCGTTTTTAAATATAATTTTTAGGAAAGCATTCCACTTAGATTGTCACTTGTGAGAATAGAAAGAAACTAATTTTAGTTTCTTCCCCTTCACATGCCAGTCATCACATTGGGCATGCAAGATCTTAGTAAATGTAGCACAACCCAAGCCTAAGGGATATAAAGGGCTACAAATAAAGGACATGAGAAGGCAAGCATCAAAATTAAACTTAATTTTGTCTAGGGCTGCCTTGACCACCATGCTACTTAGTAACTTTATGTCCTGAATATTTTGTAAGAAAAGTACTAAATTGACAAATATTTCACACTAAAAAGAAGTAACAAGACTGGACCGTTTTACCTTTACCTTAGCAATCTTTTACTGTTTTATACTCTAGAAATAAAAATAATTTCAGGATATTGAGCTTTGAGTGGGAGGAGGGTAGAGAGTAATAGTCCCAGGACCTTTTCCTATGTATTCCTGTAGAAAATAGGAAGTATTGAGTTACTCTTTTTCTTCCCAATAGTCCATATCTTCAACTGTTTTGACTATTCACCCTGAGTATTTTAAATACAAAAACAAAATGTGTTCAAGTCTTCATTTTTTCTGAGATTTAATCTTAGTTGTTTATGAATTCTGTTCCAAAACAGTATTTGTGGACCTTAAATAACTGGCACAGTTCGCTGGCTCATTTATTCAGTTAATATTTATTGGATATTTGTGTGTATTAGGCACAGTTCTAGACCAAAATAAATTCCTACCTTTGTGGATCTTACATATTAAGGAGAGGAGACAAGACGATAAATAAAACAGTAAGTAAATTCTGTAGTCTATAAGGAGGTAAGTGCTACAGAGGAAAACAAAGCAGGGGGCAGATAAAGTGTTCTGAGGTTAAGAGAAGGGAGAGATTCCATATTTTTTGCAAAATTTTGTTATGAAAATTTTCAAACAAAGTTTCAGGAATTTGCAGTGACCACCTATATACCCACTAGCTAGATTCTGTTAACATTTTACTCCACTTGCTTTATCACATATCCATCATCTCTCCATTTTTTTGGTGCATTTCAAAGAAAATTGCAGACAGTGCATGCTTTCATAAATACTTATACATAGCATATACGTAGCATAGAGGTCAGTATTTACAGTTTTTTTTCTTTTGAGGTAAAATTTTACGTGCATAGAAATTTACAGATAATTAGTCTATATTAGCTGAATTTTGACAGTTCGTATACTTTCATAACCCAGCCCACATCAAGATATGGAGCATTATTGCCATCATCGCTGAAGATCTCTTCATTCCCCTTTCCAATCAATCCTTGAAGCCACTACCCAGAAACAAGTACTGTTTTGATTTTTTTCACCATAAATTAATTTTCCCTATTTTATAACTTCACGTAAATGGAACCAAAGAATGTGGACTCAGTTGTGTAAAGCTATTTTTACTCACCTCAATGTTTTGGGGATTTATTGTTGCATGTATTTGTAGTTCTTTTTGTTGCAGAATAATATTCCATTGTATTACTCTGCCATAGTTTGCTTATCTCTCCTGTTGCTATTGATGGGCATCTGGGTTGTTTCCATTTTGGGGCCATTATGAATAAAACCATACAAATGGTCTTAGGTCTTGTGAGCTTGGGTAAATACCTACAAGTAGGATTGCTGGGCCATGTGGACGGTACATGTTTGGTTTTTTGAGATCTGCCATACCTTTTTCTCACTAACACAGTGTATAAGAATTTTAGTTATTCCACATCCTCCCCATCATTTGATGTTGTCATCCTCAAGGTTAGCCATTCTGGTGGGTATATAGTGGAAGAGCTGGCAAGGAGATGATCTGTTTACAGAGATGACTTTTGAACAAAGACTTGAAGAAGGTGAGGGAGCAAGCTGTTGAAGTTTGGGGAAAGCAAGGAATCTAGTATACAAGAGCAAAGTGAGTGAAGAGAATAGTAAATGATACCAGAAAGGTAACAAGGAGAGGGGAATGCAGTTCATGCTGGACCTCGTAAACAGTTTTAAGAACTTTGTCTTTAATTCTGAATGAGGTAAGAAATAATTGGAATATTTTAAATGGAATAATGGCATGATTTGACTTGTATATTAACAGATTGGCTATTCTGTAGAAGAATGGCCAAAAATGGGCACAGGAAAACCAGTCAGAAAGTTATTATAATGAGCAAGCAAGTATTAGGGTATTTGGATGCAGAAAAACAACGGAGCCCTTGCTGGAGCCATGTTCCTGAATAGGCATTGATGTTTTAGTTCTTAGAAATCACATTAGAGGGATGTCTGGGTGGCTCAGTTGAGTGTCTGCCTTCGGCTCAGCTCATGATCCTGGAGTCCAGGGATCAAGCCCCACATTGGGCTCCCTGCTCAGGGGGAAGCCTGCTTCTCCCTCTCTCACTCCCTCTGCTTGTGTTCCCTCTCTGGCTGTGTTTCTGTCTGTCAAATAAATAAAATCTTTAAAAGAGAGAGAGAGAGAGAAAGAAAGAAAGAAAAAGGAAAGAAAGAAATCTTATTAGAAAATAAGAAAGTAATTTAGTGCTTTTGTTCAAATAGCAGTGGAGTCTAGCTCTGCATGCATAATCAGGATTAAATTTTCTTAAGTGATTTTTTTACAAATTAGGAATCACTTATTTCCCCATAAGGAATCTTATACATTGTTGCTTATAATAACCTGTTTTTAATTCCATAACCCAAAAGGTCTAAATGTGGTCTTAATTATTGTGTCTAAGTGATAAAGTCATTATTTGCTTAAATAAAACCTTAATAAGTGCATATAAGTTAATCTTTGTTTAGGAATTTGTATAATATAACTTTGAATAATTTTCTGGTTTGCTGATATGTGGTAGGTATTATAAAGTAAATAGAAATAGTCTTTCTCTTTTTTCATGCATTTTATTTAGACTGATACTTACTGTTTTCTATAATGGTATTTTATGTAGTATTGTAATAAAGCAGAATATTGTACTAGATGCTGAGCAGGTTAACAAGATAATTGTATTTAGTCTTCATCCTTAAAAAATCAGAGCCCCCCTGGGGCGCCTAGGTGGCTCAGTTGGTTAAGCGACTGCCCTCAGCTCAGGTCATGATCCCGGAGACCCGGGATCGAGTCTCACATCGGGCTCCCTCCTCGGCGGGACGCCTGCTTTTCCTTCTCTCACTCCCCCTGCTTGTGTTCCCTCTCTGGCTGTGTTTCTCTCTGTCAAATAAATAAGATCTCAAAAAAGAAAAAAAAAATCAGAGCCCCCAAATAATAAAAGAGAATACATCTTTTAAAGGAAAAAGTACATAGGCTAATTAAACATAGTGTCTACATTTTGGAGATCAGTATATAAACAAATAATTACATTTCTATGTAGAGACTGTAGTGCTATAGAAGCACAAATTGGGGAGTCTTTCTGCCAACGGAAAAGGGAGGAAAGATCATTTTAAACCAGACTTTAAAGAACAATTAGGAATTGTCCATGGGGGGGGGGGGAGCTGGTGAATGGTAATGTCAGCAGATGTATCCATCCATATGAGCAAAGGCACAGAGCAGATGTTTAAGATACATTTGCAGTACTGTCTCTTCAGGTAGGTTTTACTTACACATAGCTAATGTCACTCTCATTTAATCAATAAAAATGGTATTTTTTGTCAAATACAAGTGACATGCCCTGTTCAGAGCCATTTAACCCTTTCACATTAACTACCAATGCTTTTAGCAAAGACCACAAAATGCCACCTGGAAGGGCAATATTTTTCTAGGGGTAAACAAAAATAACAAAAAGGAAATTAAAAGAAAAAACATTAACTGCTGGAGAGAAAAGAGGGAAGAATGGGTAAGGGTAAAAACAAAAACAAAATAATGCAGATATGTAGCAGAGTGATATGCTGCATTTAGGTTGTGATGGGGAAGCTATGATTCTTGAGTAGGCTCTGTCCATGAGACCCATGCCCTTTCAGCGTACTAGGCAGGCTGAAGTAACAAGAGTGAATACTTTTGGAGCCTAGTGCCATGATAGCAAGGTTCATAGAGACATGGTAGTGTGCCGCTGAACTTTAGTCTAAAGATCATTGTTCATTCTTTTCTGATCCTTTTTTTTTATTGTTTGTATTATGTATAGAAAACATAATTACAGTGCAATAAGTTTTTTAAGCTATTTGCTTAATTTTTAGTTCATCTAATTCCATTTTATGTAAGAGCAAATATTAAAGAATTCTTTAGATTATTTAATTTTATTTATTTTGTTCCTTGTAAAACCAAACTTGAAAATTTATGCCTCTGTTATTTTATGGAAAATTGGAACTTAACAGTGTTTTGGTGATTAATTCTTACAACTGTGCTTAATATAAATATTCTATAATATAAAGAAGTTTTACCTACCCACTGTGTCAGGCGTGTAAGTGGTCTTCAAACATAGTTATCCCCTGTTAAAACAATCGTTTAACTCCCATTGCTGCAGATGTTAGCTTAAATGCCCCTTTGCACTAGTGAAAATGATACTGTCCTTGAAATCCTTTTCCTTTTACCATAATACACTATACTTCTTCTTAATAGAACTTAGCACACTGTACAGTTTATTTTGGGGACTGTTTTAGTAGTATCTGTTCTCCCTACTAGAGTGTACGCTGTACAATGTTAGGAACTGTATATATAGTAGTTATAACATTGTGTTCCCAGTGCCAGGCACATAGTTGGCACTCAATAAATAAATATGGAGTAAATCAATGAATGAGTAAACTTAATCCTAGATATTCTCCATATCTCTAGTGTTTGTTCTATACTAACATTTATCAAACTGTATTACAAAAGTTCTCTGAGCTATTAATAGATATTTTCTGAAAAAATAATTCTGTGGTCATAGACTTGAATGTATCCCCACTCTGGAACAACCACGATTTACATTAGCATATTGAAAGCTCTTAGAAATACTAAAGTTTTAAAAAATATAAGTTTAGAATCCAGCATTCTTTCTTTTTTTAACTGTCAAACTCTTTATTGAAGTTATTTGAACATAGCTGGCCTACTCAATGTTACAAGTAGGTTTATTAAAAAATTTGAGTGATAAGATGTCTTCAGGGAACTTCTAACTTGTTATATAATTGTAATTTAAAATGGGATTATCTTAGGTATTTAGTCAAGGCATTCAATAATTATTGAATTGAATTTAGAACTCATTCTAGTTTATTTCATTTATTTCATTTGTTACTTGTACTCAAAGTAAGAATCCCATTTTCACTTAAAATTTAATGTTACTATTATGTAATTTAACATTCTTTTTCTAGAAATAGTTGTATATATAGTTTTGGGTTTTAAAATACTTTCTTTACCTGGAAAGCTACAAGTGTATTTTACTCTTAAACTAACTTAAGTGGGAAAGGTTTTGCTCAACCAAAATGTCTTTTAGAAATTCTTGGTGTTTTAGAAAAGCATTTAGTGAAATTTACTCATATTTTTTTGTCAAAAAGTATTACAAGTACATTTCAGGAAATATGAGAAATAAAAATTACAAAAGAGCATTTCAAAATTGTACTACCTGGAGGTAATCTGTTAACTTCTTGGTGTACATACATATGTCATTTAGTCAGCAAATATTTAAGCACTATGCTTTGTGCTCAGCACTGTTTTAGGGTAGCTGTTTAGCAGTGAACAAGACAGGCAGAAATTCCTGCCTTCATGCTGCTTAGATTGGGGGGGCAGGGAGAAGGGGTGATAATAGTCAGCAAGTATAGGACATGTCAGATGATAAGAGCTATTAAAAAAATAGAGCAGAGAAAGGAATAAAGGAGTATAAAGAGAAAAATTCTTTTGTATATGCTCATCTACTTTAAGACTTTTTTCTGAATGTGCTTATGTTCAGTTGCATTTTTTTTTCTTTAAAAAAAAGGAGTAATTAGGGGCACCTGGGTGCCTTGGTCATTAAGCATCTGCCTTTGACTCAGGTCATGATCCCAGCATGCTGGGATCGAGCCCCATCGGGCTCCCTGCTCAATGGGAAGCCTGTTTCTCCCTCTCCCACTCCCCCTACTGTGTACAGTCTCTCGCTGTCTCTCTCTGTCAAATAAATAAAATCTTAACAAGAAAAAGTAATTAATACAAATGTTCTGAACATCCAGTTTTCAGATCTTTTTTACTTAATAAATTGATGGGTTTTTTCCATATGATAAATATTATTCTGAACTATTTAAAGGCTACATATATTCCATTTTATAGAATATGGGCTATTGTCTATATAGCAACCAGGGTGATCTTTTCAGTCTCTGTTGCTCTTACTAAAAGGACAAATCCTTAACATGACCAATGACTGCTTGATTTGGTGGTAATCCCCTGAGCAGTAGCATCTGTTACTTTCCCCCCTCATCACTCACCGTGCTCTAGCCATGTTTGATCCCCTTCCTGTCTTATCAGAGTCCTCAGACATACAAAGGGACGTGTAAATAGGAATATATAAAGTTACACTTATACCCCAGTTGTTGAAGAACACTTTTGTAAGACTTAGAAGAGCTTAACCATAAATGCTATATGTTTTACACTTTTAGAATCATTAGTACCCTGTTCTTCATTAGGTAACTTTTTATTATAAGAATTTTCAAACTTAGAGAAAAGCTGAACAATTATATACCCAAACTGATTCCAAAATTGTTTGCTGTATTTTTTATTCTATAATAAAATATTTTTATAATTGAACCATTTGAAAGTATGTCGTACACATAATGACATCACCCCTGTTAAGTCATGTATTTAGAAGAAATAATTTTCTTGACTGTTACAGGAGAAAATAGTGTAAAATATTTTATAAAACAAAAAACTACAAATAATATTTTTTTAAAAAGAGTATTTGGGGCGCCTGGGTGGCTCAATTGGTTAAGCGACTGCCTTTGGCTCAGGTCATGATCCTGGAGTCCCAGGATCAAGCCCTACATCGGGTTCCCTGCTCGGCGGGAAGCGTGCTTCTCCGTCTCTCACTCCCCCTGCTTCTGTTCCCTCTTTGGCTGTGTTTCTCTCTGTTAAATAAATAAATAAAATCCTTTAAAAAAACAACGAAACAAAACAGTATTTACTCTTAATATTGATAAACAAAAATTTGAGTTCATAGTTATGGAAAATGGATAAAACCATAAGGAAAAATCTTTCTGTAAAACACTTCATACTAGAGAGAATATAAATGGCAACTACTAAGCATATGGAAGATTCCTTGGCTTTTCTAATAATGAAAGTTATATTTGCTACCATATGTTGGATAGTTAGTAGGTCTCAGATATTTTATCTGTCACAAATCTATATGGTAGGTACACAGTGTATATTTACAAATAATAAAACACACTGGGTTAAGTCTCTTGTCTCAAGTCCTAAAGTCCTAGAGCTACTAAACTATTGTGCCAACATTCAAATCCAGAGCCCTCTTGATTACCAAAGTTCATATTCTTCACCAGCATTCTATATTGCCTGTAAAAATCAAAGCACTTTAGAGGTCCTGCTTCACACCTAGAAAGTAATTTTCTTTATGGTTCATCTAGAAAAATAAATGAGATAGCCAGAAATATTCTGAAAAAGAATTATGAAGGACGAATTGCCTTACTAGATAATAAAATGTAGTATTTAACTGTAAATTAAATACTGGCATAAGAGACAAACAATTTGGATAGAGTAGGAAGAAAGCTTAGGAATACTCTCAAGTGCAAGGGAAATTTATTCTATGACACAGGTACAATTTTAATCATTAAAGGGAATAGATGTTTTTATGCATGACATTAGAACATGTCATTATCTCTCCTTACACAAAAAATAAAAAGATAAACCATATTTCTCACATGTTCACCTACACAAGAAATTATGATAGGTTAATTGTTCTAAATTAGGAACAAAATGCGAATTAGGAATACTGTGCCTTGCTTCCCCACTCCCTCCTTGAGTTTGATATGTATGTGGGGCATAGGTCAAAGAAAATTTTTCTTGACATTTGAAGAAAACTGAGTAGAAAAAGTGTACTTGTAACTGACTTCCCAGCTGGAGAACTTACAGAGGCACCCTTGGTCAATAGAGAAGGGCCAGTAGATATAAGAACAAACTATACAAAAGTATAAGAGAATACATTTAGCCATTAGGGAGCCTGAATCAAAGATTGAGTTGAGTTATAAAAAGGAAAGTATTTGTTTACACACTAGTTTGTGACTGTACAAAACTATACCTGTTATTAAGCATGACAATATCATAAAGGAAAGATTAGTAAATATGACTAATAGAACTTTCTTGCATGGAAAAATGTTCTAAAAAATGAGAAGTCATACTTCAGGAAAATATTTGGAAAATTTATTACATGAGGCCAATTTCCTTGATATTAAAAAAAATTAATATATTTAAATGTTGAAAAGGAAAGTAGCTCTTTTGAAAATGAACAAACAGCAGCAACATTTAAGAAAAGTCATCTTTTTTTTTTTTTTTTAAAGATTTTATTGATTTATTTGACAGAGAAACACAGCGAGAGAGGGAACACAAGCAGGGGGAGCGAGAGAGAGAGAGAAGCAGGCTTCCCACTGAGCAGGGAGCCCGATGTGGGGCTCGATCCCAGATCTCCGGGATCATGACCTGAGCCGAAGGCAGTCGGTTAACCAACTGAGCCACCCAGGCGCCCCCAGTCATCATTATTTTTAAAAATTAACCTAAAGTGACTAAGATGGGTGAATTTAAAATTTAGAACAGTCATTAAGAAGATGTTTCAAGGACGGGTGCATCGGTGGTGCAGTTGGTTAAGCATCCAGCTCTTGTTTAGGCTCAGGTTTGATCTTGAGGCCATGAGATAGAGCTCCATGCAGGGTCTGCTCTCAGCACGGAGTCTGCTTGAGATTCACTCTCCCTCTGCCCCTACTACTCGTGTGCTCAGGCTTTTCTCTCTCTCTCAAGTAAATCTTAAAAAAAATACAAGAAATGACAGTGTATGTTGTCAGAATCGCATATGCCCTTTAAGGACCTATTTGTAGCTGTCCTACTAATGTTTTCACAAAGATGTTTTGTATATAATAGTACAGGTGTGATTTTTGTAGCATTCAGGGAAAAGAATAGGCATTTAGGTTGTCTGCAGGGGATTTTTTCCAATTAATTAGTGTCTGGTTAAATAAATTATGGTATATCCATATAGTGGAATACAATGCAGCTGCTGCAAAAATTGTAGTAGAAATGTCAGTATAGAAAGATCTCCAGAGTCTAGCTAGGGAACCAAAGCTGCACTGGTAAAGCTCTATATGTTGCGTGGTAGAATTCTTTCTGTCTTCTAAATCCTATATGAATATCTATCTATATCTATATATATCTTATTTGTTTGTTTGTTTTTTATTAAAACAGGGTACTTAGGACCGGAATTTTCTGTTTTCATACCATTGAAATATTTTCATCTGTGAACTTGTGTTTTATTTATTTTTAAAAGCTAGTTTAAATTTAATGAAATGTTTGCCAAAATTCAGTGATGATAGGGCTGATTGAGAACAGATATTTTTATGGCAGCTGGTGGTATCACAAACTGGTAAAATCTTTCTGTGTGGTGACTAAACCAAAGCTTGCTTGAGTACCTATTATATGCCCAGCATTTTACTAAATATTTTTTGCACATTCACTTAAATCTCCAACCAACCAAATCTATGAAGTAGATTTTTTTTCTCATACTATAGGAAACAGAATTAGAAGACTAAAGTGTCTTCCCAGCAGTCATAAACTCTGTAGCCTATGCTTTCAACCCCTACACTGGGCTCTGGAAACGCATAAGGGAATATTGAGGCATAAGACTATCCATGGCCTGCTTTCTTCATACAAGTGCAGATGTTTTAACCCTTTTTCTTTGAGTCTCAAACAGAAAACACAAGCTTAAAGTAACAGTTTAGTCAGTTTTTGGAATCTTTTGTATAATTTAACTCTGTTTCAGTGTAATACATTTCTTAAGTTGAAGTATGCAGTGTATCTAACAAAACCTTGTTTCTACTTAAAATGTGCTTACCATTAATTGTATTGTTAGCATCCTTTTAAGGCTACTAAAATCCTTCCGGTTTTAAAACAAATGAACAGAAATGTCATAATAAGGCTACACGTTCTATTCACTATTTTTAAAATACATTAACTTACCTATTTCTTCCTGTTTTTAGGAACACCATCTTCAGCGGGCTATTTCAGCACAGCAGGTGTATGGCGAGAAGAGGGATAATATGGTCATACCAGTCCCAGAAGCAGAAAGTAATATTGCTTACTATGAGTCTATATATCCTGGGGAATTTAAGATGCCAAAGCAGCTCATTCACATACAGCGTAAGTAATTACTCTTTTAATTATTATATATTCTGTAGCTATTTTCTGCTTAACTCTTGACAAATTTTTACCTGTTCAAGGCCATTTTTGATACCCATTTTATTGACTAGCATCAGCTAAAGAGTTCCAAGACCCCATTTTCAACTTTTAAAATTGAGATTTCTGCCTGACCAAAACGATGGCATTTTCATCCTAAGTTTTAGTTTCATCTCAACATGTGATCTTATACTACTTTAGGCAGATAGGATAAAGAATATATCTGGGATGCAGAAATGGTTTTCTTACTATTCAGAAATAGTCAGGGCACCTAGCTCAGTCATTAAGCATCTGCCTTTGGTTCATGTCATGATCTCAAGGCCCTGGGATCGAGTCCCACATCAGGCTCTCTCTACTCAGCAGGAAGCCAGCTCTTTCTCTCCCACTCCCTCTGCATGTGTCCCTGCTCTCACCATCTCTCTTTCTGTCAAATAAATAAACAAAATCTTTAAAAAAACAAAAAAAGGAAAGAAAAGGAGAGAGAGAGATAGTGACATGAGTAGCCTTAAAGAACATCTTGGTAAAAGTTGGGAATTGGCAAACTTTTTCTAAAAAGGGTCAAAGTCAGGAATCAGCATACTTTTTCTAAAAAGGGTCAGATAGTGTAATCTTTGCCTTTTGGGTCATTCACTTGGTCACAAGTCTTCAGCTGTACTCTTGAAAGAAACGCAAAATCAGCAGTTAACAATAAGTAAACAAATGGCTATGTTTCAGTAAAACTTTATTGAGAAAAACAGATGGCAACAAAATTATCGGCCCATGGACCAATAGTTTGGCAATCTCTGATCTGTGATCCTGCTAACTTTTGGTGTTCTAGGTGGTAACTTGTTTCACTTGGTAGTGATGAGTTCTTCATTAGCATTAATCCTTTGATGGCTATCACATTTGATGGTGAATAGCTGAGAGCTTATAAACTTAAGAGAATACATTTCATTCACTCAATCCCCAGGTAGTTGACAACTTTAAAACGTAGTTCAAAGTTTACTAAGGTAACGGGGCGCCTCGGTGGCTCAGTCGTTAAAAAGTTTACTAAGGTAAAATTGGTACAGCTTTCATTGTTGTGTTGTTGACCTTTCTAATTAAGAAGGTTTTTAAGTGACCTGTTAAAACTTTTTTCAGGACCATATAAATCTGCGTTGTCTTTAGAAATTATTTAAAACCACTTAATGGGCGCCTGGGTGGCTCAGTTGGTTAAGCAACTGCCTTCGGCTCAGGTCATGATCCCAGAGAGGAGGGATAAGCCTGGCAGCGGGCTCCCTGCTCAGTGGGAAGCCTGCTTCTCCCTCTCTCGCTCCCCCTGCTTGTGTTCCCTCTCTGGCTGTGTTTCTCTCTGTCAAATAAATAACCTTTAAAATAAATAAATAAATTTAAAAAAAATAAAAAACTACTTTTCTCATTTAACCTTTCCTCCATATAATCTAGTTTCTGTCATGGATTCTAAATATTTATTTTACTATTTGTTAAATATGAATATCTAAAAATAAACATAGTACCTATATTGGCTCTTATCAGTACTGTATTGGTATTTGGTAATTTTAACTTCATGTTTTTTCCTGTTTAATTCTAACTTGCACCTTAATTTACTGATTTCATTTAGAAAAAAGAATATTTTTTTCCAGTTTACTAAAGGTTACTTTGAAGTGAATTAAAATAAGTGGCAAGTGCTTTCTGGCCAGCTCACATGTTTAGGTACATATAAGACATGGACACAGATATCTTCAACAAATTTGGCCCAATATTAGAACATAAAAATTAGTTCTCTGAAAAGTCATGGCAATTTGAAAGTTACAGATCATCAGAGTCACTCTGTTTTCCACAGCCACAAGATACATTATCTTACAAATGTATGCTTATAGGTTAAAGCAGGATTCAGTAAGATAAAATTATATCAATCAATTTACATTATCATTACTATCAGAAAAAAATTTGGAATGCATGTCTTACAAATAGACTGTTCATTAATGACCAAAACCCACAAAACATGTTTTACTGGTAACTAGTAGATTAAATTATGGTCAGAAGAGTTAAAAGATACAGTATTGAAAAAGGAATTAACTTTGCTGGTATTTTAATCAAATAATAGCTATAAAGTGGCAGCAGAATTGTAGCTTATTTGGGGAAAAAATTTTTTAATTAGTACAAATTTGAAGTACGTTGTCTCTGGAAAGATATATACATTGGAATATTAATCAAGATTGTCTGCTCATTAGTATTAGCTACCATTGAGTTTCTTTTAATATTTTGTTTTAATATAAATTTACAGGACAATATATGTAGCTTTGTACAACTCAATTGAGATAACTGTACCATTGCTACCAGATTCCATGTTTTGTTACTCCTTTATAGCCAAACCTAGACCTTGGCAACCACTAATATGTTCTCCATTTCTATAATTATATTAGTTCATGATTATAACATAAATGGAATCATGCAGTGTATTTCCTTTTGAGATTCGCTTTTTTCATTTAGCATAAAATCCTTGGCGTCCATCCAACTTGTTTCATGTAATATAGATCATTCTTTCTTATTGGTGAGTAGTATTCCATTATATGTTTAGCCATTGATCCAATGAAACACAGTTGAATAGTTTCCAGGTTTTCACTATTACAAATAAAGCTGCTATGAACATTCATCTGCAAGTTTTTGTGTGAATGTAATTTTTATTTCTCCTGGAATAAATATGTATGAGTTCGGTGCTGGGTCCATTTTTAGTTTGAGAAGAACTTCCACAGTATTTCCAATGTGTTACATTATCTCCAGCAGTGTGTGTGTGATCCAGTTTCTCCTGTATTCTTGTTGGTATTTGGGGTTATCACTTGTCTACTTTAGCCATTCTAATAAGTATGCAGTGATATCTCATTATGCTTTAAATTTGTATTTCTCTACATGGCTAATATGTTAAATATCTTTTCATGTGTGTCATATATTTAATTGAGAAGTATTTTCTCCCAGTATATAATTTCTCTTTTCATTCTTTTAACATTGTCATAGAGCAAAAGCTTTTAGTTTTGATGAGATTAAGTTTAGTCAATTTTTCTCTTACGGATCATGATTTTGGTATCAACTCTAAGAACTGCTGTTCCCTGGGTCTGAAAGAGTTTCTCCTATGTTTTTTCTAGAAGTTTACAGTTTCACGTTTAAGTGTATGATCAATTTTGAGTGTGTGAGGTTTAGGCCAGGGGTTTTTTGTTTGGGGTTTGGTTTTGGTTTTTACCTCTGGATGTGTAGTTGCTCTAGCATCATTTATTAAAACTACCATCTCTCCTCCATTGATTTGCTTTTGCTTCTTGGCCAGAAATTAATTAGACATATTGATATGGATCTGTTTTGGGGTTCTATATTCTATTCCCTTGATTTCTATTTATACCAAGATAATACCACTGTTTTGATTACTGGAACTTTATAATAAATATTAATATCATAGTCATTCCTTCTTTATTTTTTCTCTTTCAAAATTGTATTGGGTATTCTAGAGCCTTTACATATAAATATTACAATAAGTTTGTCTGTATGTACAAAGAAACTTGCTGAGATTTTAGTAGGAATTAGATTAAACCTATAGATCACTTTAGGGAGAATTGGCATCTTTACTATGTTGAGTCTTCAGTCCATGACCACCGTATGACGCTGCAAGCATTTAGGTCGTCTGATTTCTTTCATTAACACGTTATAGTTTTCATCATATAGATCCTGACCATGTTTCTTTAGATTTATACCTGAGTGTTTATTTTCTTTGGAGTAATTGAAAATGGTATTGCATTTCTGATTTTGGTTTCTACTTGTTCATTGTCAGTATACAGAAATGCTGGTGAAATTGTTTATCTTATGTCCTGTGCCCGTAACTGAAATTGCTTATTAGTTCTAGGAGATGTTTGCAGATTCTCTGGGATTTTTTACATAGAAAATCATGGTGAAGTCTGCAAATAAATACAGTTCTGTTTTTCCTTTTCAGTCTTTCTGTCTTTAGTTTCTCTTTATTATAGTGGCTAAAACTTTAATACTGTGTTAAAATATAAGTGGTGAGGGCAGACAGCCTCTCCTTGTTCCTGATCTTAAAAGGAAATAATTAAGCCTTTTATCATTATGTATTATATTACCTGTAGGTTTTTTTGTATTTGCTTTTTATGAGATTGTCACAAGTGTGATTTGAAAATCTTTTCTTCCAGTGTGTAGTGTGTCTTTTCATCTTCTTAACAGAGTCTTTCACAGAGCACAAGGGTTTTTTTTGCTGAGATCTGGTTTATCAGTTTTCCTCTTTGGGTTGAGATATTTATTCATAATATACTGAGATCTTTTATCATGAATCAGCGTTCAGTTTTGTCATACACTTTTTCTACATGAATGGACAACATCATGTGATTTTTCTTCTTTAGCCTGTTGATATGATAAGTTAAACTGGTTGGTTTTCAAATATTGAACCAACCTCACATACCTGGAATAAATCTCACTTGAGTGTAGAGTTTTGTTTTGTTTTGTTTTTCATACCTTGTTGAGGATTTTATTGGGGAGTTTCGCATCTAGGTTCACGAGAGGTTGTTTGGCTATGTATATGTATGCTCTGTTCATGCTCTGTCTTACTTGGTTTTAGTATCAGAGTGATAGTGGCATAAAACAGCTTGGAGAGTGTTCTCTAGTCTGTTTTCTGGAAGAAATTGTGTAAGATTTATGTTAATTCTTTAGAACTTTATATTGGCTTTTAATAAACTACAATAAATAAGAAAAAGTAGAGTATAAATTTCTGCAAAGTTAAAATTGAATTTTGTCTGCTAAGGAGTCTAGTAAATTACTTATGAAGGATATGTTACCTGAATTATATATATGGACTGCTTTATTTTAGTTCCCCTATCTTCTGTTGTGTAAATCTCTTAAGCTAATGTTACACAAACTCTTCTTGGGAGTTTTTAAAAGGTAATAATTAGTATTCCCTAAAATAAAGCAGTGGTCAAGCATGTTTGAGAATGATTGCATATTCCCTTACCTGCCCCCAGAGTCACAATGCATATAAATAGGCTAAGAGGAAAAAAAAAAAAGCTAATTTTAACCCAGCATTTTCCAGTTGTATTTATTACATGTTCTCTGTTAACATATCATTGAACATTAGTTTGGAAAAGTTCAGCTCGGTCCTTATCTTTAGCTGGTTTAGGGAAGAGATCATAATTTTATTCCTTTTATCCAATCAGAGCTTTGAAGGAAGAAACCAGTATTATAACTATCATCCCCTTCTTTAGTTCCAGACTTTAGGTACTTTGTAACCTATTTCACTGAGTGCTTGGCACTCGACATCGCCTAATCCAAAGGATCATGTAATGTTTCTCTTTTGCTGCTGATCTGTAAGGCTTCTAGATTATACAGATAGGATTTCTTTCCTATTTATACTGGAAGAAAGGACAAAACAGTTCTGAGCAGAATAGGCAGGAGTAATTTTTTCGCCCTCTGCCTTTTGCACTTGGGTCTCAAGGCTCTCCTATTAATCCTGAAAGGAAGCCTTTTTTAAAAAGGTAATCTTGGTATACATTTGTAGCTCTGTCCACTGGAAGAGCCACGAAGCAAGAAGCCAAGAAGCAAGATTATTCAGTAGCAATGAGCACATCTAGCACCTCTTCTCTAATCCATTCTCCTTTAAATAGGACCAAAAATCTGGAGAAATGGCTGATTCCAGGGCTGTGGAACAGCAGGTGTAAGACGAACCTGGAACCTCTTACTATGCCAAAAATTAAGCATTAAGATAAAAAAAAAAAAAAATGACAGGGGCGTATCACAGGGACATAGGAATTTCTTCCAGTGTCTGGTTCTGGAACAGTGTAAACAATGAAATAATTAAACATAATAATGAATTGTAAAGCACTGAAAAATGTAGGAATTCAGGAGTCCATACTGATAATAAAAAATGGTGTGAAGAGTAGTCTCGTGCTTCTGTAGTACAAAGCCAAAAGCTGAGTGGTGCACTGTGAAGAGAGCACTGGGATTGGAAGAACATTTTTGCAATTATTGTGACCAAGACTGAATCATGTAAGAATCATCAGTGTGTTCTCGATTATAAAAGGAAAATTTTGATGAGGAGCAGGATATTTGCATGATCATAAGCTCTCCCTACCAACTGTTTATTAGTTACAAGAGGGGAGGAAAAACAAACAGTAGTTATGCAGTGAAACAATTAGGTAATTTCTTGACAGGTATTGAAAATTATAATCACTTAAGAGGAACAGATGAATATTGTGTGCCTCTAGATGTGAAACCATGAGAAGGTCTAAGAAAGTTGAGTATGCAGTATGCCATCTAAGAGTGAATAGTCTAATCATAATGGGAATAATAATAATGTTCTGGGGAGAGGGCTGTATTCTTCAAAAAATTAGTGTCTTAAAAGACAAAGAAAGCTATGGAAATGTTCCAGGTTAAAGGAGGCCAGGAGACAGTAACAAAAATAATACCTGATCCAGATTGGTCTTGTGCTGGAGGGGGGAAATGTTGTGAATTATCGGATCAGCTGATAAAATTGGAATATAGGCAGGAGATTAAATTGTTGTATGAGTGTAAAGTTGATGACCGTACTGTGATTATGTAAAAGAAATTGAAGAGTTTGATGATCTAGCTAGCCCGTGATAGCTTTGTCTTCCTAGGTCCAAGGCAAATGTGTCAAATACCTGCCACATCATAGTAAATATCACCATTAACAACAGTATTTTCTGCTGCTCAGAATTTGTTTCAAGACTTTGCAAGTAGATACTACCAGTCATTGAGGGCTAGTGCTTTGAGTTGAAACCAACTTTCCATTCCTGGGCTGACAGATACTTCCTCACTTTATACAGTGTGCCTTCTTTTTGATCAGGGATTATATTCTGTTTCTAACCCACAATTTGTGCCATTTCAGGGCCCAAATATCCTTTCACTATTGGTGTTATAGACATACATATTAAGTCTGAGCTATATATGGCATTAGTTACATAAATATTTATATACATTTTATTTGTGTTACCTGACTCTAAGCATAAGGGCAAGGACTGTGTAGTATTGTATCTTTTTATAAAATAATCAATTTAGGAGCACCTGGGGTGGTTAAGCATCTGCCTTCAGCTCAGGTCATGCTCCCAGGATTCTGGGATTGAGCCTCACATCAGGCTCCCTGCTCGATGGAGAACTGGTTTCTCCCTTTCTCTGCTGTTTGCCGTGCTTGTGCTGTCTGTCTGTCTGTCTGTCTGTCTCTCTCTCTCTCTGTCAAATAAATAAATATATAAAAATCAACTTATATGTATGTACTGTTGTGTTCTTTTTGCTTAGATTTATTTTCTAGCACATTTTCTCCTCCATCTCTGTATTTTGTTTAACCATACACATATCTGGGTTTATCTTAAAAAGAGTTAGCCTCTATAATATGGCTCCTGTTCTTAAACAATTATTGGCTAACTAGGTCTCATTTTAATTGACAAATTTTAATTATAAGATGCAATCCATTTGCCTATTTCTCTGTAGACCCTGTTTTCTACTTTGAACACACTCAGTAACATGACCCAGAAAATTTGAAGATTCTCCTCATTCTAGGACCATGATAGCTATGTTACATCTTTATCAGTGCAGTTGAGCTGTCATTTGGAAAGGGCAGATTGGGCTGAAGCTAAATTACACTTTAATCATTGGCTCTGGTATTTTTGGTCAAATGAAATCCTAAAGTGAATTTTTACATGTTAGCATTTTTCTAGGGCTTTGATAGTTTTTATGTCTAAACAAGATTGGTTGTCGTATTTTAAGATCTTACACATGTTTGCACCATCTATAAAAGGAAAGCTGCTTGCAGAAGCAAGAGTAGTCTGACCCTCAGGTACTTGTTAACTTCAGTAGAAAAGACACTAAGCTCCCTATCCTAGGGGTTTTCCTTTCCAGTCTTGATTGCCTTGATTGTGACTTGTCATTCATGATATATGTCAAATGTGTTTTGCTAATGCAAAAGTAAGGTGGTATTAGGTTAGCTTGTTTTGTTTTTGTGAATAATTAAGTTTTGTAAGTATGATTTGATCTGAAAAAATTTATAGTGGAAGATGCCAATATATAAATAAGGCCCTTATTTATATATATAATATATATAAAACATATATAAACAATGCTCGTTCATCCCTGCCATTGGCTTTATCAGGATCATCACTGTTTAATAGAATATTAAATGATGATAGAAATACTTTATAATTTGTGTTTTCTGGTGCGGTACTAGCCACATGTAGCTATATTTAATACTTGAAATGTGGCTAATGTAACTGAGGTACTAAATTTTTAATTTAATTGATTTTAATTTAGCTAATGGTTATCCTGTTGAACAATGCAGGTATGAATTGTTTTGGTTAGGGACCAAAAAAAAAAACCAAGTGTTTTAATTTCACAGACAGTGTTTAATCTACCTCAGGATCTGCAGAAGCTCTGTTTACATCGCAATAACAAACAGAAACAGATCATGGAAAGTCTTTGGAGGGCCTGTGGGTGTAAGAAACATGGGTGCAAGGGTGTTAACATACACAGATTTTCATGAAGGAATCTAAATATTTTAATTAAGAATATTATAGAAGTGTAATATAGGTCAAAGTGGAAAAAAAGAATGATATATGTTCATTTTCACAAATATTTATTGGATTCCTATAGGCCAGATACCTTGTTAAACTTGAAGGAGGGAGGGCAGGTTTGGGGTAGCCAAAGAGTCCTCTCTTGTACCTATCACAAATATCACTACTGGATGAGCACATATTTTTTGAGGGTTTTTTTTTTCCCCCACTTTAATAGAGGCAGTATGAGAATGCTTTTCAGTAGACTACTACAAACTGATTTGGCATACAAGATGAACATCTTTACTGTCTTTGCAGAGATAAGTAAGTCATAGTGTCTCCTCTCAAGGAGCTCAGCCATATTCTAATATTTACCAAGTAGATTATAAAGTATGTGTAGAAAATAGTACAAAAGAAGGGCATTGATCTAAAACAGGAGTTTTTAACCTTGGTGTCACAGCTTTGAGGGATATTTGAGTTTCTTATAATTTAGACAGAAAGTTATATGTTCACACAGTCTTTTTCTGGGAGAGGGTTCATAGCATCAATAAAGGATAAACGTGGCTGGGAACCACTTACTAGTTGGGGGGAATTGGGAAGGAATGCCACAGGACTTGAAGTCAGGTTCTTTGCAGTCATTTGCTAGGGGGGCAGGCAGAAACAGCTAATGTAAAGACCTAAAGACATGAAATAAAAAACTTGCTGTATGTAAGATGTGAAACTTGAGGGGTGCCTGACTGGCTCAGTTGTCAGAGCATACAACTCTTGATCCTTCCGGGTTATGAGTTCGAGCCCTACACTGGTGTAGAGATTACTTTTAAAAAAAAGAAAAGAAAAGAAATATATGAAATTTGGTACTGCAGCCTCATAAAGTACTGATGAGACTGGAGAGACTAAGTCAAAAAAGGACTCATATGATCCTAAGGATTTGGATTCTGAGGTGGTGGGAAGTTAAAAGGTATTAGGGAAAGGGGTGGGACATTTTGATATCAAGCTGATAGTAGTTTACTTATATTATTCTTAGTTTAATGTTGATACATACCTGACATTTGATAATACAGTATAGACCAGTGGTTCTTGGCCTTTTTTTCAAATCTTAACAAATATAAGAAATACATCATATTTCTGTCACCATGACAATGATTGTCATACAGAAACAAGCCTCCATAGCAGAAGTGCACTCATTGAGTGATAGTTATTACTGTTATTGGCAATGGCTTCCAACACCTCATCTTTAAATACCATTCCCTCAGTATTTGGTAAAGTAGTTACATAATGTATTAAGTAGGACTTAAATATTCTAGAAACAATCTTATTTAAAGACCTTTTGTATTATATCAAGCCATATGAAATCACTGATATTTTATCATTTTTAGCTATAAGATTTTCATATAGTTAAATCCAGTATATTTAATAATCTCTTTATATCCTTAATAATGGGCTTTAAGTTTATTTGTTTTTGAGGTGGGGGGAAGAGGTCACATCCATTGTCTTTTATGACTGCATGTATGTCCATATTAACAGTAACTTTAAATGTGGGAAGCATAAATTTCTTCTTTCTTTAGAAAACTTAAATTTTGGGGAGTCTGGGTGGCTCAGTGGGTTAAAGTCTCTGCTTTTGGCTCAGGTCATGATCTCAGGGTCCTGGGATCGAGGCCCACATCAGGCTCTCTGCTCAGCCTGCCTCTCTGCCTACTTGTGATCTCACTCTCTGTCAAATAAATAAATTAATAAATTAATAAGGAAGGAAGGAGAAAGAAAAAAAAGAAAGAAAGCAAACCTAAATTTTGTTTTTATCCAGACATCTGTTGAGAGATTTTTGTCAGTGGATTCACATAGTAAATGATTGCTTATGGTTTCTTCTGTCAGCTTTTAGTTTGGATGCTGAACAGCCTGATTATGATTTGGATTCTGAAGATGAAGTATTTGTGAATAAACTGAAAAAGAAAATGGACATCTGCCCATTGCAATTTGAGGAGATGATTGACCGTCTAGAAAAAGGCAGTGGTCAGCAGGTACAACTTCACTCTATATATAAGTATGTGTTTCCATGTATAAATACATATACGGAAACAGGATAATGTCGGGGTGAGGGTACGTGAACAGACTCTGGAATTAACAAGCATGAATTCACATCCCATTTCTGTCCAGTACTAAGCTGTATGATGTTAAGCAATAAGTTTTTTTTAAAAAGTCTCTGTGCCTCAGTTTACATGAAACATGAAAATTAACTAATGTATATAAAATACCAGTGACTGACAGGTATAAGGGACTCCACGTTTGCTGTTACTAATACTATTGTTACTTTGATTACTGTCATTAAAGTTAGAAGTACTTTTGAACCTTATGTATGTATTATATGAAAATGACATAATGATTTTACATTTAGCCAGTCAGTCTGCAGGAAGCCAAGCTGCTGCTTAAAGAAGACGATGAATTAATTAGAGAAGTTTATGAATACTGGATTAAAAAGAGAAAAAACTGTCGGGGACCATCTCTTATCCCATCAGTAAAACAAGAGAAGCGGGATGGTTCCAGCACAAATGATCCTTATGTGGCTTTTAGAAGACGTACTGAAAAAATGCAGACTCGAAAAGTAAGTGAATTTGGAAAACTTTTTTTGTAATTTTTTTTTTTAGTGTAAGAAAAATTATTTATACTGATGAATATCTCTGCATTGGAAGGCTGTATATTTTAATTTGTATTTAAATGACTTTCTATACTAAATAATGAAAAGTATTAATTTAAAATGAATCAACCTTAGGATTCATTGCACAGCTAATAATGAAATATTTTAATGTTAAACTATTTAAAAATCACATATAAAATTGATTTGTTGGTGATCCATATTCCCTTTCAGTGTCTTTAAATTCTAACTAGCCCTTCAAAGATATGTATTCTTATATATTAGTAGCTGTGTTCAGAATGTGACTAGTTAGAAATGTTATTGACATTAAAAAAGCAACTTCATATTTGCAGAATCGCAAAAATGATGAAGCCTCTTATGAAAAAATGCTTAAACTACGTCGAGATCTGAGTCGGGCTGTTACTATTCTAGAGATGATAAAAAGAAGAGAAAAGAGTAAAAGGGAGCTATTGCACTTGACACTGGAAATTATGGAAAAGAGGTAAAGTATACTTTAAAAGGATCAGGAAGTACGGTACTATTAGCATTCTGTATATTGAAGTACGATACCTAAGCAATTAACCCTAGAAATGCCTTCCTTTAATAATAAGTGGAGACTATTAAATGTGTGATAATACATACTTTGTATAATTTTACATGTGTTTCTTTATTTTCTTTAAAAGTGACTGGGTTCGATAAAATTAAAATGTGGCAGGTATAATCTTATTCTTTTGTCCTTATTTGAGTGCAAGGTTAGGAGGGAGGACTTTCATCAGTTCTGAAGTTTTTAATTTACTCACTAGATGATACTGATGTTTTTAAAAACACATACTGGTGGTTGTTTTTTTTTTTAACAGAAGTATAAAGGAAGGGAAGGGGAAAGTCCCATAGTCTTAACACTCAACCACTTATCAAGGCACACAATGGCAATTTCAAGCCTCATTCCCCTATTTCCTAGTCAGTATCTGCAAAGAAAGCCACTATTAAATTTCTCATAATTCATTTTAAGAAAAATTAGTTTTGTAGCACAAGCAATTCAAATTAGCAGAAAGTTCCTCAGCACTGTTTTAGGCATTAGTTTCAACATCACCACCAAATCTTTCACTAAAATTGGTAAGTTGAAATTTGAACATTTTTTTTCCCCACAGTCATCTCTATTCATGGTGTAAAGATAAAGCTATAAGCCAAAAACTAAACAGAAGAAACAAAAGAATTATGTCATCTTTATTTTTAATAAGCATCCAGCAAATTGTCAGAGTTTAATCATACCTTAAGTCTACTCAGTGTTTATAATCATATCTCAGGTATTAAAAGTCCTAAGAATTTACAGAATTAACTTTAACTTTTGCAGCTTGCTTTTTTATAATTTCAGGTATAACTTGGGTGACTACAATGGAGAGATCGTGTCTGAGGTTATGGCACAGAGACAGCCAATGAAACCTACTTATGCCATCCCCATCATTCCTATTACTAATAGCAGTCAATTTAAACATCAGGAAACAATGGATGTGAAGGAGTTCAAAGCAAATAAGGTGATAAACATTTTTGTGATCATAGTAGTTGGTAACAGAATGGCATTTTTCATCATTAGAGTAAAAAAGAAAAACATATATAAATATGCTGCAAAGTCAGCTTTTGATTCAAGACTGACCTATCAATGTACCAGTAGGAGCTGTAAAGGGAAATACCATAAAGATGAACTTTTTAATAATTTACTTTTCCCAAAAAGAACCATAATGCCATAAAGTACCTAAAACTTGATAAAAATATTTAGCATATGTACACAACCATGATACTTGCCATGATCTTTTTCTTCCCAACAAGTATCATTTTTGCCTCTAACCTTTCTTGCCTGGTGCATACTTAATACTCTAGCCTTTGCTCTCTGTCACCTGCACATATTTCTGACATGCACTGTGTCCATCAGCTCACTCACTCTTGCCTCTGTATTTTATCCTTGTGTTGTCCCTATTTCATGATTTCATCTCTTTATTGCCTAAAACTGTCCAGATTCACTCCAAAAAGCCATTATTGTTTAGCTACCAAATCCTTACTACTCTTTTTAAAAACACTTCCACATATAAGCTTTCTGAGATTTGCTTAATGTATATGTAAAATTGTTTGCATTATTATTTTCCCAAACTTGATTTATTAACTCTTTAGAATAAAGACTAGATCCCCTTTTTTTTTTTTCTCTCCTAGAATTTTCATAGAAAATTAAGAAAAAGGTACAGGAAAGAAAAGGTACAATTGTAAATACTAACTGCAGTTGCAGGATTTCAGAAGCTGAAATCTCTTTTTACTTCAACTGCAACAAAATATTTTATGAGATTAGGTTGTGGGAACGTTATCCATGTTTCCCAGAGACTAACCTGTAAGACTTTACAATGCAAGATGACAAAACATAAGCATCTTAATGTCTTCTGAGTGTGAATGACTTCATTATAGCTCTAAACCTCTTTTTAAAACTTATCCCAAACTACAGGTTTGTTGAACATGGTTTCTGGTGTTTTGATTAATATATGACTTTATTGCAGCAAGATAAAGCTGATCTTATCCGACCTAAACGTAAATATGAAAAGAAGCCCAAAGTCTTACCATCGTCTGCTGCTGCTACTCCTCAACAGACGAGTCCTGCTGCACTGCCAGTCTTTAATGCTAAAGATTTAAATCAATATGACTTTCCCAGCTCAGATGAAGAACCTCTGTCCCAGGTAAAGATATGAATTTTCTATGAATATAAAGGAGAAATGGAGGAAGTCACATGTTTTGACTCACTTCATTTTATTTTAAAGGTTTTATCTGGCTCTTCGGAAGCCGAAGAAGAAAATGATCCCGATGGTCCTTTTGCTTTCCGTAGGAAAGCAGGCTGTCAGTACTATGCTGTAAGTTTCAGGTTCTCTTTTTAAATAACAAAGTATTTACCTTTAACTGACAAAATAAAATAATTTGGACTTTTTTTTTTTTAAGCCTCATTTAGACCAAACTGGCAACTGGCCTTGGACTAGTCCTAAAGATGGAGGATTAGGGGATGTACGATATAGATACTGCTTAACTACCCTCACCGTACCCCAAAGGTGTATTGGATTTGCACGAAGACGGGTTGGGCGTGGTGGAAGGTAAGTATTTCTGTATTCCTAGCATAGGGACAGTAATAGGGTACTCAAATCTAGAGGAAATTTAAATTAAATTAATTAAATTAAAGAGAGGGAATCCTTCTAAATAGTCCATTTGTTCCCATTTTCTGTTCTTAACTGATTTTTGACTAAAATACTTAAACTGCAAAAAGTTGTTTCAGAAGTTCTGGGAGATATTAGGAGAAAGGACTGAATAAGCTAAGAAAGGTTATGTAACTAGTACACTAAGTTGTTTAACTCCTCAGTGAAAAGACTCCAGAAGGGGCGCTTGGTATCTGACTCCGTTTCAGCTCAGGTCATAATCTCTGGATGGTGAGATTGAACCCTACAACAGGCTCCACACTCGGGGCTAAACACCAAGTTGACTTGAGATGCTTTGCCTCTCGTTCTCCCCTGCATACTATGTGTGTCTGTCTTTCTCTTTGTCACAAATAAATAAATGAAATCTTTAAAAAAAAGGGGGGGGGGGCCTCTAGGATCCATCCATGACCTGATCTTGACATCCCAGTTTATCAGGATCTAATTACACTTCTTCTTTTGTTTAAACATGATAGAGCCTCTGTACACTCTTTATGCCTTTTTGAATTTGTGTGGGAGGTAGGAAGGAATTATAGAACATGTAAAAGTGAAAAAAGGTAAGCTACTTTCATGTAGATGGGGGCAGAAAAGGCAGAACATAATATCAGGGTGCTTTCAGGAAGAAACCTTAGGATATAACTTATACTGAATTATGGCTTATATGTGTTTCTTTCATTTTTCAAATCTTAATTGCTGAAATATGTTTTATTTAATGCTGTTTACCCCATCATTATGTTGACATCAATAGTAGTGAAAATTCCATATGTTGGCTATATTTTATTCTATATTAGCATTAGTGAATGCTAGTATTTTAAGATAGAATCATTTATAAAGTTTATGTAAATAACATAAAAAATATATCCTCTAGGGCGCCTGGGTGGCACAGTTAGTTCGGTGACTGCCTTCAGCTCAGGTGGTGATCCTGGAATCCCAGCATCATGTCCACATCAGGCTCCTTGCTCAGCAGGGAGTCTACTTCTGCCTCTGATCCTCCCCTCATGCTCTCTGTCTCTCATTCTCTCTCTCAAATAAATAAATAAAATCTTAAAAAAATAGATAGATATCCTCTAGAGTAGTGGATAAGTGTTTTGGTGCTTTGTAATGGAAATAAAATCTTTGGTTCAAAGCAGTTTGGAAAGAAAAATAGTCTCGTGTTTTATCAGTAACTTCTACTGATAGACCAACTCAGAACTGTTAGAAGGCCCATGCTAATGCCTTATTCTTTAAGGTGGATTATTCTCTTGTTTAATCAGATAATTATAAAGTAAAAGAACTTTTATCAGAAATTGAGAATGTACAAAAAAATTTTTGAGTATTTAGCTATTATAGGGCCAAGTACTGAAGTAATCAAATTTATAGCTTTTAAATATTTAGCATGAGATGGCTTTGGGGAAATTGGGAGGGTCTTTTTTATATAATTTTTGAATAGCTATTTTATATATATGTTCCCTGCCTTATTTTTAATAGGGTCTTACTGGACAGAGCTCACTCAGACTATGACAGTATGTTTCGCCATCTGGATTTGGAAATGCTTTCCTCTCCACAACATTCTCCAGTCAATCAGTTTGCCAATACCTCAGAAACAAATACCTCGGACAAATCTTTCTCTAAAGACCTCAGTCAGATACTAGTCAATATCAAATCATGTAGATGGCGGCATTTTAGGCCTCGGACACCATCCCTACATGACAGTGACAATGATGAACTCTCCTGTAGAAAATTATATAGGAGTATAAATCGAACAGGAACAGCACAACCCGGGACCCAGACATGCAGTACCTCCACGCAAAATAAAAGTAGCAGTGGTTCAGCACATTTTGGTATGTTTATTTGTTATGATGTACATTGCTATAGAAATGTCAAGTTCATCCATTTTCTGAATATGTGGTTTATTATATTTACGGCTAAAAGTTCTTTTTTCTCAAAATAATGAGAAAAAAGGACCTAGATTAAGTATTTGTTTGAATTCTTTTTGTACATGTGTTTTCACTTAAACACACCCACATGCAAAGGTGATTTATTACTATTTAATGTGTGACATTGTTTCCTGGATACACTCTGTGAACCCACAATTCACAATTCAACAATTATATTTTCAAAGAATATGAAAAGAAAGTGGGCCATTAATTGTTATATTTTATGCTTGTATACTTCTGTGGTCTTTTATTTAAACTGCTTAAAAGTAGACCAGCAAGTTAGTAGATAGGCAAAAGCCTTATCTACTGACAGTACCGCGGAATAACTTATTAGAAAGAAACTAATTTTTCAGGGAATAATACTTAAAGGATTATTTTAATTTTTTAGGATTATTGTGGAAACATTTCTGGATAACATCTACTTTAGCATTATGGCTACATTGTAAAATGTGTCTAAAATAAATGCTGTCTTTAAATATTCCTAAAATTTTAGCTTTCTCTTTTAAAGCATTAATCTGTGTTATTTGAGGCATGTAGATTATAGAAATCCACTGTTAAAACTGTGTTACCACAGATTTTTGTAAAGGTAATTTAAATACAGATTTTGAAGGGACTGTAAAGATATTGTGCCATCCTAATTATATGGTAAGGCTACAGTTAAACCTTCTAATAAATATGAAAATGTGCTGCTTATTCTTAAAGATCTCCAGGAAAGGTTCCATAAACTAATTTACTTGTGTCTGGAAAACAAGTACTTCTATGAAATGGAAGTCTTTAGCTTATAAGAAAAATAATCATATTTCAGAAATCAAATAGAAGATAATTTAAATCATCCTGAGTCCTAACAGATTAGGATAGTCCCCTTAATTTTAGAGTGTATACTGCGGAGAGTCAGTTTCTCTCAACTATTACAGTTTTAAAAATCAAAGTAAAGAATTTTTCAATATGAAGGAGGACTCATATAGTATGCAAGTATAGAGATTTTAAAAGTGTACACTTGTGATATGTTTTCCTTGGTAGATATTTAAGCTGTATAAATTCCTTGAAACTTCTTGTAGAAAACTGGCATGTTTCATCAGTCCCCATCTTCTTGCCCCTTAAAGTAGAGAACTTTAGGGGTGCCTGGCGACTCAAGTCAGTGGAGCATGAGACTCTTGATCTCTGGGTTGTGAGTTCAAGCCCCACCTTGGGTATAGAGATTACTTAAAATAGTAAAATCTAAAAATAGTAAAAAAAAAAAAAAAAAAATTAGAGAAGCTGAAATGTATAACTATCCTAAGGATCTTTTAATGATCTTTTTTATGTAAATTGTTTTTGCTATACTACATAAGTAAACATTGATATTATGAAACTTACTTGATTTGTATTTTCCAAAGAATATTAAAAAGTGAACATTGAACTGAGCCAATAGTATTACCAAAAGTTCAGCTGAAAAACAATTTTTTGTAACTGTGTGATTTTCTTTTTAATCATGGCCTCCTCATACAATGTGATATAGTCTTTAAATAGGTTTATCAATTTTTTTGTTGCACATAATTGTTTTCAATTTTCCCTTAATTTTTACTAGATCTTTTGTATACTTAGAGAATAGGTGCCTATAGATTGCTATTTTGTAATGCTTTATTCTTTCCTATTTGTGAATATTCCAAAAACCTAAAGCTTTTCTCTTTATGCTGTACAAAGGATATGATAGTAGAGTTCCTATCATATGTACATTTAACTTAAATGAATTCAACAGTAGGACCCCCGGAGGAAAAAATAAAATGTTAACAGTTCAAAAGTTATACAGGATTCTAAATACAATGCTGCTGTAAGAGTATATTGTCCAAAGTAGGCCATTCCAGGAATGGCGGAAGTGAATCTGTTATAGTTGCTCTCAGAGTGTGCCTCCATTTTGCTTCATTCAGAGCTTAAGCATTGCACCTCCGTCAGTGTAATTGTGATTTTTTCCATATAGCATGGCTCCCAAGTACAAGCCTAACTATGTCATCTGGCACTCAGCCACAGAACCTGATCTAGTCTGATGCCAGAGGAAAAACTGCCTTTGCTGTGCTTATTGAAAGAGATACATCCATCTGGGAGACTCTAAAGAAATTTTCAAGGTTTAATTTTTACTATACTGACTCTAGAACTTAACCACTATATGACATATGAGTTAGTTGATATATACTTACTTGTCTGCTGCTTAAGCCAAATACTTTGATTTAGCTATTTTTATTAGTCATTATTTTAAATATTAATATTTATACATATGCTGTGGTGTAGTGATACTTTCTGGACTGATTTTCCTTTTTCTAAATACCACCTATAAGACCCTATTTATTCATTTTCAAATAGAAAATTTTAAATGAGGCTATCAGGAGCCCATTATTTTTAGTAAAGGGCATGAACTTTAACACAACAACTTTGTAGCTTCTGGTGCTCAGAATTTTTTTGCTTGCTTCCCAGTCTTGGCATTTTGCATAGTTGTGTGGCCAGGTGGGTAACTGGGTTAGTCAGGTGCTAGAGTGCTTGGTCTGAGTAACAGCAGAATGGCACAATGTTGAGGAACTTGGAAAGATTTAAATATATATGTATTTAGAATTTCTAGGACTAGATTTTAGTACACATGAATAAATTATGTTATATTTAATAATCTTGAGTTAATATGTGATTGGGACAGTTTCCAAATACAGTCTGTTGTTTTTGTTTTTTTTAATATATAAAAGTACCTTTGAAAATTTTAGTATTTGTTCAATAACTGCATTTGTATGTGTTTGAGCTTGGGGGATATGACATGTCAGAATTAATACATTTTTCATTAGAAAGAACTCTATAATTTAGAAAGACTATAAATAGAAAAGTAATTTTTTTAAACCACCATTATATGTTCAAGTTTTGAATTCCCAGTTCCCACTGAAATTTCATCAGCATTCTAAGTAATTTTCCTAAGCTCACATATCTCTACTCAAGATCGGTTTATTTTCAGAAATTAATAGGATATATGTAGCTGGCATGATATCTCTTAAGTCTCGGGATCTGTAGCTTACTTAAATTAATACATTTTACTTCACAAAAGTAACATACAGTTTTTAAAGAAGCTCTAGATGCGAGCATTGAATATTTTTATGGTTAGATTTTATAAATCTGTAGGACTTTGATCCTTATCCAAGTGTGTTTCACAATTCAAAATTACATCCTTAGCACAATGTGAAGTAGCACCCATAATAGAATTAATAGTTCTGTAGTTGTGTGCTGAAGTGCGAGATTATTCACAATAAGTGCAAGATTGGACCACAGATAATCTCATGTTCAAGTAATTCACAGCCAAATGAATTCAGGTTCATTCATGTTTGGCCATCTAAGGAAATACACCATATTTTTCTTTCCAGGTTGGATTTCTGGGTGGCTATTAAGTGCTTATGAACCTCAGAACTATCATTCAAGCTTACTGGCTAGGGGATCATACTTTAATACTCTGAAGTCGTTTTATTTTGTATTTATTTCTTTAAAGTTACCTTTTCCTGTATTAAAATAATTTTCTGCCCGTGTACTGCTCAAAGAAATTTCTAATCAAAGGTTATCTTTTAAAATAGGTGTTTAGATTTATTGAGGTTTTTTTTGTTTGGGTTTTTTGTTTTGTTTTTACACACAAAACGATGTACATTTTAGTAATCTTACATCTGTCTTCTCAAACTGGATTTTCAAATTGTTAATTTTTTTCTAAATACCTGTCACCCTCACCTACCTCCCACTTCTTAAATCATTTCCTCTGGTCTGCTCCAGCTGTGGGAATGTGACTTAGAGGGCAACAGCCTGAACTATTCCAGGTGTTGGGGTGCCACACAGTAGTTTCCTGTCCAGGTAGACTGGTAACATCTTAACTTACTTCACCTAAATTTCTACTTGAGAGAATTGTTAACAGCTACCAAAACCATGGTAGTTTCTGACCTTTGTCCAGATATTTTAGGGAGGGGAGATTCAACAATTTTCTAGATCAGCTTATTCTAGAGTTGGGAATCTTAAAGTTTATCCATATATGAACAAAAGCTGCCTCCTTAAATTAAAATCTACAGGTTCCTCTTTTGGAAGCATACTGAATAAATGTTTAGCCATGTCCCTCACATGACTCTTCCCCCATACCTAGACTCCTATCAGGTGCTGTATATATAAGGTGTTTTGGGTTTTGGGGTTTTTTTTAAAGCTCTTGATTCATACTGTTGGGTACATTAAAAGTTTATTTCTTGTAAATAATACTAAATCTAAAACAAACTTGTCTATTTTTATATTTAAAATTTCAATGGTTTGGGGTGGGTCCCTCCCCCTTTCTGTTATTTAATATCTATCTTTGTGACCTCAGATGAAAGCTTCTTCATCTTTAGTGTGAAGTTCTAGGTTTGGTCATCTGTCTATGAAGCCATCCTGTCCATCTTTATGTTAATTACTAACTTGACTACCACACCCTATCTGGAGGTAGACCCAGATCTATAACACTTTCTACCTTGATAGAGATTAAAGGAAATATGGTCATTTTTATTTATTTCCACTCAGCATATGATTAGACTTTAAATTATAATGCCATCTGAAGTCTTCTCAGTTTCCTGTATAAAAACAGTGTAAAACTCAGTTCGGGTCGTATTTGCCCACATTTACACTTGACTTTTGTCTAAGCTTTCCAGCTTACTCGTATAGCCTTTTGGGTTGGAGATTTATTTCTCAGAAAAAATATGAAATCCTTGCATCACTTGGCTGAAAAGGGCTTTAGTGATCACCTAACTCAATCTAAGTATTTTGGATGAACATAACTGATCCCCAAGAAGCTTGGTTCGTTTGCCTGGGTATACTTAGCTAGTTGTGGTAAGAGATGAGAGCTTAAAAGAAATCAAGGTCTCTTGGCCCCTAGACCCATGGTTTCTATTACCATCATTTTCAACCTATATGTTGCTTAGCATATGCATTTATTCTAGATCATATATGAAAAATGGGGAAGTTTTCATTATTAGACTCCAAATGTATAGAAATATTTCTAAGCAGTAGATTGACAGCAATGTTCTAAAATTATAATGAGTCTGTTCCATTTTTACTTCTAAATCTTGTATTAGGAAGAAGTTATCAGTTTCAAGTCAGTTTCTAATTTATTATTGCTAATAAAACATACACAAACACAATTCTCTTTTCATTCATATAAAGAGTTTTTTATATATATAGGTCTGCAGTGAATGCTAAATCATTGTTTTCATAGATATATAATGACCTGACCTTGTAGGAATGATCCTTTTTGTAAAAAATTTACTGACATGTCCTGCTAGGGAATTCAAGACTTAGGCAACGCATTCAAACTTAGGAAGTTAAAGTATAAATCTCAAAAACATACTAGCAAAACTATTTAATAAATTAAGGATCTTTAGGTTTAAACAGTTGCTTTTCATAGATTTTTTAAAACATAGGTAAATGTTACATTAATTATAAACAGTCAGGGCAGCATTAATTTTTGTAAATTTTCTTCAAGTTTTGATTCAAGACATCTCTATTATATGGAAATGGTCATTTTGACAGATAATTACTTTATGTCAATATTTAGAAGTTATCCCGTTGTCAGTAAAAGTCTCTTCCCTGTAGTATTCAGATCTGAGAATTACAACGTAGTAGGAAAAGAAATGTGTCAAAAGACAGATATCAACTGAAGTTTTACAACAAATTATGTTTTTGCTCTTGTAGCCTAAGAACTTAGTTTAAGTGTAAAGCCTATGTAAACACTAATAATTTCTGGAGTTTTATTAAATATTATTTCATAATTTTCTGATCTGTTCAAAATATGGTAGAATTTCTACCTCAGCATTCTGTAATGGTACTACTCAGAAAGGCTGTATCGTGGAAGATAAAGATTCTTTGAGTTACGAGTGAAAATTATAAAACTTGATGAAGTGATATTCTCTTCAACTAAATTAGTAAAGTGCAGTTAAAGACAAAAACAAATTAGGTGACAATGTTTTGAAAACATTAACCTTTAGATTGAGGAAATGTACATTGCATGATTTATAGATTCCCTGGTATTCAGGGATGCATGATAACCTTTTTTGTTTTGAAATAATTCTTACCCAAACATCACAGGTTTCTTAAGGAAGCCTGTAAAGTCAGATGTTGTGATTGTATGTGCCCTTTTTTTTTTCCTTTTTTTAATTGGCAAAAATAAGAAAAAGAAAAGAAAAAGGTTTCCTTTTTGAAAACTGCACACACTTTTTGGGGGGTAATAAATGAACATTTTTTTGTTTGTTTTTTTTAGAACTGAGCTCTCCATAGACAAACATAAGTAGCATAACACAGTGTCTTTCCTCAGACATCATTCTGTACAGTAAATCAACATAAACAACTCCGTTCTTATTGACTGGATTTTTTCCAGGTGGGTTAATTGGGTGGGGAAAATTAATTAACCTTAACATTTGGAGCCTCTTTTTTCTTCCTGTTAAAGGATGAGTTCTTAAGAAAATAAAATAAAGGTAATAAACCAACAACCTATATTCCATGTAAAGGGAATGTTTGTAATGGCTAATATTAGAAAAAATGTCGAACAATTAGTATTGCTACACGAACTGTTAGGGATCATCTGAATGCATTGGGACAGTAACATGAGTAAACAAGAAACCAAATGGTAACTATCAGATTTCTTCTCATGCTCAGTGCAAAAGTTGAATTCCAAGTATGTGGATTTAAAAAGCTGGATTACCTTTTTACACTGTCTAGCACAAGTGTCACAGCTTACAAAAATAATGGTTCTGAAACTTGAGAAGTGAGTTCTCTTTCCTATGTTGTTATAACTCAGGAAGTTTATAATTTTGTGTTGTTTTGAACTCAAGCCACTCCTGTTACATGTGGTCGTAAAAATGTGGAAGTTTTCTTATGGAAAAATGATCTTTAGCAGGATCATGGGCATTTGTCAGATGCTTTAATTTTGCACAGTTTTTTTAATGCTGAAATTTGTTTTGGTACTGTTAAATATGTGCGCTCTGTGCGTTTTTATAAAGTGTTTCCTTGTTTTATGTTCAGCATTTACAGCCGAACAATACCAGCAACATCAACAGCAACTGGCACTAATGCAGAAACAGCAGCTTGCACAAATTCAGCAACAGCAAGCAAATAGTAATTCCTCCACCACCACTGCACAGGTGAGGGATTTGTCTGTCTTATGATTATCCCTCATTGTTTCCCACCAGAGTTCATCTCTAATTACCAACTGTTGTCATAGAACCTTGCATCTAACCAGCAGAAAAGTGGCTTTCGCCTGAATCTACATCATAGCCATTCTATACAGGGTTTAGAAAGAACGTTACAGGTGAGTATGGAAGCCGTTGCCTCTGCTCCCTATTTTAAAAAGTAAAACGAAAAAGTATAGTTAAATGAGATCAAGACACTGTCTTCCAAGGCTGTCCTGTAGACCGAATTTACCTCTTTAATATATGATCTCCCCCAGCTCACTATGTTGGATATTTTAATTATTAAAATTTATTTACAGTTATTGTACTAAACCTCTTTTACTATTAAAAGAAATCGCTTTTAAGCCTCAAGCATATAAATGTTTGCCATTTAAACACATGTGAGGCTTAAAGGCTGAAATTTGAATCTTGGCATCTTGGAGGAAAAATTCATTTAAAAAAACTCAAGGAGCCTCTTAATTTCTAGGCTGTTATGATATGATATTTTGTAACTTCTGTCCTAAAGGGATAGTTATCTTACTGTCCCAAAGGTGCCTTTGTTTATATGCGTATATATGTGTAAGTCAGGTGAAAGAAGTTTACATACATATTTTTCATTATATGTATTTGCAAATCACTGAAATGTTTTACTAGCATATTTCCTGACACTTTGTGTCAGAGGTTTACTGTTCCCACATTATAGGTTTCTTTTCATAATTGACTTGTCCATATTACATATTGTCACTAAGAAAATCAAAATTCATAATGCCTGAGTTCTTAGATCGCTTGAGCATTCTTTAAATTTATGACTTCATCTCAAAAAAGATGAAGATATTTCAGTGGTTTGCCACTCTGGTTTATATTCAGAATGATCGTGGAATGATTGTATAGCTTTAATGTTAATTTATTGAGACCAGGCAGTGCTGATTAGATTTGTATTTTCTTTTTAGGGTTTTGTTTCCAAGACTTTGGATTCTGCTAGTGCTCAATTTGCTGCTTCTGCTTTGGTGACATCAGAACAACTGATGGGATTCAAGATGAAGGATGATGTGGTGCTTGGAATTGGGGTGAATGGCGTCCTTCCAGCCTCAGGTAAGGATAAAGACATTTAGGGGAACCTGGGTGGCTCAGTCAGTTGAGTGTCCAACTCTTGATTTCAGCTCAGGTCATGATCTCAGAGTCATTTGATTGAGCCCCGCAAGCCCTGCGTTGGGCCCCGTGCTCAGCAGGGAATCTCCTTGAGTTTCTCTGTCTCCCTCTGCCCCCATCCCTGCATGTACATGCACTTTCTCTCTAAAATAAATCTTTAAAAAAAGAAAAGGACAAAGACATCTAAATTGTTCTGTTTGTAATGTAATATATATCTGTAATAAACAGCAAAGTTGTACATTGTTTCAATGCTTCTTTCTTTTTCTCTAGGAGTATACAAGGGCTTACAGCTCAGTAGTACTACACCAACAGCACTTGTACACACGAGTCCATCAACGGCAGGTTCAACTTTGTTACAGCCTTCAAACATGACACAGACTTCAGGTTCCCACAGTGCACTGAGTCATCAAGTAACTGCTACCAATTCTGCAACAACTCAGGTTCTGATTGGGAACAACATTCGATTAACTGTCCCTTCATCAGTTGCCACTGTAAACTCTATTGCCCCCATAAATGCACGACATATACCTAGGACTTTAAGTGCTGTTCCATCGTCTGCCTTAAAGCTGGCCGCCGCAGCAAACTGTCAAGTCGCCAAGGTTCCATCTTCATCCTCTGTAGATTCAGTTCCAAGGTCAGTAGTTATTTGAAGCCTAAAATGTTTGCAAAACATGAGCTCTAACTTAAATCCTCTGCCAGTGCACTCTACTTATTTGTGTTTTTTGTTCTTTTCCTTACATACATTAAAATGGATAGATAAGAATTCCTTATTTATTCAGGAACTAAACAGATAAATGTTAGAATTCAGTGTTGGTGAGAATTGAATTAAATGATATACTGAATGTTTCATATGTGCTTTGGATGTCACTTTCTTAGTATAATAATAGTTTACAGTGTTCTCATTTCCCACCTTCGGGTGAGGGGAGTTCTCTTCAGAATGTTTCTTTTGTTTGTTTTCTTCCATAGCTTCTCATGTAAACAAATTGATATAACCCACTCATGGCTTATGCCAAGCTGCTCTTAAAAACATAAATAATGTGGGGCGCCTGGGTGGCTCAGTTGGTTAAGCGACTGCCTTCAGCTCAGGTCATGATCCTGGAGACCCGGGATCGAGCCCCACATCGGGCTCCCTGCTCGGCGGGAGGCCTGCTTCTCCCCCTCTCAGTCCCTCTGCTTGTGTTCCCTCTCTGGCTGTGTTTCTCTCTGTCAAACAAATAAATAAAATTTAAAAAATAAAAAAAATAAAAAAAATAAAAAATAAAATAAAAACACTGGGAAAATAAAAACATTTAAAAAAAAAAAACATAAATAATGTAATGGCTTACAGTATTAATGCCAAGTCAGCTCTTACTCACACCAGATTTTTTATGCTAATGTGTCTTGTTGGGTTTCAGTAGATGGTTTAGAATGTTTGCTTGGGATTCTCCTGTTTTATCTATTAATGGTAATTAGAACCCTGTTATTTACAAAGTACTGTGGGGGAAACAAAAAGAGAAAGACACAAGAGGGTTTTAGTTAGAAGACAAACATAAAAGTGTAAAAATTCAATAATGTTAACTGTGAATAATAGGTGAAAATCGTTCCTGTATTACAAAGCATCATATTCTTGTCAACTTAATTGTATAGATTATGGCTATAATTTCAATATAAGAGAAATCTTTTCACACCAGTGGTATTCTGGGAAGTTCTACAAAGTAAGACCAAATTTGATCTTGATTGGGCAGGAAAGAGGAAGAGAGTTGAAGAAAAACAAATGTGTTCAGAGGTTAACCACTAAACTAGTTTGTCTAGAGGTTTGGGAAGGTTAGTAGTGGAAGTTGGAATGGTAGGAAGAGGGCAGACTTTGGAACAGCTTGGATGATGCCAAGCTGACAGGTAGACTTCGCAGCCGGGAGTGGCCCAGGAAGGAGAAGCAACAGGCTTTGCAGCAATGGACAGTAGCCTTAATTTCCAAACCTATTCATCCCTGTCTGCTTCTCTGCTTAATAGTCGTCATCTGCTCCATTCAGATCCATTCTTATTAGCATTCTGAGTCTAGTCATAACTAATCAATCAATTATAGTTCTTACTTAAATATATAATACCTGGTTTTCATTGCTACAGAATTACATAACCATGGAACACTCGCAGTGTATGGTAAACTTTTAGATTTTTTTTTTTATTGTTACTAAATTTTTTTTTTCCAGTGTTTCAAGATTCATTCCCCATTCCCCACACCCAGTGTGTATGGTAAACTTTTATGTCACTTATTTTAGTCCCTTTGTTTCAAAGATGAGGAAAGTGAGATCCAGAGAAGTTAATGGATTTCCTCAAGCACGCTCAGCAGTGTAGGTGCTAGAACGGCTATGACCCTGGCCTTCTAAGTACGAGCTCACTAGCTCTCCTGCTCAGCTGCACATATTCGTGACAGGAATGAACCTCGGTCACATCTGTTCCTTTTTCAAAACTTTTGTGATAGGTTTAAAAGAAGAAGAAAGGAAAGGGAAAAAAAAAAGAAGGAAAAGGAAACTATTAGGCTAAAACTTGGGAATTCTTTATGTTTTTAACAGCTGGATTGCTGGTTACTATTACAGTTTTATTGGTCATATGGTTGACCATGGAATTAATGGTGGACAAAAGCCTGACTTCTGGTTGTATATTCCTAATAATAAACTGTAAAGGTCCATATTCCTCTACTTGGGTCTTATCCCCAAAGAGAGTCACGTTTCTTCCTATTAAAAATATTTTTGGGGGGCGCCTGGGTGGCTCAGTTGGTTAAGCGACTGCATTTTGTTAAATTTGTTGCTGATAAGTAATTGAATTGAACTTTATTTCAACAGGGAAAATCACGAATCAGAAAAGCCAGCACTAAACAACATAGCAGACAATACAGTAGCGATGGAGGTGACGTAGCTTCCTCAGGAGTGGAGCTGCAGCCTGGGGACTTGATTAGGTGCTATGCATCAGTAGCATTTTGAATGCAAGGGATGATGGAATGCAGCACATGCGTTTCTGTGGCAGCTGTGGGGACTTGACAGCAATGCTCATCTCTCATGCTTCAATTTTTCTTTTCTTATTGTTAATAGGAAAAAATCAACATCTGTAAATTAAGAATACAGCAATTATCTGTACAATACTGCATATTTGTAATACCCTTGTATATATGTTACTTGAATACAGAAATGTTCATTTGTGATGCTTTGCACTTGGGGGTGGGGGGTGGGAGGGAAATAAATTGCAACAAAGAGTGTGAGATGTGAGATTGTATAGAGATGAAGTGTCATCACATCATGTGCATGGTGCGGAACCTGCTGTTTTATCTATTTATTGTGCCGTGTTTACAGTTTTTTGTACACTGTACCTTCATTGGTTCCTGTGCTGTAGTAAATGTGTTAGGTAGCTGTGGACTCCTTGGTATTTTGTAAATGGTATAACATAACTTGGTTCCCCTCTGGGTCCCTGAGTTCTCTGTGTATCATGTGAAAAAAATGGTGACATACATACAGAATTTTACAAAAAAAAAAAAAAAGGCATCAGTTTTTAAAAAAAATGGGGAATGTACTGTTAAATGGGGATCTTCCTGGTCTACTATCATTAGGACAAGTAACAAGCTAAAAATGAAGTCTCTTGAATCTTCCCATCCCCACTTGCCCACAAAGCTGTGGGTAGTTTCTGGTACTTAAAGCACTAATGTTATGTTGCTGCTCTACAAACAGCCCCGTAGTCCCATTTCCTTCCACACCAAAAAGTGTTAAATCAAGTATGCAAATGGAGTCCTTACAACTGGAGTTTATGTTGTCTTGCCCTTTTTTTAGCACAAAAAAATTGTACTTTTTTATTGTCGAATTGTTTAAAAGACTTCATTCTTTACTTGTTCTTACAAAAAGGATATAAGGGAGAAGAATGCAGTAATTGCTGTACGTGTATCATCATTCCAGTTTCTAAAAACAGCCAGCCAGCTTTTTTCCTTTTAAGATTCTCCAGAAGGCTGCAAGGCCAGAACCACAAATATCGGGTGCCTTCCTTTGGAAATATTTGACCTCTCTTCTGTGAAGAGAATGGTACTTAACAGACTACTACTAGTGCTTTGTCAGTACCGAAGTCTGAATGCCCAGTCCAATGGCATACATTATCCTTAAGGTTTTTAATCCCACCTGGAAAAATTGTGATAGAATTCTCACAAAATAAACCCAGGGCATTACATGTTGACAAACTAATGTGTAGTGGTCTTTTGCTTTTATTTCCAACCCTGGAACTTATGTGTGACTTTAAAATCGCTCAGTAAAGGGGGGGGGGCGGGCATGGAAATGGGAGGTGATGACTTTAAGTTCATTTTTTCCAACAATGATTATTGAAGGATTGCTATGCTTAGATCCTAGAACAGTGGAAAAAAGGCATGCCCTCATGGAGTTTGTAATCTCATTGAGTGATAAGGTTTAAATTGTATTATGATAAGTATTACGGGAAAAATGAGTGCAAGGAATAAGGAGAACCTGTGCTAGGGTGGGGTGGAGGTTTCCATTTCAAGCAGAGGTGGGCAAGGAAGGCCTCACAGACATGGTGACTGCATGGTCACATTTGATAAGAGACTTGAAACTGGGGGGAGAGCATGCCAGGTAGAGAGGTTAAGTACAAAGATCCCAAGGTGGGAGTGTGCCTGGCTTGTGTGCCTGTGACTGTGCAGAGGGAAAGAGGAGTGTAAGGTCAGTCAAGGAGTAATGGGAAATCTGCTGAAGGGGAGGGCTTGATAGGTGATTTAAGGACTTTGGCTTTTCCTCTGAGAAAAGAGTTTGAAGCAGGGAAGGGATGTGATATGACAGGTACTGCATCTGACTTTGGTGTTAGAATTGACTACAGGGGAGCCCAGTAAGGAAGCAAATCCAAGCGAGAGAACAGTGACAAGGATGGTAGGGATACTGTAGTGGGCCCTGGGCTGTCTAAGCAACAGAAATAAGAGGCCAAAGGGGAGTTCAGGCAGGGCTTTGCTGGGGGTTGTCTTAGAGCACAAAGAATCCTCAGGCTGACTCCCCAAGGAGAGAGATCATGGAGAGTTTTTTAAAGATAAACTCAGGTGGGTAAAGGGTGATGTCTCAGCATGTAGAGGCAGGGATTTATTGAAGCACCTGTGCATCTAAAGGACATGCTTCTTCATGCATCACGTATCGAATTAACATGTTAAATCTCTCCCCCTGGGCATGGTTTTTAGTATTACAATGAGGAGGAAAGTTGGTGAAATGTCAGCTCTGGGGTCCATCTTGGTGCCGGCCGGTTTGGTCTGGTCTTTGCCTGTCTTTGTAGGAGTAAGCGGCCTCCTTACAGTAGGCAGCCTCTCCACATTCCGTAAAACAATCTACTCCAGAGACATAGAGTTGTTGGGGTTTTTGGGGTTTTGTTGGGTTTTGCTAGGTTTTTTATTTGTTTGGGGTTTTTTCATGTAGAGGCAGTCTAAGGATGCTGGATTTCAGTCAGCTTTTAGAGGTCCAAAGTCTAGTTCCTGCTCTGTGTCAGCAGTGAGAAGTAGTTGGATTCTCTTCATATTTTAAAGGTCAACCCAGTATAAATTTTGTTCACTGAATAGATGTGAGGTGTATGAGAGAATGAAGATTTAAGGCTGACTCCCAAGTTTTAAGCCTGAGCAATGGCCATAGTTGAGAGCACTGTGGAAGGAGTGGGTTTGGGAGAAGCACAGTTTTGAGCTGTTCGAGATCTCCATTAGACATCCAAATAGAGTTGTTAAGCAGCCAGTCACATATAAAATCTGAAATTTGGAGAAGAGGTCTGGGCTGGAGATCCAACCCTGAGAGTTCTCTTCATAGATGAAGTTTAAAGACTTGAATTGGTTAGATCCCCACGAAAGTGGGACTAAACCTTGGTGTAACAAGACCGCTATAACCGACAGTGTGTTTTAGAGTTATTCTTACCTTTAAAAGAACTGCCTATCTCCAAGGGATAGACTTCCAACTTACAGAACTACTTGTCTTTATTCTGTTCTACATTCTTTAAGGAGAAAAGACAAAGAGCTGCCTTTCAGTGCTAGTGGCTAATAAGTGTGACTAAAATTCAGACTGCTGGTTTAAATGTACACAAAAAGAGTTAAAATTTCTAAACAAAGCCCAGCAGAGAGAGTGAGGCCTGGGCTCCTGAAGTGCCCTAGTAATGCCTACTGTTCATGGACAAATTTAGAAATGGATTGAGGAACAGAATCAATCCTCATCAAGCATATCCAATTAGGATTTTGAAATGCGTCTTGGAGTGGAGTAGAGAAGTGACAGGTAATCATAACATCCATGTGGTACTCCTTCATTTTAGCATATCGACACTGAGATGCAGAAAGAATATTAATTCCTATTTGCATTTTTGAAATAATGACTATTCAAAACGGAGACTTCAAGCTTTTCAGGTTCTTCAAGATTTCTCGCTGTTTTTCCATAACCTTCATTACCAGGTTTGTAATGGCCAAAAGTGAAGGATAATACAACAGTACAATTTAAACACTAAGATCTTAGAGAAAGAGACAAATAGGTCTCATCAAGGAAACTTTGACCTCTAGTCCAGGTAACAACTATCATTTATTGAGTATTTACAATATAACATCCTATGCATAGTAATTACTTCATTTAATCTTTAAAATAATCCTTTTATATAGATGCTAGGATTATCACTATATTATAGGTGAGATTCACTCAAAGTTTTATAGTGAGTGGCAGTCCAGGATTTGAACTCATGAGCCAAATTCCAAAGCTGTTGCTATTTGATTCCCCTACTTAGTGGCTAAGCCCAAAAACAGATTTCTAACATAATTTCTTAGTAACTTTTGTTCCTGTTGTGCTCCTAAAGAACTGCAGATTCTGTTACTCTGGTATTTGTTATACTTTTGTTCGTTTCACGAGCAGAAGCCCAAAAATCCTCGCAAATGGACTTCTTACCCAGATATAAATTTTGTTTCTTGAAAAAGACTAGTTTTTTCTGAACTCCGAATTTAAGAGTTCCACAAATACTGTAACAATGTATAGTATACTACAATATTAATGTGTACTATGTTATAGACAGGCCGGATTTCACAGTCCTCGGTAAGAGCAGATCTACTTGTATCTATTTTATATATTGATGTTCTTTATAAAATACAAATTCAAAAGGATTCCACTATTATTAAAAGTTTGAAAAAATGGGAATAGAGAAATGGACAAATAGCCCATTGATGCAACAAATATTTATGAACTGCGCCAGACAAGTAGATACTGGGAACGCAGCAATGACTGAAGTCCCTGCCTTCAGTGTCAGTGCCATATTCTTAGGATGTGCATTGATCATCATTGGAAGAGCCAGATGACAATTCTAGTATTTTCTCACAAGTGTATATTCTGAAAAATCAGGCACAAAAGGGGTTAGTATTTAGGGCTGTTACTATCACAGAGCATTCTTTGCTGAAGACTTTATTGCTGACCACATGTATTATTTACCTGCGGCTGCAGTAATAAATTAGCAAATGATGGCTTTAAAACAACAGAAATGTATTCTCTCACAGTTCTGAAGACCAGAAGTCCAAAAAAGTTTTTGGTGACTGAAATCAAGCTGTCTGCAGGGCCATGCTCCCTTTCTTTGCATTGCACGCTCTAGGTGAGACTCTGTTTCTTGCCTCTTCCAGCTTCTCACAGCTGCCTGACATTCCCTGGTCTATGGTAGCAGTACTCCAGACCTTGCCCATCTCTGTGTTCACATTTCCTTTCCTTCTCTTGGCTGTGTCTGAAAACCCCCTCGGTCTTCTATAGTATACATGCAGTTCCTTCTAGGCCCGCCCACATAACCCAGGATAAACCCTTCAAAGTCCTTAATTTAATCACATCATTTTCCCTATAAGATAATACTCACAGGTTCTGGGGATTAGGCCTGGGCATATATTTGAGGCCACCATTCAACCCACTATACTGTGTGATTCTTTTGTGGCTCCAAATATCCTACCAAAGGATAGTAAAAAAAAAAACAAAGTTTATCCTTGTATCAAGCCATTGTAAGTAGCCAGAATTGATTTTTATTTTTTTTAATTCTGGTTTGTCTATCTTAAAAAAAAGATCCTTAGGTTTCCTGAAAAGGCATCTAGAATGATCATGGATCTAAGAGAATTGTATTGTGGATAGATTGAAAACATTTGGTCTCTAGTCTGGAAAGATGAAACAAGCTATGACTAAAGTCATTACGATGGATATACAGAGAGCATTGATTTTGTTCACCGAATACTGAAATTCTAGAAAACAAGAGAGCCTCCCTACCTCACCCACACACACAAGAAAATATTTATGATTGGAGGAAGAACTATGTAAGCTTACAGTGAGTGAATTTAAGTGAATCACCTGGTTAGAAATTTGCTAAGTTAAAAAGTTCAAAACAGGTTTAATGTATGTAATAAAACTGATATGCTATTATGGTCAAACTAGGGATTCTCTAAGATAAATCTTTATTCCAAGGTAGCCATCATAAAACTATCTAATTTCCCTTAGACTAACCTGATTTGACTCAAGTCAGATTTTATTATTTATTACTTGAGTTCTTGACTTTAAGCTCCATTCCTGTGCAATTCCATATGCCAACTAACTACTAACCACATGGCAACTTAAATGTAAATTAATTAAAATTAAAAGATTCAGCTCCTTAGTCACACTAGCGGTATTTCCAACCCTCAAAGGCCATTTGGCATAGTAGCCACCATATTGGACACATTTACATCACTACAGACAGTGCTATTAGACAGTGATGTTCCAAAGCCAGATAGATGATAGATAGATAGATAGATAGATAGATAGATAGATAGATAGATAGATAGATGATAGATAGATAGATAGATAGATGATAGATAGATAGATAGATAGATAGATGATAGATAGATAGATCATTTCCACTTGAATGTCTTTTAACACACTTCAAACTCAATATGTTCCACACTAAGGTCATCTTTCCTCTTCCTCCTCACCCCTAACAAACCCACATGTGCAATTTGGTTCTTCTCTCCTGTTCTGTATCTTCATAAATGGCACCACCATTTACCCATCTTACCAAGCAAGAAACCTGAGATTCTTTTTTTTTTCTTCTACCTAACTTCCCACATTCATCTGGTAAAAATGATTTTTAAAAATTGGTATACTTCAGGGGCGCCTGGGTGGCTCAGTTGGTTAAGCGACTGCCTTCGGCTCAGGTCATGATCCTGGAGACCCGGGATCAAGCCCCACATCGGGCTCCCTGCTCGGCAGGAAGCCTGCTTCTCCCTCTCTCACTCCCCCTGCTTGTGTTCCCTCTCTGGCTGTGTTTCTCTCTGTCAAATAAATAAAATCTTAAAAAAAAAAAAAAGTGATTCTAACTAAGGTCCTCCATTTAAGAAAAAAAAAATTGGTATACTTCTAAATCTTTGAAAAAAAAAATTGGTATACTTCTTTGCATCTCTGTTACCACCACATTTGTTCAGACCAGACCACCGTCATCTCTCCTCTGGACTACTGCTGGGGTTCCCTAACTGTTCTTGCTCCCTGTCTTAATTCTAAACCTTCCCCCATCTCATTCTGCTGCCAGAGTATTCTTTCTAAAACTCAAATATGACTCGATTGAATACTCTTGGAGGTGAGTTCCAAACTTCTTCACATGGTCAAAGACCATCTTTGGCCATTTTCTCCTTCACATTTTCTACTCCAGCCCTAATAATAGCTAAGAGTTACTGAGCACTTACCAAGTGCCAGCACTACTCTAAGCACTGTGTTTGCATCATCTCATGCAATCCTCACAACCAAGGCCACTGGGTATGGTTGTGTAGCTTCTGCTCCTATTAACTATGTGGGCTCATGCAAATGGCACACCCCCAACTCCCCACTGCACAATTTAAAGATGAGAAAGCGTCCTACCTCAGGTGGGATATAACTCCTAACCATTTTCACTCCTGAGTCCACATATGTAACTAAAGGCCATACTTTAAATAACATTCTAGCTTCATGAGAACAACTGCAAGATATTACATTTGTGGATAAATAATATAAACCATATGTAGAAGATTGTGCTTTCAAAGCTAAGAGTTACAGAAACCAAAGAGGCTTCACTTCTAGAAAGAAATATTTCCTCTTTCTTCAACAGGTTAGCAGGTGGAATAAATTCTTACAACTGTCCACCCTTTTCTAAAGTGAAGCAGCGAGGAGCTCCTGGGTGGCTTTGAGTAGCTGCCTTTGGCTGGAGTCATGATCCCAGGGGCCTGGGATCAAGCCCCGTGTCAGGCTCCCGGCTCAGCGGAGAGACTGCTTCTCCCTCTCCCTCTGCTTGCTGCTCTGTCTAGTTGTTCTCTCTCTGTGTCTCTCTGTCAAATAAATAAAAATCTTAAAAAAATAAAGTGAAGCAGAATTTTATGTTACTTGTTGGCCATTCCAAGAAATTTGATAGTTGAGGCATAAATGACATCTTGATAGTTTGATTATCATGAATTTGGGGACTAAACTTCGGAAAGGCAAAAAATAAAAAACATAAATCATTTAATCTCATTTAGTAAGACCAATCTTATGTTTTTGTAGTTTTCAAATTTTTTGTGGGAATAATAAAGTACTTGGTCCATAAAACCAGTGTAGGACATTCAGAGAGTTTAAAATCACAAGAAAAACTAACCTTAGTCACGTACAAATGAGTATTTTATATCATGGTAAAATTAAAGACATAAAGCTGCTTGTAAACCAATTTTATTAACTCTAATTTGTATAAAAAATTCATTTATTCAGCAGGAACATTATACTAACTGTGCTCCATTACACATTATAAAATCTGTATTTCTAAATCAAACCATGAGAGTCTTTAAATCATGATTAAGACCTCTGAATATGAGCTTCTAATTCTGGCCAAGATGAAGTAACAAAGATCAGATTTACTCTCACCTAAAATACAAAACCAAACAAAGTACATAAAACATTCATTTTTAGGTATCAAACATAGACCAAAGAGAATAGTGAACCCTGAAAGAGAGAAAACAAATGAGGTGAGTTCTGAGGGGGCACTGCAAGGAGGAGGAACTCAGGGCCTAGCAGCTGAGGAGAAAGCGTTGAGGAGATGGAGCTGGATGTACAGGAGGTCAACGGCCAGAGTTCACCAAGCAAATACTGCAGAGTGCTGAAAAGAAAACCACCAGCCATTTGCAGAGGTCCTCCCTGATTATTCAGTTGTAAACTTAACAATGCATGTGTGTGGAGAAACTGCACAAGGATGAGGAAAAGCCACCAGAAATATTTAGAGGCAACAATTCCTAAAGCTTACGGCTGGGAGCAGTTTTTGTACTTAGTGGGCATAGAGTAGAAACCCTCATAATTCATGAGGCCTCAGGCTGAGTACTCAGAAGGTTATTGCCTCAGTAGTAGGGCAAATTAGACTGTTCTGGACCTATCTAAGAAGTCTGAAAAGCTAACTTCAAAAGAATCAAATCATTTCCAAGTAGTCTACTTCCCAAAACAAAGCTCAAGAATTTTTTTTTAATTTTTAAATTAATTTTTTTAGGGGTGCCTAGGTGGCTCAGTCAGTTAAACATTTACTTTCAGCTCAGGTCATGATCTCAGATCCTGGGATTGAGCCCCACATTGGGCTCCCTGCTCAGCAGGGAGTCTGCTTCTTTCTCTCCTTCTGCTCCTCCCCCAGTTAGTGCTCACTCATGAATGTGCACTCTCCTTCACTCAAATAAAATCTTTTAAAAAAAATTTAGCACCTCACAAAGTTAAACTCACAATTTCTGGCATCCAATTCAAAATTATCTGACATGCAAAGAAGTGGGGAAATCCAACTGAATCAGGAGAAAAATCACGTGGTTTTAGAGCTCTAAATGGCACAGATAAAAGAATCAGATAAAAAATGTAAAATCTGTTATAACTATATTTTATATGTTCCAGAAGTAAAGGAAAATTTGGGCATAATAAGTGCCGACATTGAAAATATTAAAAAGACTCAAATAGAACTTCAAGATGTGAAAACTACAATGTCTGAGATGAAATTAAGAGTAGATTACATACTGTAGAACAAAGATTAGTGAAATTGAAAGCATGGCAATAGAGGCAATCCAAAATAAGACGTCGGTGAAGAAAAGGTTAAAAAAAACAATCAAATCAGCTGTGGTATAATTTCTAATACATAATTGGAGTATAGGAAAGACAGGAAAGGAGGGTCATACTTAAATAATGACCAAAACTTTTCCAAATATGATCAAAAGAATTCATAGGCTTAAGAAAATCAATAAACCACAAGCAAAAAAAGAAAGAAGGAAGAAAGAAAATTCATAAAAGCATATCATAAAAAAATTGCTAAATATCATTGATAAGGAGAAAATTTCTGAAAACAACTAGTGAAAAAGTAAATAAAACAACTAGTAAAAAAACACAAACAAAAATAAGAATGACAGATATTCACTGGAAGACATGAAAGCTAAAACACAAGCAATATCTTTATTGAACATAAAACAACCTGTCAACCTAGAATTCTATACTTAGCAAAATTACCTTTCAAAAGTGAAGGTGAAATTTTTTTCAGAAATACAAAATTGACAGACTTCATCACAAGCAGACATCCACTACCAGAAATATTAAAGCAGCCATTGAAGCAGATGAAAATATCAAATCAAAATCTGGATGTATCAAATAAAGAATATTAGAAATGGAAAATATGTGGGTGCCCACGTGGTTCAATAAGTTAAGCATCCAACTCTTGATTTCTGTTCAAGTCATGATCTTAGGATTTTGAGATCAAGCCCCATATGGGGCTCCATTCTGAGCATGGAGCCTGCTTAAGATTCTCTCCCTCTTTCCCCCTCTAAAAAAAAGGTTTAAAAAAAAGAAATGAAAAATATTTTATGTACATATAAAAACCTCTTTTCTTTATTTTTTAAGTCTTTTAAAAAGATAACTGACATTTTTGAAGCAAAAGTAACAGTATTATGGCATTATCACAGAAAGAAAACATATGACAATAACACAAATTCATGAGAAAGACAGGAGTAAATAGGCTTATGCTCTACTTGAAGTGGTGTAATAGAACTTGAAGATAGACAATAAGTTAAAGACATTTACCAGAAATCCAAAAGCAACCACTGAAATAACAAAACAGAGTCATGGATAATAAGCCAGGAAAGAAGATAAACTGAAATCATAAACAATATTCTATTGCCCCAAAAGAAAGCAGAAAAAGAAGAAAAGGGACAGAGTAAATAGAAAACAAATATGAACATAGTAGAGTTAAGCCCATAAGTAATATTAATTGCTAATGATCTAAACAACCCAATGGAAAGCTAAAGATAGTTTAAGTGCATAAAAAAAAATCTGGGGCACCTGGGTGATGTAGTTTGTTGAGCAACTGACTCTTAGTTTCAGCTTGAGTTGTGAGTTCAAGCCTCCCATTGGAGTCTGTGCTCAGAGCAGAATCTACTCAGTTATTTTCTCCCTCTCCTTTTGCCCCTCCCCCCTGCACACACTCTCTTTCTCTCCCTCTCTCTTTAAAAGAGATGAATGAATCATTTTAAAAACAATTTTTAAATAAAAAAAATCCATCTATACACTGCCTACAAAAACTCATAAATCTAAAAACAGGATAAATAAACCATGTTAACACTAATCAAAAGAAATCTAGAGTATGTATATTAATATATTAGACAAAGTAAACCTCAGAATGAAGGATATTGCCAATAAGAGAATGAAGCAAACCATAATAGACTCTTAACTATTTGGGAACAAACTGAGGGTTGATGGACAGGAGGTGTGTGGGGGATGGGCTAAATGGGGGGTGGGTGTTAAAGAGAGTACTTGTTGTGATGAGCACTGGATGTTACGTGCAACTGATCAATCACTCAATTCTCCTATCAACCAACTTGACCTAATTGACATTTATACACTTTGTCCAATAACTGTGAGTACATATCTGCTTCTAAATGTACATGAAATATTTATCAAGATAAATCATACCATAGGCCATAAAACAAGTAACAATGAGTTTAAAAGGTGTGAAATCATGCAAAGTATTTTCACTAACCACCATGGAATTAAATTAGGATTATTAACAGAAATCTAGAATTTTAAGTATTTGGAAACTAAATGATGAACTTCTAAATATATGTGTCAAAGCTGAAATCAAAAGAAGAATTAGGACATTTTGAACTAAAGGAAAATGGAAGTACACATATCAAAAGTCGTGAGATATAGTTAAAATATGCTTGGAAGAAAATGTATAGCAAAAAGAAGAAAGAAATCAATGACCTAAGCTTCTACCTCTGTAGGAAATGAGAAGTGTGAATTAAATCTAAAGCAGACAGAAGGGGGCGCCTGAGTTGTTCAGTGGTTAAGCCTCTGCCTTCGGCTCAGGTCATGATCCCGGAGTCCTGGGATCGAGCCCCACATGGTGCTGCCTGCTCAGCAGGAAGCCTGCTTCTCCCTCTCTCCCTCCCACTGCTTGTGTTCCCTCTCTGGATGTGTTTCTCTCTGTCAAATAAATAAAATCTTTAAAAAAATAAATAAATAAAGCAGACAGAAGAAAGGAAATAATGAGGATCAGTATGGAAATCAAAGAAATTTTAAAAAGTAAAACAATACAGAAAGTCAATGATACCAAAAGCTGGTTCTGTAATTCAATAAGATTGATAAATCTTGGGTCACCTGGGTGGCTCAGTCGTTAAGCGACTGACTGCCTTCTGCTCAGGTCACGATCCCGGAGTCCAGGGATCAAGCCCCACATCGGGCTTCTTGCTGGGTGAGAAGAAGTATGGAGTATGAGGAGTATAGGTGGATATATCACTATAGATTCTACTGAAGTTAAAATGATAAGGAAATATTTAAAAGTATATGTCAATAAATTTGACAACTTAGGTGAAGTAGAAAAATTCCTTAAAAAATACAAATTATGAAAGCTCCTTCCAGAAGAAATATTTTTTTGAAAAAAGAAACTACAGATCAATACAGAAAAACATAAACATCAATACACAAAAATATCTTACAAAAAATTTAGTAATTCAATTGTTATAAATGTATTTAAGGATACTACATAATGACAAAGTAGGAAACAGCCCAAAAGTGACTGTGTGACATAGCTAGGCAACCTGAGACACTTATAGTTTCCCATAGCCCAAGTGTGGCCTTGTAAGGTGGCTGAAATTTACCTTATGCCTCCTGGGTGGCTCAGTTGGTTAAGCCACTGCCTTCAGCTCAAGTCATGATCCCGGAGACTGGGGATCGAGCCCGCATCAGGCTCCCGGCTCGGCGGGAAGCCTGCTTCTCCCTCTCTCAGTCCCCCTGCTTGTGTTCCCTCTCTGGCTGTGTTTCTCTCTGTCAAATAAATAAAATCTTAAAAAAGAAAAAATACCCTATGCTTCCTAAGAGGGAACTTAGATGGAGCCAGAGCTTAGAGACTCTGTAGAGACAGGAACGCAGTTACACATCACAGCCAACATCCGATGCAGAGATTTATATCCTACTATGTGTCATTCATGGTCAGATGACAACTGAAACCCGGGAAGCTCTGGTCCAAATCCTGGCTGACAACTAACTAGCTATACCAAGTTTTGTAGTCACTGTTAATAATCCTAATTTAATTCCACGGTGGTTACTGAGTTACTGAACCTGTCTAAATTTCAGCGTCTTCATCTCTAAAATGAGGGAATTAATACCAATTTGTTGGGAGAATTAAATGAAATCATAAAAGTAAAGTATTCAGTTATTCAGTTGGGCCAATGTTAAACAAAAGAGAGAAAGAGAGAGAAAGAAAGATAAATTCTATAGCACCTTCCCCTAAAAAGAACTGAATTCCAGGCTGCCAAGATGATGCAGTCAGATGGGGACTGGGAAAACAATTCACAACTTAATACTTGTTCTGAATCTTTATTTGCCAAATAAGTTGATACACAGATGTACTCTTTAGCTCTGGCTGTTCTTGTTATTATGCAAAATTGAGTCTATCAATTCAGTGTGCCCCAAATTGCAAAAAGAAAAGAGACACAAAAGTCTAAGAGTGATGTGTTAGAACTAGCACACACTGACTCCTGAGAATCAGTTGTTAAATTTTCAGAAATTTCATGAACTGCTTGTTAAACATTATTAAAAAACAATTATATAAGCTTACAGGTAAATAAATTATATAATAACAAAGATGATAATACTAGAAAGGAAAACTACAGAACACTATCCCTGATAAATATTAATGCAAAATGTTAAACAATTCAATAGCACTTTAAAAGGATCATATACCAGGACCAAGTGGGATTTATTCTTGAAAGGCAACGATGGTTCAACATATAAAAATCAGTCAATAGAATACATTAATAGAATGATGGGAAAAAATACATCATCTCAACTGACACAGAAAAGGCATTTGACAAATTCAACCCTTTCTCATGATAAAAACACTCAATAGACTAGGAATAGAAGAAAACTATCTCAACATAATAAAGATCTAGATGACAACACCATACTCAATGGTGAAAGACTGAAAGCTTTTCGTCTAATATTGGAAACAACACCAGGTTGCTTGCTTTCACCACTTCCATTCAGAATAATACTGAAAGTCCTAGCCAGAGCAATTAGGTAAGAATAAGAATTAAAGAAAACAAAGGCATGCAAGCTGGAAAGAAAATAATAAAATAATCTCTGCTAATAGATGACATGACTTTTATGTAGAGAACGCTAAAGATTCCTCAAAAAACTTGTTAGAGAGCATCTGGGTGGTTCAGTCAGTTAAGCATCAGTCTTCGGCTTAGGTCATGACCCTGGAGTCCTGGGATCAAGTCCTACCACCAGGATCCCTATTTAGCAGGGACTCTGCTTCTCTCTTTGCCCTTCACCATACTTGTGCTCGCTCTCTCTCAGATAAATAAATAAAATCTTGTTAAAAAAAAAAAGCTTATTAGAACAAATAAACCAATTCAGCAAAGTTGTAGGAAACAAAATCAACACAAAAGTATTAATGTTTCATACACCAACAATGAATAATCTGAAAAGCAAATTTTAAAAGTAATTCCATTTACAATAAGATCCAAAAGAATGAAATACTTGGGAATAAATTTAACCAAGAAGGTGAAAGACTTATATACACTGAAAACTACAAAACATTGCTGAAAGACAGTAAGCAGGCCCCAAGAAATGGAAGAATAGCCTGTGTTCGTGGACTGGAAGACCTAATATTGTTAATATTATTATTGTTCAATCCAAACTGATCTACAGAATCAGTGCAATCTTTCTCAAATTCCAAAGGCCAATTTTCACAGAAAGGAAATATCCATCCTAAAATTCATATGGAATCTCAAGGGACGCTGAATAGCCAAAACAATCTTGAAAAAGATCAAAGTTGGATATCTCACACTTTCAGATTTCAAAAGTCATCAACAAAACTGCAATAGTCAAAGCTGTGGTGCTGGCATAAAGACAGACACAAAGACCAATGGACTCGAACAGAGTGTTCAGAAATAAGCCTTCATTTATATGGCCACATGATTTTTGAGAAGAGTGCCAAGATAATTCAATGGGAAAAGCATACTGTTTTCAACAAGTGGTGTTGGAACCTTTATGCCATACACACAAATTAACTCAAAATGGATCAAAGACCTAAAACTATAAAACTCTTTTTTAAAAAAGATTTTATTTATTGATTTGACAGAAAGAAGCACAGGTAGAGAGGGAACACACGCAGAGGGAGTGAGAGAGGGAGAAACAGACTTCCTGAGGAACAGGAAGCTGGATGTGGGGCTCAATCCCAGGACTCCAGGACCATGACCTGAGCCGAAGGCAGACACTTAATGACTGAGCCACCCAGGCGCCTCATAAAACGTAAAACTCTTAAAACAGTACATAGGGGGAAACCTTCATGGCATGGGATTTAGCAATGATTTCTTGACTATGACACCAAAAGCATAGGGAACAAAAGTAAAAGTAGATATATTAGACTACATCAAGATTAAAATCTTCTATGCATCAAAGGATACCATCAACAGAGTGAAAAGGCAATCTATAGAATGTGAAAAAATACTTTCATATCATATATCTGCCAAGGGGTTAATATCAAGAATATATACAGTAGTCCTATAACAACAACAAAAAACAACCCAATCAAAAACAAACAAGCAAATGACTTGAAAAGAAGTTTCTCCAGAGAAGTTATACAAATATCCATAAGCATATGAAAAGATGATCAACATCACTAATCATTAGACAATTAGAGAATTAGAGAAATACAAATCAAGACCACAAGGAGATGCCACTTCATATCCATTAAGATAGTGACTACTTTTTTTTTTAAAGCAGAAAATAACAAAAGGTGGAGGAAGTAGAGAAAGTGGAGCCTTTGTGCACTATTGGCAAAAAATGTAAAATGGTACGTACAGCTGCTATGGAAAACAGTATGGCAGCCCCTCCAAAGATTTAAGGTGGAATTCCATATAATCCAGCAATCCCACTTCTGGCCTTATATATAGATAAAGCAGTAACTCAAAGAGCTATTTATTATACACAATATTCATAGCAACAATATTCACAATAGCCAGTGGGTGGAAGCAACCCAAATGTTCATCAACAGACAAATGGATAAAAAAAAATGTGCTTTCCACATACACTGTAATACAACCCTAGTCTTTCTTTCTTTCTTTCTTTCTTTCTTTCTTTCTTTCTTTCTTTCTTTCTTTCTTTCTTTCTTTCTTTCTTTCTTTCTAAGATTTTATTTATTTGACAGAGAGAAACACAGCCAGAGAGGGAACACAAGCAGGGGGAGTGAGAGAGGGAGAAGCAGGCTTCCTGCCAAGCAGGGAGCCCGATGTGGGGCTCGATCCCAGGTCTCCAGGATCATGACCTGAGCTGAAGGCAGTTGCTTAACCAACTGAGCCACCTAGGCGCCCCAACAACCCTAGTCTTTAAAAAGAAGGCAACTGGGGCGCCTGGGTGGCTTAGTCATTAGGCATCTGCCTTAGGCTCAGGTCATGATCCTAGAGTCCCAGGATCGAGCCCCACACTGGGCTCCCTGCTCAGCAGGAAGCCTGCTTCTCCCTCTCCCTCTTTCACTCCCCCTGTTTGTGTTCCCTCTCTAGCTGTGTCTAGCTCTATAAATAAATAAAAATCTTTAAAAATTAAAAAATTAAAAAATAGGAAGAAGGGAATTCTGTTACATACTACAAAATGGATGAATCTTGAGGACATTATGCTAAGTGAAATAAACTAGCCATAGAAGGACAAATACTGCGTGATTCCACTTACATAAGGTATCCAAAGTTGTCAAAGTCATTGAAACAGAAGGTCAAATGGTGTTGTGGAGGGCTAAGGGAGGGGGAAATGAGGACTTGTTTGGGGTACAGAGACTGAGTTTTACAAGATGCGAACAGGTGGATTGTGCAACAATGGGAATATACTTAACACTACAAATAGTTAAGATGGTAAGTTTTATGTCATGTGTGTTTAGCACCATTAAACAATGTTAAGAACAAGGATAACAGATCCCATGACTTCATAGTTATTTTACTGTTTTTACTCTAATGTGTGCTCTCGGGGTCACATCTATTATATTTATGTGGTAGACTCTCTTGCATGTCTCTTCCCAGCCTGGCATTTAGTAAGATCACTTTAATAGCTTGAAATCAGCCATGAGGAAAGTATTTATCCCCACAGAAGTAGATAAAGGCTAAAAATTGTTAGTTGTTTACCTCAAAGATACAGATGTAGTGAAAAGAAGGGCCATATGTACCCCAATGGTCATTGCAGCAATGGCCACAATCTCCACACTGTGGAAAGAGCCAAGGTGCCCTTCAACAGATGAATGGATAAAGAAGATGTGATACATATATACAATGGAATACTATGCCTCCATCAGAGAGGATGAATACCCAACTTTTGTAGCAACATGGACTGGACTGGAAGAGATTATGCTGAGTGAAATAAGCCAAGAAGAGAAAGTCAATTATCATATGGTTTCACTTACTTGTGGAGCATAAGGAGTAACATGGAGGACACTGGGAGAAGGAAAGGAAATGCGAACTGGGATAAATCAGAGAGGGAGAGGAAGCATGAGAGAGTGTGAACTCAGACACAAACGGAGGGTTTGGGAAGGGAGGGGTGGGGGATGGGTGAGTCTTGTGGTGGGTGTTAAGGAGGGCATGCATGGAGCGCTGGGTGTGGGGCATAACAATGAATCCTGGAACACTGAAAAAATAAAATAAAATTTAAAGTAAAAAAAAGTATTAGTTGTTTTTTTGGAGTGTTGGTTGTTGGACATGTCCCAGCACACCACTGGGGCTTGCCGAGAGGTAGATTTGGGTCCTCTCTGCCACTGAAAAACACATCAATCAATGGCACAAGGTTGCCCTTCTTTTCTAAGCGACTTTGATGGTGCTAAAGGATGATGAGGGTGGGTACTGAGATCCCATGTAGAGTTTTCTTTTTGTTCCCTGGTCTTGGGGAGAAAGAATGTAAAAAAGATCGTTAGGACTTGATGGGGAAAGTGTGTCTAACTCACAACTCTGTATTCAAGCCTTTACAAAACTGCAGCATTATTCCCAGCTATCCTTTCTGCCCCGCACAGTCTAGACCAAACCGGGCTAGCAGAAGTCCCCTGGCCCAGCCCAACCTGGCCCTCCCCATATTCCCCTGCACAGAACCTCTTTAATCATTATCGATGGAGCCTTAGCCCAATGCCAGCAGTTCTGGGATCCATCCTAATGTGTTCAGAGGGGAAAAGATCCAGATCTTCGAGCCCACGGGTCTTAAAGTCTGGCTGATAAAACATCCCATGACTCCTCTTTCAAACACTTGCTAATTGCTTGCCGTTTTGGCAATTTTGATTAGTAGTCTGAGTAGCAGGAGGAAGTCACTGGTGCCCCCTTGTGGCAAACTTTGAGCAGGCACGAGCCCAGAACTGCCGAGAAAACAGGGAAAACCAAAGGGCATGTCAGGTGACCAGGCAAAGTGCAAAACAGGGCCCGCCCTTGTGCTTCCCCTTTTGTTATGAAAGGAAGCAGGGACGGGGCAGCAGCTTTATACTATCTCTAAAAATGTTACCATCTCACTGTAAGGCTTTTAAAAATATCCTAAAGAGGGCCGCCTGGGTGGCTCAGTCTTCAGACGTCTATCTTCAGCTCAGGTCACAATCCCACCCAGCATGGTAGGATCAAGCCCCATATCTGGCTCCCTGCTCAGCCAGAAGCCTGCTTCTCCCTCTCTCACTCCCCCTGCTTGTGTTCCCTCTTTGACTGTGTGTCTCTCTGTCAAATAAATAAATAAAATATTTAAAAATATATGTTCTAAAGAAAAAGAGACAGCTTGTCCTCGTATCAGGAGAGATCCCACAGACGAAGTGCCAGCCACTCGTGGGCGCGCTTTCTCAGACTCAGGTCCTCGGACTGCCTGCATCCCTCAGCCGGCACTTAGCCAAACCTTACAGACTTCGTTTCTCTGGGAACAGACGTGTAAAACAATCTCCCTGGGTGCTTCTTACGAACATTAATGCCTGAAAACCACTTGAATTCAAAGATGAATAAGAAATTCTAGTGGGCTGCATTGTCGTGATGGCCGTCCGTCACCGAGAGTCACTCATGTACTCCGTCCCACACCAAGGGAGCCTGAAGAGACAAGACAGTGAACTAGGACATGTGACCCTGTATGGATCCTGGTCCAGAAAGAACGTCCAAGTGAGACAATTGAAGAAAATCAGAAAAATGTCTGAAAATTAGTTAATAGTATCACTTCAATGTCAATTTCCGTGTGTGTGTGTGTGTGTGTGTGTGTGTGTGTGTGTTTAAAGATTGTATTTATGTATTTGACAGAGAGAGAGATCACAGGTAGGCAGAGAGGCAGGCAGAGAAAGAGGGGGAAGCAGGCTCCCTGCTGAGCATGGAGAGCCCGATGTGGGCCTCCACTGCAGGACCCTGAGATCATGACCTGAACGGAAGGCAGAGGCTTAAGCCTCTAAGCCACCAGGCACCCAATTTCCTTGTTTTGATAATAGCACAATGATTATATATAAGATGTTAACATTTGGAAAAGTTGGGTAAAGGGTCTCTGGGAATTCTTTGTACTGCTTTCGTTTTTATTTTTTGCAAGGACTATATTATTTCAAAATTTTTTAAGTTACAAATTTTAAAAGAAACTTGGGTCTCCCACTTCGTAAATGCTTTCTATCCTTGCTACCTCAAGTGTGGCCTGTGTCTAGGTACATTGGCTGCACGTGGGGACTTGTCCACAAAGCAGACCCTTGGCAACCCCAGAGCAGCATGGAACCAGAGTGCAGGTAATTTATATGCTCATTCAAGTTTGGGAAAACACCAAAGTTTATACACTGTACCCCATTAAATCTTCCAACAACACTATCCTCCAACAACAGATAGTATTAGCCCCATTTTACAGATGTGGGGGCTTCAACTCTCAGAATTTACTTGCCCTCTGTCCCATGAGCAAATGAATAGAAAGGTAATATTTGAACCCATGTCTATCTAATGTTAAAGCCCATTATCCTAAAGTGCTACCTGTCATCTGGTTGCCGATATAGCATTTATTTTTTTTTTTTTTTGATTTTATTTATTTATCTGACAGAGAGAAACACAGCGAGAGAGGGAACACAGCAAGGGGAGTGAGAGAGGGAGAAGCAGGCCCCCCGCCAAGCATGGAGCCCGATGTGGGACTCGATCCCGGGTCTCCAGGATCATGACCTGAGCCGAAGGCAGTCGCTCAACCAACTGAGCCACCCAGGCGCCCGCGATATAGCATTTATTAATTATTGCAAGACTAGGACTCAACTCTTACCAATTTTTTGGCTCCCATTGTGAAGGCAGATATATTAGAGGCAGCACTGCACTGGGAGATCAGGGTCACAGCTCGGGTCACGCTTTGCCCAGGTGTTGGTTTGGAAGTTCAGGAGTTCCCTGGATGAATGCAATCTGAAACACAGAGGGCAAGGAGAGACTGGAGAGGCAGATGGCCCCCATTGGTATGTAGCAGTTTTAATGAGCAAGGGAACTAAAGTGGGGCTTGTCTTGGGTAGTTGCAAAAGAAGTACCTTATTGCACCCCCATTTTGCATCTGAATCTTAAAAGTTTATAGAGGCCTTCACTAGTTTCGGTCATGCATTGGGTCCAGATGGTCTCAGCACTCCACTCTCTCGAGACTATGTCTTTGAAGCAGCTGCTGGTATGGGACTAGCAGGCTGAACAGATGTTCTAAGGGCGAGGGAGGGGAGGGAGACTCTGGCTGCCAGCATTCACTGGAGGGCACGTCCTCCCGCAGACAGCCTCCCACACAGTCCCACACCCACTTCACTGAGGTTGCACGCCCCTCAGAGTGTCAGGATGCTCATATGCTCACATGAAGAGTGGGAGCGACAGACCTTCTGCATGGCCCCTTCCAGCTCCAGCATCCAGTATGTTCTCTGCCGCCTTGATCCAGGCCCCACAACTCATCGGGGCGCTGGGGTGAGAGCTACCTGGCCAGCGCCGGCCTTCCTGAAGTTAGTCCACACCGAGTCCTCACAACACACTGGGTAGCTGCCCAGAGACAAGTGTGGTGACAGGGTTGAGCCTCACGTGGGCTTAGAATTTACCCCTGGCAAGGTTCACGTGAGAGGGCCGTCTTCCTCTGACTCCCAGTCTTATCTTAACCCCTCTGCCGCCTTGCGGGCACGTGCATGCGTGTGCACGTGTGAGAGAGAAGCTGAGATTGAGTAAATGAACACGGGCCAAGAAACATGCCTAAAAATGCATTCTAACTGGGTGTGTGGCATCAGAGCCACCTCAGATCCCACTAGCTCAGAGAGTTTTGCTTCTCTCTCCCCCCATTGACGCTCAGTGAGAAACCTCACATCTTAGAAGTGGTTCCCAGGGGAGGGAGTTTTGTGGGTGGAGGAGAGTATCTGAATCACCAGAGTAGCTTTTCTTTTTTTTTTTAAGATTTTATTTATTTGAGAGAGAAAGAGAGAACACAAGCAGGGGGCGAGTGGGAGGGAGAAACAGATGCAGGCTCCCTTCTGAGCAGAGAGCTCGATATGGGGCTCGATTCCAGTACCCTGGGATCACGACCTGAACGGAAGTTGAAAGCTTAACTGACTAAGTTCCCCAGGTGCCCCTCAGAGTAGCTTTTTAAACCACTGGGATTTTTTTGTTTTGTTTTGTTTTGTTTTTTAAGAACTACAGCAATGGTTCTTAAGCTAGCTTACCCAAGAATCATACAGGATAATTTTCATGAGCCTTGGGGAGTACCCAAGAATATGCATTTTTAATAAGCATTCCAGGCAGTTTTGCTGAGGAAGGTCTAAAAACCACCCTCTGGGAAACAGTGGTCGATAGCAAGACTTCTCAAACTTTAATGAGCATTCCTAAAAATTTTGTTAAAATGCAGGTTCTGATGCAGTGGGTCTTGGGCAGGGTCAGAGATCCTGCACTTGTATCAAGCTCAGAGGATATGCTAATGTTGCTGGTCTGAGAACCAGCTCAGGGTAGCAGGGGTCTGGAGTGCCAAGGTTTTTTAAATCCATTGCATGCCCTCAGGGGTTCTTCAATAATATGTGCTTTGCTCTGTTAGAAGCTTCCTGAGTTATGAAAGTTACAACCTAATCTAGGAAAGATAGGATAGTAATTTTGTATATGCTTCCCCCTGCTAAAAAATATTGTTTGATGCTTAAGCTCAGATAAAATTGTGTTAGACAACCTAACATAACTCAATCTTGCCAGTCAGCTAAGAATTAGTCTATTTTTGAAAACCATATAAAATTCAATAGAAAGTCTGCTAGGACCAGGTGTTTTCCGGTCGTTGGAGACAAAACTGCTAATTCAGGCTCCAGCTGCAAACATTTTCTTCTTCTCAATGTTTCTTTCCCTCTGAGGAAAAAGACTTTTAAATTCAGTGACAGCAGAGCTCTAGAGCTCATTTAGGAGAAACTTAAAATGTTCTCCAGTTTGTCATCTGCTGAGCTATGTGATTGCAAAGGCCCTCCTAGAAGTACATCTTCACTGTGCCCATGGTGAGGAAATGGGGCAGGCGATGCCATGGCCAGGATGATGGTGTGGCATTGGGGTTTCAGACGGGCCAGAAGATGTCCCTTATGTTCTTTGTTGTTTTGGAGTTTTTCCTCCTGTAAAGAGAGAGAGAGAGAGAGAGAGAGAGGAGAGAGAGAGAGAGAGAGAGAGAGAGAGAGAGACTGGGGGCACCTGGATGGCTCACTCAGCTAAGCATCTTCCCTCTGCTCAGGTTATGATCCCAGGGTCCTGGGATCGAGCCCCACGTGGTGCACTCAGCTCAGTGGAGAGTCTGCTTCTCCCTCTCCCTCTGCCCCTCTGCTTGTATGCACTCATGCTCTCTCCTTCAAATAAATAAATCAAATACTTTTTTTTAAAAAAGACCCTTGTTTAAAAAATTGTGGTAAAATATGCCTAATATAAAATTTACTATTTTAGCCATTTTTAAGCATACAGCTCAGTGGCATTAAGTATAGTTTCATCGATTGCAACCATCACCACAACCATCTCCAGAATTTTATCATCCTACACTAAAACTCTGTACCAGATTCATTCCCCTTCTCCCCCCACCCCGTGTCAGAAGGTGGAAGAGCATCAGTAAAGTATCCTCCAGACTGAGAAGGCACTTTAATACCAAAAAACGAAACAAGCCACTCCATCCTGTTGACACTGAGTTTTTTAAAAAAGATGTTATGAGGGGCGCCTGGGTGGCTCAGTTGGTTAAGCGACTGCCTTCGGCTCAGGTCATGATCCCGAAGACCCGGGATCGAGCCCCACATCGGGCTCCCTGCTCGGCGGGAAGCCTGCTTCTCCCTCTCTCATTCCCCCTGCTTGTATTCCCTCTCTGGCTGTGTTTCTCTCTGTCAAATAAATAAAATCTTTAAAAAAAATAGGATTTAAAAAAAAAGATGTTATGTATATTCATTTGAGACAGAGAGAGAGGTACAGAGAGAGAAAGGGAGAGAGCATAAGCAAGGGGAGAAGCAGAGGGAGAGGGAGGGGAGAGAGCTGAGCAGGGAGGACCCTGAGATCATGACTTGAGCTGAAGGCAGATGCTCGACCATCTGAGCCACCCAGGCGCCCCTACATTGAGTTTCACTGTAACCTACCGACAGGGGCAATCGGGCAGATGGATGGATGATCCGGGTGGTCCTACATGGCCATTCTCCACCCAGCTCAGCCCTCAGCCCACGATTTAATAGAGGGGCCCATCACAGGGGAGTTATGTACAGGGGGCGCTCCTGTGCCACACGGGGGAGAGCCAAGACAGAGTCGGTGTTGGCAACACTCCGCATGCCACCCCCAACATCTTCGTGGCCCCTATAATTTTTGCACACAGCTCTGCCACAATGACCCTAAAGCCGGATATCAGGAGGCAACATCTCTCTCCTTTTGCAACAGCAGCAATGTAAACAGCAATAGGAGATTTCCCAGCGGCCTGGCAAAGAGCTCATTCCTCCCACCCGACCATCAGAGCAACTGTAACCAGTGACCAGGAGGTGCTTCCTGATGCGACAGGAGGGAGCGCCGGAGTGCCAGCACGCTGAGGCTGGAGATGGGAAGAAAAATGGTTTACAGGCAACGGAGATGGCAAACCTTCCTTTAGCAACAACATGGTAG
>PITA01001678.1:172922-186234 GCA_004023965.1 Spilogale gracilis | reverse complement strand
CGGAGAAAGGGGAACCCTCTTACACTGTTGGTGGGAATGTAAACTGGTGCAGCCGCTTTGGAAAACAGTGTGGAGATTCCTTAAAAAATTAAAGATAGAGCTACCCTATGACCCTGCAATTGCACTACTGGGCATTTACCCCAAAGATACGGATGTAGTGAAAAGAAGGGCCATATGCACCCCAATGTTCATCGCAGCATGGCCACAATCGCCAAACTGTGGAAAGAGCCAAGGTGCCCATCAACAGATGAATGGATAAAGAAGATGTGGTACATATATACAATGGAATACTATGCTTCCGTAAGAAAGGATGAATACCCAACTTTTGTAGCAACATGGACTGGACTGGAAGAGATTATGCTGAGTGAAATAAGCCAAGAAGAGAAAGTCAAGTATCACATGGTCTCACTTACTCGCGGTGCATGAGGGGCAAACTGGAGGACAGTGGCAGAAGGAAAGCAAATGGGAACTAGGGTAATCTAGGGAGGCAACGAAACAACAGAGACTTTGAACACAGAAACAAACTGAGGGACTTGGAGGGAGGGGGGTGGAGGGATGGGAGAGCCTGGTGGTGGGTACTGGGGACACCTAAAGCGTGGAGCACTGGGTGTGGGGAATGGGGAATGAATCTTGAAACACTGGAAAAAAAAATTTTAGTAACAATAAAAAAAAAAATATTTCCTCCAAGAATATTTCAAAAATAATTCTTTACATAGTTAAATTTAGCTGCTTTATAAATCTCAGAATATCTTTATTGTGCCCTTATATTTAATGCTTATTTATTTCAAAGTAAAAATAGATAATTCTTTGTCTTTACTGTTTGGAAAATATTATCTCATTATCTTCTTTATTGCAATTTAGATTTTCAAATACGATGTAAATATATTTCTTGTTCTGTTGTGGACAATTCTTCTGTTTTTAGAGTATTTTACATTAATTTTTCATTATTTTTTTGTTTTACTAATTTTCACTTTAAAGTGTCCAGGCATAACTTTTCCTCATATGTCTGATCAGCTCCATATGTATCTTTTCAATATGAGATCTATCGTTAATAATTTTGGAAATTTGCAGTGATTTATTTTCAACTACCCTTTTCCTACTTTTATTGTTTTCTTATATATGTTAACATGTCAATTTCGATGTTTCTTATCTCTTATTTATTGTTTATTTTTCATCCTACTTTACCTTTCTTGCACATTTATCTATTTTATTTATTTATGTATTTGCATTAGCAAATTTCTCACTTGATATTCTAGTTCACTCAATTATTCCTTATCTGTATCTATGCCTTATTTGTCTCATGGTTATTCATGCTTGATGTTTCCTATAATTCCTCTCTTTCTCAGATAGTGATTATATTTATGTTAACTTTTTTGTCTTTTTCTCTGTTTTTTTTTCCTATTATTTTTTCACTTGTACCAGTTGACCAACCATTTATTTGTTTATTTATTTCATAATGATTGGGATGATTTTCTGCTGGTCAACTCCTATTTCCCTGGGCAAGTACTTTGGCTAGAAATTTATATACCAAAGAGAGATTTCAAAATTTTTAAGCTTAGTTTTGCTCCTCTAGTTGAGTTGAACTATCTCTGTGTGTATGTATGTATGCTGGGAGTATATGTGGAGGTAGTTTGTATGAGGGTTACATTGATCAGAGCCACCTCTAAGGGTCATTCCATTCCTTGACAGTGATCCTTTCCTATGCTAACTCCTTGAACTTTGAACTTTCACTCTAGAGCTCGCTTTTTTTTTTTTTTTTTTTCTTTTTCTTTATCAGCATCATTCATTATTATCTGTTTATCTCTCCTGGGAGTGGATGGTCTCCTGGTGTTGTCTTATTGATATGTGGTGCTGCAAGGGAAGAGACCAGCTATGAATAAGCAAACCACTTCCCTGACTGGGCTTTCTGTCCCCTGCCATGGCTTGCAGTTTTCTTTCCTTAAGTCACAAATTTAAGTCATAAAATTTTCTCTCCCCTGGAGTTTTTCATAATTCTTTTTTTTTTTAAGATTTTTTATTTATTTGTTTGACAGAGAGATCAAAAGTAGGCAGAGAGGCAGGCAGAGAGAGAGAGAGGAGGAAGCAGGCTCCCTGCTGAGCAGATAGCCTGATATGGGCCTGGATTCCAGAACCTTGAGATCATGACCTGAACTGAAGGCCGAGGCTTAACCCACTGAGCCACCCAGGCACCCCGAGTTTTTCATGATTCTTAATATGGGTTTTTATTTTCCCCAAATCCATTAACATATGTCTCATTTTACTTACTTCTTCAAGATTGCAATGTGAAAAGGAAACAGTAGCCCATTCTAACAAGTCATCTTGTCTTTTATGTTTCTCTAATTCCTTTTAACACATTAAACATAAGTTCTGAAAGGGCAGGGACCATATTTGACCGCATCATTCAATATTTGCTCCCTTATATATAGTATGTACTGTGTCCTTGGTTACTCTTTTGTAAAATTAATTGATATATAAATACCTAGTGGAGTAAACAACAAATACAAATGCTTAAACATACAGAAAAAGTGTCAAATCTGAATTTTAAGTCCAAATTCTGCATTTCACCAATAAATTATTGTACATATACTTTTGCTTTGTAATTAAACACTATATGTATAAATGAGAATTACACAGGACTTCTTAATGTCTATAGAAGAATCTGGTCTTAATGTCTATAGAAGAATCAGGTTGTCTGAATCTTAATCAGCCCCAGATTCTTAGATAAATTTTCTCTTTCTCCCTGTTCCTCTTCTTCCCTCTTTTAATTTTTCTTATAGTCAAATGAACAATGCCTATGACCATAGTTGGCTTTTGCTCCAAACACATACATAGTCCTTCTGTTGATGAAATTGGCTGGGCTATTTGTGAATTCTGGTGCCTTCTTTAATCATACATGAGTGCAATTTAAGCCACTTACCTTCTTTTGCCTTCCTTCTTCATCTACGTGATGCTTGAGTCCATCCTCTTCAGGCCTGGGATTGGGTGATGACTGTTAGAAAGAGAATGGCAGCCCCTGATACCTAGGAGCTGCCCTCATAATATCAGGTAAGCTTTAGTGTTGCTACGAACTATACCTGAGCCCTCATGACTTGGCCTTGGGGTTTTTCTATTGGACATCAACAATTTCAAAATCATCACCCTGAGACAAGTTTGCACTGTGACAATGGTACATCAAGATAAACATAAAAACCACTTAATAACAATATGTGTTTCAGGAAAAACATGAACATTGTCTAAATCAGAAATGACTAAATATTTGACTAATCAGGCTAATATGGGTGACTGCTATTTCTTTACTAATCACAGTGTTAGACTTACTCTCATCTATCCTTCTTCTAGATAAAACTTATGATGAGACCTAGCCATGATTGTCCCTAGTTCATGAAAGCATCCCATCCAGAATAAGCTTATTTCCTGGAATTCTCCCCCAATATCACTTAAACAAAACTCGAATAAGTTTTTTTCTAACACTTCCCCCCACCCTGAATGAGTCTGTTCCACATTTCCCCATGATGTGCAGTCTTCTTTGCTAAAATGAGAAATATACTCAACTTGTAGAAACATAGGTGTGTTCCCAGTGATCATTGGTTAAAGGACATTTAAAAAAAAGACAAAGAGAAATACAAAACAACTTAGAACTATCAAAATGAGTCACAAGAGGGATACCTAAAATATTTTAAATTTTTGTTGTGTTACACTAAAATATCTAAGCTCTTAAGACCTTAGAAAGAATGTCTACTTTCTTTTTTTTTTTTTTTTTAAGATTTTATTTATTTATTTGACAGAGAGAAACACAACTAGAGAGGGAACAAGCAGAGGGACTGAAAGAGGGAGAAGCAGGCTTCCCCCGAGCAGGGAGCCCGATGTGGGGCTCAATCCCGGGTCTCCAAGATCATGACCTGAGCCGAAAGCAATCGCTTAACCAACTGAGCCACCCAGGCACCCCAGAATGTCTACTTTCTAGGTAAGTCTCTGAAATTGAAATCTATCATGTCAGCATTTCTTGGAGTTCATGTTCAATGCAGCTTTGGTAGAAAGAAGATACTTTTTAAGCACAAACCAGCTCTGTGTACCATTAAAAAAGAAAAAAAAATCAATTGAGAAAATATTGATCTCTGAAAAAATTGCTTGTGCCTCTTTACAAATATTTATGTCTAAACATAGGAGTTAGTATTATACAACCTTTCTGACTTTTTGTTACCTATGCATAAATTTGTTAATAAATAAGCTTTCTGCTTAGCTGGAAAAGTCTACCTAAAAAAAAAAAAAAAAGTGCATGCAGCTACCAGTTAGTACAGAACTGGTTTATTATAGAGAAACTCTGGAAACTCTGAGTTCTGTTTTCATTTTGGTTGGTAATAAGTTTGATAATTCTCAGCATATCATTTTGCTTCTTTTTCAAATTTCCCTGCTGTGAAATACGGAGAGCAAATCTCCTGATGGGGGATGTGTGAAAATGAATGATTAATGTTCAAAAAAGATTGTGAGGAAAAATGCCACCCAAGTTCAATGCATAATTATTTCACTAAATCCCAATTTTCTTGATGTTCAGATCAGTGCGGTCTACTCTTTATGCAGCAATAACTGATTCAGACTTCATTTATAAAAAGGAACAAAAAGAAAGAAGAAAAGGGAAGAGAACTGACAACATAAAGCAAAGAGAAATTACAGCAATATGAACTCTAACACTGTAGCATTCTTTCACGGTCTGGTACTTTTTAATCTTCAGTCATAGATGGAAAAATAAAGGAAAAAAATAAGGCACAACCATTGTACAGTAGGTGAAGCAAGTGAGATTGCTTGGATTGATTACTCTGAACTCCAGAAAACAGCTACAGATTGTCTAGAATTCCCCAGACATGGCTACTGTGGTTCTCACTAGTGGCTCAACAGCTTTCATTTTTAGATAGATTACGTGCATGCCCCAATTTTCTGTCTCAAACCCTTTATTTCAGTGTATATTTGGAAATAACCCATGGTTATAGTATTTCTTTTGTTGCCTATGACCCCATAGAGGATTTTGTTTCTGATAGCATAACAGCTTTTACTTGGCAAATAAGAATATGAGAAAAACGTGTAATTATATTAGCTATTCCATTTCACAATAATTTCTACTGGGCTCATAAAGTTCAATCTTTTTTTTTCTTTTCCTTTTTTAGTAACTCTGAAGTCAGGTAGGCCTAGTCAATTTGGAAGAGTTTAGGGGAAAATGACTGAAAAATAATAAGCCTAGGTAAGTGTTAAATTTATCTTCATAATTTCTAAATTATAATTAATTATGATCTTTCAATGAAATAAATGCTTCTTTTAGAGTATGTGAATTCTCCAAACACTCACACACACACATACACACACACACACACATTAAATTATATGTTGAGGTAATATTTCTGTATATATTCAGAAAGTTAATAGAAATTCTAATACTCTCTATGGATATGTACACTATTAATAAATCATCTGGATGACAAATTCTGTCATTGTTTTATAGCAATGAGAAAAAGAAGCAATTTAAAAACATCTGTGTAAAGAAGGATTTCAGATCAACATTGAAATGGTTTAATTAAGCACTCCTAATTGTGATATATAGTTATTCAAGGTTGCGTACATAACAAATATTTAAATAGGTTAAAAAATGGCCATTAATGAAGTGATTTCTTTTAAAAGGTAAGCAAAAGTGAATGTTGTGCATGCTGTATGATCTTAACTATAAATTGGTTGAAAGGTAAAAAGCTAGATTGATGATAGATTGATTGGTACATAAAAAAGAATGGAGAGGAAAGTGACAAAAAGAGAAAAAGAGAGGAAGGATTAAGGAAGGAAAGGAGAAGGGAAGGAAAGGAGGGAGAGAGAGAGAGAGAGAGAGAGAGAGAGAGAGAGAGAGACAATGAAGAAGGGAGGAGTCAGCTAGAAGCAAATTTTAAGTATTAACTGTTATAGTTCCATGAGGAATCTGATCCAAAATGAGTCCTACTATATTGTCAGGTATCCCACATTTTCTAGACAGGGTGTATATTTCCTATAACCTGAAAATTTTAAAATTAATTTTAAAAATGAAATTTTTGTTATTCTTACTTTCTAAGTCAATGCCATTATGATCATACTCTAATATTAGTATTATTTATACACAAAATTTATAAAATCAAGAGCTATTACAAATAATATATTTCTGAACACAATCAGAAACATTTATATCAGGATTTGTATGTTTTCCCACAAATTTGTTCAAATGCCATATTGCTTACTAAATGAAAAAATTTTATGACTCAATTCTAGGTAATTTTTATTCTTTTTACAATCTTATTTTTACTCTATTTTTTAAAGTTTTTATTTAAATTCTATCTACTTAACATAATATTAGTTTCTGGTGTACAATACAGTGATTCAACACTTCTATACAACACCTGATGCTCCTCACAGTAAGTGCACTCGTTAATCGTTATCACCTATTTAACGCATCTCATTATTATAGATAGAGAACAGAGCAGGCATGCACACGGGATGGGGGAGGGACAAATAGAAAGGGAGAAAGAAAATCTCAAGTAGGCTCCCGGCACAGCAAGGAGCCCTAGATGGAGTTTTATCTCATGACCCTGAAATCATGACCTGAGCCAAAAATCAAGAGTCAGATCCTTAACCGACTGAGTAACACAGGTACCCCAACAAATCTAATTTTTAATAAAGTTTATGTATCACTAAAACTTATGAGGTCCTATATCTGAAAAGAAAGTAATTTGATTACTGTTATTGACTATTGAATGTTTACCTCTGACCTAAACAATGTCCACACATCATGGAAAAGTTAATTCCACCCTAAGGGGTAATAAATACACAGTGTGCAGAGGGAGGGGACCAAATTATTGTTATGCTAACTTCTAACTTCACTTCAATGATGGCAGTGGTAACGTCATTTCCATGAGTCTCAATCTATTATTTGCTTTCACTTTGGAACCTAAGCAAGCCTACATCAACAACTATTTTAGTTGGAGAACAGGGTGGATCATAAAAACACTTGTGAAATCAGCACCTTGGTCTTCAAAAGTGTTTATTACTCCTTTCAATATTCTTCTTTGAGATATTTTTCTTCTCCAGACATCATGTTCCCTGCTACTGAATTCACAGAGATAGTCCCTTTCTCCAGTCTCACACTGCCATCATCCCTACTGAGGCAGAACCCCATGTTCTTGGTCTTGCAACAGATTTAGATGCATATATTTTGGAAAGAACATGGGGCTAAGATGGAATGAGAGGATTTAAGTCCTAGCTATTTGATGCACTTTTTTAAAAAAAGTATTTTATTTATTTGAAATAAAGAATGAGAGAGAACACACGTAAGGGGTGGGGAGGGTGGTAAAGAAGGGCGGACGGAGAGCGAGAAGCAGGCTCTCCACTAAGCAGGGAGACCGATGCAGGACTGCATACCAGAACTCGAGGATCATGATCTGAGCCAAAGGCAGACGCTCAACCAACTGAGCCACCCGAGCACCCTTTGATGTACCTTTGTAATATAAAGTATCTGTAAGCGAAATTTTTCACAAGTCACACGGGGTTCTGTATAGGGCATTCTACTTTAATAGTTGTACTTATTAGCCAGCATACTTGGATGACAAGAACTTCATTTAAAATATGAAATTAATCTATCACTTTAAACAACATAGAAAAGATACAATAGAAAGTATCTCCATCAGACAGAGATATTATTCTACCAGTCAATGATAACTACTATTTTTCATATATGTTGTATAGATATATTTGTACATTCTTGCAGTGTCTTCTATAACTAAGATGTATATAAATTTGTTCTGAAAGCTTATATTTTTAGTATTTTCTGTACATGGATTATGTTATAAATTTTCATTATAAAATACATACTATTTCAATTAACTTTGTAATGTTAAAAAATGCATTTAAGCCTATCCCTTCTTATTTAATTTCAGCTTGTTCTTAGATTTCCCTTGTCATTTACTACCTATTTATTAATATGTATTCCTCAAATAATATATTTAATATTAACATGGACATAGATATGTTTTCATAAATACATTAGATTTTGTATTTCAACTTGTCATAATATATAGTTAATGGATTATAAAATTGAGGAACTGAATTTTTATTTTTTTGCGTGGGTATTTTTATATATTTATAACATTAACCCTATGTTTATTATATTTGTTGCAAATATTTTTCTTAATGTTTGTCTCCCTTTTAATAATTATGGTCTTTCATCATATGGATTTGTTTTTGCTTTTTTTTTTTAAATTTTATTTATTTATTTTACAGAGAGAGATCACAAGTAGGCAGAGAGGCAGCCAGAGAGAGAGAGGAGGAAGCAGGCTCCCTGCTGAGCAGAGAGCCTGATGCGGGCCTTGATCCCAGGACCCTGAGATCATGACCTGAGCCGAAGGCAGAGGCTTTAACCCACTGAGCCACCCAGGCGCCCTTGTTTTGCTTTTTATATAACCAACCGATTTTTTAATTTTAAATGCTATTTCACACCTGATGACCATCGAGTTATCTACCTATATTGACTTCTTTTGAACTTCTACATGTAATTTTTCATGTTAAGTATTTGATACAATCGGGTTTTGTTTTGGCATTAAGTTTGAGATAAATCTCCTTGACATACTGAAAAGAAATGCTATGTTTATATTTTATGCTTGAATATATTCCTGAATTTAAATTTGGATGTATTTATTATATACTATATTTAATGTATTTATTATATACTATGTATATTTAATGTATTTATTATATACTATAGGACTTCATAATAATTGTAGCCATTGATTTAATTGTTATAAAATTATTGCCTATTTTATTATATGAAATATCAGACTTCCCCATCATCCTTTTTTATATGAATCTTTATGTTATGCTTCTAAATGAAATTAAGAATGATTATTTTCCAATTTTAAAAATTTAATGGAAAAGTTCATTGAAAGCTAATAAATAGATTAATAGGCTAATATGAGAAGAATATATCTTTGATAATATTGAGCATTCTTATCAAGGGACTTGCTATCCCATGACATTTATTTAAATTATTTTATCCAGCAGTTAAATTCCTATTCTCTAGTGTACTTATAGATGTCATTAAATTTATTATTTATTTTGGATAACTCTGCTAATAAAGATCATTTATTATCATCTTATATAGCTGATTATTTCTTTTATTTAGGAAAGTTACATTTGAAATATTTTGATACAGATCAATATTTTTAATAACCTTTTTTGAGCTGCTTGGATAGATAATCAAATACACAACATTAAAATATTCCCTCTTGTTTTTCAATATTTATTTTATTATTTTACTTTCCTTTGTCATTGATTTAGGGTAAGAGTGAGCATCCTAAGTCTTGTTCTTGTTTTTTTATGAAAACATTTTTGTCAGTGGGATATTTAAACATTAACCATGACTACTGCTTTTGGTTTGATATAATCCGTATTTTATTATATCAGAAAAATAGCCTGTTCTGGTTTTGTTGTTTTGCTAGGAATGAATGTTGAATTTGATCAAATTTAAGTTTAGCTTATTCTAATCTGATTTGTAGCTAATGAATTTCCTAATTAGATCATCCCTGAATTTAAGGGATAAACACAAGTTGATTCTGGTATATTTAATTTTCAACATGGTACTTAATTTAATTCACTAGTATATTACACAGAGTTTTGTCTGTGCTTTTAAATGTGCTTCCTTCTAAAAGCATGTAAGGAATATGCAGAGTTCAAAACTACAGTAAGAAATCCCTTTAATTGTTCTGTATGCTCAAGCAATTTTAATAAGGTAGGTTTAATCTATTGCCTAAAAATGTTATGAAAATCTCAGATAAAACAGTTTGAAATCAGTATCATATGAGGGTACTGAAAGAAAATTTGCTATTGCGATGATTGTTATTTCATCTAGATAGTGATATATTTAAATTTTGTTTCTTTAATTGATTCAACTTTGTTAAGTTATATTTTCTTAGAATATTCTACAGTTCATTATGGTTTTTAGAATATTCTACAGTTCATTATAGAATTTTCTACAGCCAACTGATTAACACATCCTCTTTTGTCTTTGAAGTGTACTTAATTTATATTACCTTACTCATTGATATTGCATGTATTTGTGGTTTTCTTTATCCATTATTTTATTTGCAAGAAATATCTCTAATATTTGTAGTTGTTAGAAGACCTATCTTCTAGATTTGTTATTTGGGCTTTTTTATAAATCACTGTCTTCTTTGTAACTATTCTATTTTATTTTTGTTATTTTTATTTGTTTTACTATTCATTGTCCTGTATAGTTGGTTGTTTGATTTGAAAAATGTATCCTTTTCATTTCATATTTAAATTATTTAGAATTGTAACTTTTTACATATATATTTTGTCGGATTCCACTATTTTGCTTGCTATAATCTTTTTTTAAATTTGTTTGAGTTCATTCTTGACTCATGATTTATTTTCTTTTTATCCTTCTTTTTCATTTTTTTTTTAAGATTTTATGTATTTATTTGACAGAGAGAAACACAGCTAGAGAGGAAACAGAAGCAGGGGGAGTGAGAGAGAGAGAAGTAGGCTTCCTGCCAAGCAGGAAGTCCAATGTGGGGCTCAATCAAGGGACTCCTGCTTGTGTTCCCTCTCTAGCTGGGTTTCTATCTGTCAAATAAATAAATAAAACTTTAAAAAAATTGTTCATATCATTTACTTATTACTGTATAACAAATTCCTTCCAAACTTAGTGGTTTAAAGTCTATGATTCATTTGGGCTACTCTGATGATGTGAGCCAGGCTCAGTTGATCTCAGCAGCACTTGCCAATGTGACCAGGTAAGGTGACCAGAGCTGATTTATCCAGGATAGGCACAGTGGGGTATTTGACATCTGGCCTGCTATCAGCTTGCATGACGGGTATGACTAGGCCATGTGTCTTTTATCCTCTAGCAGGGTACCCCAGGCTTATTCCCATGGTCTCAAGGGACAAGGTTTCTTCAGGACTGTGCTTAAAACTGACATCCTGTCTGTTATTTTCTCCCCATTCCACTGGTCAAAGCAAGGTCAACTCAGACTACAACTCTTTTTTTTTTTTTTAAGATTTTATTTATTTATTTGACAGAGAGAAACACAGCTAGAGAGGGAGGGAACACAAACAGGGGAGTGAGAGAGGGAGAAGCAGGCCTCCTGCCGAGTAGGGAGCCTGATGTGGGGCTCGATCCCAGGATTCTAGGATCATGAACTGAGCTGAAGGCAGTTGCTTAACCAACTTAGCCACCTAGGCATCCCTCAGACTATAACTCTTAATGGAAAAAAAGATTAAGTGCTGCTAAGTGTGAGACCTGGAGTTTTGGAATAATTTGGAGGGAAACAATCTATCACAAGGAGAAAAAGGGGGCGCCACTCTAAAAAGTTTGGCCAGTTAAAGTCTCTCAAATTAGGTGATATTTCACCTGAAATTTGTATGACAAAGGGAGGCAGCTATTCCAACATCTTAAGAAATAGTACTTTCAATCTAATGGATAGCTTGTTAGGAAATTTAAAGGCAGAAAGAGGAAATAGTTTCAAAGAAGAGGGAGAAGACCATTATGAGCGCTAGTAGAACCTGGGTAAGAGCAGGTATGGTAATAGATTCAGTCAGCGAGGCAGAATCCAATAAAGGAGAGTCTTAGGGGCCTTAGATTTCAATCTAAGTATCATCAGTTCTCCTATAATACAATAAACAAGTTCCTGAATATCCCTGCACAAGGCAAATCATTCAATAAAAACCAATAGGAGGTCCAGGAGGTCGATTCTTCTGGTCCCTACAGCTATATAAAAAACATCTGTGCCTGTGAGTTCAGAATTTCTTTGGAATACAAGATTTCATCTATCTTGTGGTGGCAATATCACAGTCTGTGAAATTAACCTATTATTCATATGAATCTATATTGCTTTACTGGTTCTTCTTATGCACCTGATAATTATGGAGGCTGAAGATTGGCAAATAGTAAAGCTCCTTCTGGTATATTTTATGAATTGGTTTAGGGTATTATAAACCTTTAGCCATTTTTTTTTTACCAGTTTTGCTTTAATTCATTTATCTTTCCTTAACAGTTACAATGAAGGATTGAGCCTATTAGAGGACAAAGGACACAAAGGGTTAACAAACACACTAAAATCTTCCTATCTGTCATCTGGCATCCAGTTATTCAACAAGAACTGTCAAGCCTAATTCCTTCTCATTTTTTACATTTCCACTGCAACTACCTTATCTCAAACAAATATTACCTATAACCTGACCCACTCTACCTGCTATTAATTATTCTCCTCACATACATTCCTTTGTTGTAAATAATAATATTGTGATATGAAGAAAAAAGTAAATTTTAAGTGCATTTTGGATGAATTTCTACAAGTGAACATACCTAAGAAAATACCACACTAGTCAATACAAGGAATATTAGTGATGCCTCAAGAAGACGCTTAAGCTTTCTTTCAGTCATTAACTCCACCAAAGATAACATTATCCTGGATTTTACCTTATTAATTGTACATGTTTTTTGACCTTTATGCAAAGGCAACCATAAAGAATGCACTCTTTTGTACCTGTTTTCTTTCACTCAATATGTTTAGAGATCCATCCTTATTACCTAATGTAGTTTATTCTCTTTTACTATTTCACATTTCATTTTATTAAGGTCCCATAATTTACTTACCATTTAACTGTTGGTAGAGATTTGATCATTTTGGCCTCTTATGGTTAATGCCTATATGAACATGCTTGTACATTTCTACTAGTGAGCATATGCATGTATTTCTTTTGGGTGTATACTTAAAATTGCTAAGTCAAGGGGTATACACATATTCATCTTTAACAGACACTTCCATAGAGTTGTCTAAAATAGCTGTACGAGCTTACATTCTAAATAACACTATATGAGAATTACAGTTACCCCACATCATTTCCACACTTGTCACTTTGGTTCTTTGCTTTACGCAATATGTTAGGTACAGAATTATTAGAAAGTGGTTTCAATTACCATATCTCTAATAATGCACGACACTGCAATTTTCATATGCTTATTTGCCATTTAAATATCTTTTGTAAAAAAAGAAAATGTCCAAATCTTTGGCCATTTTCATTTTGAGTTATCTGTCTTTATCTTGGTGATTTATAACAGTTCTTATATATTGTGGTTCAGAGTTATTTGTCAGATGAACTATCTGTCATTTGTGTGCATATGTATATGTGCAAATATATAATTGCAGATACACTATTTTACTCTTTAGGTTACCTTTATATATATATATATATATATATATATATATATATATATATATATATATATATATAT
>PITA01001678.1:83663-172822 GCA_004023965.1 Spilogale gracilis | reverse complement strand
TCCCTGACAATGTTAGTTGATGCTACTTATTTTTGCCAGAAGAATATCTAATTCATTCCCTCTCTCTATATCTATATATCTATAACTATATATCTACAGATAGATATAGATATATATCTATATCTGTATATCTACATAGATATAAATATAGTCACTTCCTATCCTTTTCCATTGTGCTCACATTTATTATTTTTATTTATTTATTTATTTTTAAAGATTTTATTTATTTATTTGACAGAGAGAAACACAGCTAGAGAGGGAACACAAGCAGGGGGAGTGTGAGAGGGAGAAGCCAGCTTTCCACCAAGCAGGGAGCCTGATGTGGGGCTCGATCATGGGAATCCGGGATCACAACCTGAGCCAAAGGCAGATGCTTAATGAATGAGCCACCCAGGCACCCCTCATGTTTGTATTTATAATGGATTTTTTAATAATAACCAAACCTTGAAAGCAAACAACATGTCCTTCAGTAGATGAATGGGAAAATAAACTATGGTACATCCACACATTGCAATATTATTTAGCACTAAAAAGAAGTGAGCTATCAAATAATAAAAAGATATGGTATGACCTTACATGCTTATCACTAAGTGAAAGAAGTCAATCTGAAAAGGCTACATAGTGCATGATTCCAACTAGATGACATTCTGGAAAAAGCAAAACTATAGAAACAGCAAAATGATCAGTGTTTGCTAGAGGCTTGAAGGGAGGAAGGGATGAGTAGGTGAAACACAGGGATTTTTAGGTCAATAAAACTATTCTGCACACTATAATGGTAAATGGTGGATACATTTTTTAAAAATATTTTATTTATTTGTCAGAGAGAGAGAGAGCACAGCAGGGGAGTGGCAGGCAGAGAGAGAAGCAGGCTCCCCACCAAGCAAGGAACCCAATAAGTCCTTGATCCCAAGACCCAGGGACCATGACCCGAGTTGAAGGCAGATGCTGAACCGACTGAGCCACCCAGGCATCCAAGATTTGCACATCCAAGATTGTGTTTGTACATACTAAAGGAGGAAGCCTAATGAAAATATGACCTTTGTTTGATAATGGTGTGACAATGCTGATTTATCAATTACAGCAAATGCACCACAAAGAATGCTGATTGGCAATAGAGGCTGTGTGTATATAAGGAGAAGAAATATGCAAGAATTACTTTTTTTCCACTCAATTTTGCTGTGACCTTAAACTGCTATTTTAAAAATTCTTAGTAAAACAAAATTAAAATTAATCCCTGGAAATTTTTCAAATTAGAACAGAAAGAAAATAATCGGTATTTACCATGCCAGTAACAATGACAAACAGAAAACACCAAGTCAAGTCCACACTAAAGAAAAACAAGATGGGGTAACTGGGTGGTTCAGTTAGCTTAAGTATCAGACTCTTCATTTTAGCTCAGGTCATGATCTCAGGATCTTGAAATTAAGCCCCACATTGGGCTCCACACTGGACATGGACCCTACTTAAGATTCTCTCTCCTTCTCCCTCCCCAGGCCTCTCTCTCTCTAAAAGGAACACAAAGAAACAACAACAAAACAACATAAAAGATTTTTTTTTTAATAATAACATGTTCAAAGTAAAGCAGTAAAAAAAAAAAAAGATTGAAGAGAAGAATAGACAGTTTGGAAAAAAAACCTGAGTAGCAATATGATAGTGAAAAAATAAGGTCAAAGCATTAAGCGGAAAGTTAGACCCAGGAAGACTGAGCTATGTAATAATTATATAATAATAAATACTATATAAGGTTATGTAATAATAAAGGTTTAATTTAGGGAAAAAATACAAATGCTATAAAACCTTTATGTAGAACAATAGTAGTAAACACATAAAAAGGAAATACTCTCAGAAATATATCAAGGACCTGACAAAGAAATAATTATGGATGGTTAAAATTTTAAATACCACTTCCAGAATGTGACAAACTGGTTAAGATAATAATGACAGTGAAGATATTCATCATAAAATCAACCTCTGTGCTTTGCAGTCCATTTTTTCTGACCATGCCATATGCTAACATTTCTTTATGATTTTTTGCATCTATTTCTATACTGTTCTTCTTTAGTCACCAAATATTTTAGCCCCTGGATAAATCTTTTCTTTCTACCATTAGTCTTATCATGATTATTGATAATTTCAAAATGTATCATGATTCATACACTATCTGGAATTCTGATTTTTTTGGATAATCTCTTTTCCACAGATAGTGACTTTTATTTCAAGTATTTACTCCTATGGGCACTATACTTCATCATCACCAAAAATCACACTGCCTCCATTATCTTGATTTGGAGCATATGACTCTCCAACACCACCCTCCATCCCACTTTCTTTACAGATTTTATTCTAGAAGACCAAATATGGAACTCCTTTATACATTTAGGTCTTCAAACCCCTTGATCTCAATGTTTTTTTCACTCTCCATCATCTATTCTTGTTTTCATTGTTGTGCTTATCCAAATTAGATTCCATGAAGGAAATTATTGTTACTCTCCTACAAATACTCTCAATTATTTTCATTCTTCCTACAGTCACACTAACTTGGAAAAATTGTATTCTTTGTAAATCCCAAACTTCCGCTTCTGCCTGGTCATCACCAAAGCAACTGAATATGGATGGAGAAAACCAACAAGAAAGCAAACATGTTTTGATACTTACTATGCCTAGACATTTCTCTAAGTGCTTTATACAAGTGAACTCATTCAGTACTACCAACAAACTTATAAAATGTTCAGAATTATAATCTAGATCCAACACAATTCAGAATATAAATACAAATGTATGAAATAAAATATTTGTACCATCAAAGTATCTAGGTTTTCATTAAATGGTATCAAATATGCAAACACATATTTTTTTTTAAATGGAGCACTTGCCATATTTTTTTTTAATATTTTATTTATTTGACAGAGAGAAATACAGCCAGAGAGGGAACACAAGCAGGGAGAGTGAGAGAAGGAGAAGCAGACTTCCTGTCAAGCAGGGAGCCTGATGTGGGACTTGATCCCAGGTCTCCGGGATCATGACCTGAACCAAAAGCAGTCACTTAACCAACTGAGACACCCAGGCACCCCCTCTTGCCATATTTTAACAACAATGATAGTATGATAACATCTGAATACTTTTTGCAGATTAATTTGGAACTTAACAATCATTATGAATATGATGAATATCCTAGGTCAATTCTATTAAATTTTTCTATGTAAAATAGTATTTATTTCAGGAATGAAAGATAACTCAACATCAAGTAATAAAATGAGTATAATGCAATATATCACGAAAATGACAGAAGGTGTTTACTTTCATCATGTATGTTAGAAAAAAATCACTTGACAAAATTCAGCTTTTACTAATTGGTATCTGTAACTCATTCTTTTTTATAACTGCATACAATATTATAAATATACATTTTCTCCTATTTTACTTACAATAAGCATTTAGGTAAAACAGGTTTGAGGCAAGCAATATTAACATGGCTAAATATTTAATGAAAACCTACGTACAGATGTGAATAATCCTAAAAGCATTATGAAACTTTGGAAACACTATTGCATTTCAACATTGTGAGCTGTTTCTTGGTAATAAAATTTAAAAGGAAAACAAAATAATTTACAAAAAAATCATAAATTAGAGGTGATAATTATCCTCACTTGGAAATAATATGATTATCAATATAATAAAATATTTATTATTAGTAAGATAATTTGGTAAGGTATCCAGATACAAGAATTTTGTTCCATAGGAGTCATGATCAGTTAGAAGGCAAAATGAAAAAAAAAAAAATACTCCATTCACAATAGTGCCCCAAACTATAAAACTTCTAGAAGTCACTTAACAAGAAATAAATAGGACTTATATGAGAAAGGTATAAAATATTATTGTAGGGTATAAAAAAGATCTAAACCAACAGGAAGAGTTAACATAGTCCTGTGTAACAGAATTGGTAGAAAAATTCTAGCAAATTTATAGTATATTGTGCAGCTCTTAAAGGCAATGAGTTCCTTCTCTATCAATTATTCGGATTTATATTCATGTGTAATTTTTGTTGGAAAAATACAATATAACTGTAAAAACCAAATAAGTAAGGTACTATTAATTTTTAAAAGCAAATGATCATTTTCATGAACATGAAGGAAAAAAGGAAGGAAGGAAGGAAGGAAGGGAGGAAGGAAGGAAGGAAGGGAGGGAGAGGGGATGGAGGAAGAGAGAGGGAGGAAGGAAGAGAGAGGAAGAGAGGATGCAAGCAGGCAAAAATGCTATTCTTAGGACATTAAGAACTTGCATTTTGCATGAGAATAGTGTCAAAGGTCAGAAAGGATAGACCACCTGGACCTTTAGAGATTTGTTTACCACAAGAAGAATGAGACAGAACCAGAGGAAAGCCTATCATTTAAAATAAAAATCCAGTTAGTTGTAATTATCATATTCATTGTTCATGAGGAATGCCTTTGTGGAATGTTTTTTCAGGTTTATCTGAGAATTTAATTTTGATTTCCTTTCCTTTCTCTTTTGCATTATCCCTTAGTCATACTTGTCCACTTTGGAATCCTATTTGGTCTGATTGCTTCTTATGAAAAATAATATCATCATTCAAAATAATTCTCAATTTCCTGGCTCAATTTGTCAAAATTCAAGTTTCACTTGCAGTTTTCTACTTCAATACCCCCAAAACAATCATCTCCATTGCTATTGCTATGTCTCTTTATGTTCCAATTTGCTATTTCATGAAAATGTGAAATACGAAAGAAAATTAGAGTCATTACAGTCTCTTTCAAGATTAAGTTCTAAAAAATATTTTGTGATTATAAATCCCCTTTCATAAAGCAAAGCTCCAAAACAAATGGGAATCCAGGAATGAAATATAAAATGATGTCCCCCAGCCCCTCAGCTATTTTACTGTTTCCCGTCTTCTGTGGGTCAGGTCATTAACAGTAAAAACTTTCAACATTCAACAGCATTATCCTGAATCCAGCACTACAACTGAATAATAGGAACTCAATTTTTCTGTTGATTTGATGAATTCCCAGGATTTTAAACTTCTCCTACCTAACCATCAGTTTTAGAAATAAGGAAATGAATTCCAATCCTACTACCAGTTTATACTATTATCCTTTGGAATTTTCTCCAGTGCTACATTAGCTCTTCTAAAATTGGAAACTGTAAATAATAGGGACTGCCGGGGGCCAGCCCCAGCAACAGTCGAGATCCGAGAGTGAGGAAGGAGTCGGCAAAATGAGGAAATCAAACTCAAAAATGGTATAAGGATCTCCTGAAAATGCTGTTCTCAGGGCTCTTCATTTATAGCAGAGAGTTACATATTTTTTCAGATGAAAACCATATGATCAAAGAGTTTTTTTTAAGTAATGGATCATCAATTTTGAGTGACAATAGTGACAATAGTGTTTTTGAGGGTCCTTGTAAAAACAGGATGATGGGCCTTGTGCCCTTGAGGGTCTCACACGATAAAACAGGATGTGCCTATCTTTTTGAAGGGTCCATACAATAAAGCAGGATGTGCCAATTATATCCTAATCTATAGACTGATCGATCACAGGCAGGCATGTCCTGAGCAACAGATGGTTCCTGCAAATCCTTATCTTATTAGAACGTTTTACTTCCCCCCAGCATAGGGAAGTGAGTGAATGGTCACACAAACAGGAGGTTGCAATATCTAAGCTATTTATGTTAGTAAAGACTTTTTATTAAGTTTTAAAGTAAGTATGTTGTGCCCCCACAATCCTACAATTATTAAGCTTCATAAGGATTGGCATGACTCTCCACGCCTTGGATGAGTGCTTGCCCAAGTGCACATCCCAGGGACACAAAGGACATATTGCCCCGGCCCACAGGGCACATTCATGGGTACCTCCACCATAGTTTTTGGCAGCTTGCAGCATGGCGGGGGGGGGGGCGGATCACGCCACCCCCGACAAGGGACAATGCATATTTACATATCTTTCTCTATTTTTTAATTGTTTCCAAATTATAAATTGTTATTTTCTTTTCCCCTAGGCTTCTTTTACTTATTTTCTGATCTTTAGTTTTTGTTTTTGTTTTAGTATCAAATTAAAGAAGTTACTAATCATTTTATTTTTTCTTAAATTTTCATTCCACTCAATCTATGTTTATTTTTTTAACCTCCACTTTCATTTTTCTTTCAGTTCTTTGACCTATTTCATTATTTTCACAACAACTTTGTAAAGAATTGGTTGACATCCTTACCCATCTTCTCTGAAACAATTATGTTTGCATCAACCTGCACCAAGCTCTTAATGACCTGACTCTTAAACAATTTGAAGTAATAGTTTCATAACCCAGTTATGGTTTGTCTGAGTGCTATTGTCTAACAGCTATAGTTGATTTCAATATTGTTGAAAATATTCATTGTCATTCTTATCCATTAATTATAATTTCCAGCTCCACTGATGTCAAATTTGTCCACGTGATTTGCTTTGGCCTATAAAATAAGAACAATTATGTATATAACACTATATATTAACTGTACTGGAATTTAAAATTAAAAAAAAATAAAATAAGAACAAAAGTAACTTGTTCTACTTCCCAACATTTTTTTTTTTCCCAGACAAAATTTTAAGAGTCATGTTTTCTTTCTCTCAATTTTTCCCATTAACAGAACATCCCAAATATGGACTCAGTCTTTTTTTTTTTTTTAGATTTTAGTTATTTGACAGAGAGAAACACAGCCAGAGAAGGAACACAAGCAGCAACAGTGAGAGAGGGAGAAGCAGGCTTCCCGTCAAGCAGGCAGATGCAGGGTTCCATCCCAAGACTCCAGGATCATGACCTGAGCTGAAGGCAAAGGCGTAACCACTGTGCCACCCAGGTGCCTCAGGGCTCAGTCTTTATCATGGGTACTAGTTAAGAAATACTTATAGCATAACTATGTGACCTAAGAGTGGCATATAATATGAGCAAGAAATATAACAATATTTTATTGTAAGGTACTACAATTTGGATGCTGTTTGTTACTGCAGCAAATATTAACTTGACAGATACAGTAGCCGTCTCTAAATTTGAATCATCAGAATCTTTCAATATTCTTATCTTTAAGTGATAAAACTAAATAAACTAACAAACTTCTTGTCTCAATTTGTCTCCTTACAATCTTGGTAAATGACTTGTCGCATGGATTCCTTATGTTTTGTTATTTTTTTTTTTTACTTGCCCTGTCACTATTTGTTATATATTGAGAGAACAAATAAATGTGTCTAAACAGTGAAATTAATGTATTTTACCTACTCAAATGTTTTAGCCCAATATACATCTGATGTTCCTCAAGTCCTATTTATATTATGCATAACTTCTAATTTCTTATTTTTTGTGTGTGTGTATGTAAAAGCATTCCAAAGATGGGTAAAAACCTTAAATGCATTTTCCATTTATCCTCACAAAAACTCTACTGCATTGTTTTCTATTTTTTTGGATTATTGCCTCTCAATTCTTCAATCTTTCTCTTCTCTGTGATCCTGAGACAAGAACACTGCAAACTACAGGCCCAGACTGCTTAACTAGCAAGTTCCCATTAGTTCTGAAAACGGTAGTTACTAAAGAAATACTGGAAGGCAGTAAGGACAAGAGAATTCCTTCCCCAATCTGTTGGTTTAATCTTTTGTTTTCATGTTGCCTCACTACTGCCAGTTGATTTCACCCTCCAAAGTCTTTCAACACTCAAAGAAACAGCCTCTTGTACCACAAAAGTAGTTTTATCAGTATCTGGGTAATGCCTCCTACTGGGCAATGTGCACCCTGCTCACCTATCCTGTGAGCACTCAGACTCTTACCAGCATTGAGTTTAAGAGATAGGACATTATTGGCCACTTGGAAGATAACTGCTTTTCCTTTCATGTTACTACATTCCACTAAGAGTAAACACTACCCTGATTTTTAATAGCATAAATTAGTTTTACCCTTTTTTGTATTTTATATAAATAGAATATTTTTATCAGTTAAAATTCAAGCAGACAAGCAAAATAAATGGGATATACATAAAAAGATTTGTCACAAGGAATTGTCTCACATGATTGAGGAGGCTGGCTAGAGAAGTCTAAAATCCTTATACAAGGACTTTAGGAAGCGTAAGCTGAAGCCCTCATTCAAAGGCTAAGGCCTTAGACCACAAGCAAAATTTCTTCTTCAGGGAAGCCTCAGTTTTGTTCTCAAGGAGATTGTGCTGATTGAATGAGGCCCATCCAAATTATCTAAAATAATTTCTCTTACTTAAAGCCAACTGATATGGACTTTAATCACATCTGCAAAATACCTTCACAGCACTACCCAGATTACTCTTTGAATACTGGCAGCTAAAGCCTAGTTAAGTTGAAACGTAAAATTGACCATTAGGTTCTCATTTCTGGTTTCTTTTGTTCCACATTGTACTTGTGAAATTTATATTTCATGTTGTGTTTACTTGTACTGTATTTATTTTCATTGTTGTAAAATATTTCATTGTATGAATGTAGCATAATTTATTTGTCTACCCTCTTGACAATAGACATTTCAGTAGATTTCAGTTTAGAAAAACAATGAATTCTACTGCTAGAATAGCAGGAACTCAATTTTCCTGTTGCTCTTGTTGAGTTTTCAGGATTTCAAACATAAGCTTTTTGTTGAATAAATGTATGACTTATTGTTGGAATGTACCTAGGAGTATAGTTGTTGAGATTTAGATTCTATTCATATGCAACTGTTTTGCAAAGTACCCGTACCAATTTACATTCACACTGACAGTCTATTAATGTTCTTACTGTTTCATATTCTCACCAGCATTTTCTATTTCACGTAAACTTTTAATAAATATCTGGAGAGGGTCTATATGTATTTGTATATCTCATTTTGGTTAAAACTTGCATTTCCCTGATGATTAATGAAGCTAGTGACATTTTTGGCAATTTTTGTACTCTATTTTTTGAGTGTTTGTTCAAGTTCTTTGCCTATTTTTCTATTGGGCTTTCTGGCTGTTTTGTTTTGTTTTGTTTTGTTTTGTTTTGTTTGTTTGTTTTCTTATTCAATAGTAGTGGTTTTTTGACCATTCTAGATTTTTTTTAATCAAATACATATCTACAGATATGTAAGTACGTACATCCCCAATGCCTTTCTTCTTTCTATGGGTTGCATTTTTACTTTCTACTGAAGAAACAAAAGTCCCAATATCAACATTAATCAATCAATCACTTTCTCGTTTATGGTTAGTGTTTTTTTTATCCATGTTTAAGAATTTTTCTTTTCTGTCTACTTCAATGCCATAAAAATGTTCTCCTCTAACATACTTCATTATTTAAATTTCACATATAGTTGCAGTATATCAGAGATTGATTTTTTTAATGATATAGGTCTATTGCATATAAGACCAGAAATACCTTTGTCCATGTGATATCTCATTGTTCAAACACTAATTATTAAAATAAACAAAAGAAACAAATATTTGTTCTCTGATACACTCTGGTTCTGAGAATGTTTTTGAACTTTTCTGTTTGAAATTTTCTCATGTGATGCAACTACTATAATGCTTTCATTATGATGCTTCATACTGTCTCATTACTATGAGAGAATATTACAGGACTTTTTTCTTATAATTGCCTTTCTTATTTTTTGTTCATTGACTTTTTATAGAATCACCCATAGCTTGTAACAAAATTCATCACTATGTCCATGACACAGATCACTCTGTAATTTTCTTTACTATTAATATCCTCATGAAATATAAACATCAAAGTGATCCTGGCCACATAAGAAGAGTTACAAAATGTTTCTTATGATGTTATTTTCTGGAAGAGTTTGTTTAAGATTGGTGTTATTTCTTCCTTAAATATTTGAGAGGATTAAGTATGAAGCTGTGTGTGTGTGTGTGTGTGTGTGTGTGTGTGTGTGTGTTCGGGTTTTCAGTAACAGTTCTAAATTCTTATGGAGTGTCAAGCATTAAATTTTTTTATTTCTGTTGCTTATTTCCTAAGTGGTTTTGAGGAATTTATATGTTTAATCTAATTTGTCAAATTTTCAAATTTATTTATATAAACTTGTTTGTATTATTTCCTCATAATTGTTGTTTTCTCTATTTTACATCTTTTTAAAAAATCTCTTTGATTTTTGCATTTTTCTTCATTACATTTTCTTCTACATTCCTTAAGTATGGTTTGGTGTTTTTCGTTTTCTAGTTTATGAGTTATAAGTTTAAATAATTGAATTCTAACATTTGTTTCTTTCCAATTCTTTCCAATTGTTTCTATATGCACTTGGAACTATGCATTTACCTCTATTATTGCTTTAGGTGATATAAAAAGAAAATGAAATATTAATCATTCATAAAATGAAAGAAAATCCTAATTGCACCTATGTGGATGAATCCTAAAGGTAATATGCTAAGCACAATAAGTCTGAGAAAGAAAACAAATACTGTATGATCTCAGCTATACATGGGATAGAAAAACTGAACTATAAAAACATGCAGTAGATTAATGGTTTCCAGAAGTGGAAGGTGGTGGGTGTAGGTGAAAGTGTTCAAAAGGTTCAAACTCTAATTAGAAGGTAAGTTCCGAGGATTTAATGTTCAAGGCAAATATAACTAACAATATTGTGTTATATAGTTAAAACTTCCTAAGAGAATAAATTTTAATAGCTCTAACCACACACACAAAGATAATTATGTGAGGTGATGACTGTGTTAAACTTATAATGTTAATCATTTTGCAATATATATGTATTTAAAATATCACATTGTACACCTTAAACTTATGCAATGTTATAGTCAATTATATCTCAGTAAAACTGGAAAAAAATCATATATTTAACTTTGATGACTATTTCATGTGTATTTTAAAAGATTATGAATTCCATTAGATTTGTGTGTTGTAGTCTATATATGCCATTTAGTGTAATATCATAACTAGATCTATTATTTAAAATTCTTTTTTATCATTATTGGCTTATGTCCTTATTGTTTTAACAGTTTGTAGATTAAGGATTTGGGCATATTATATTTAATCTTTTATCATTTAAACATATTCTGTTTTACCACAGTGAAAAATAAAATTTAAAGTAATATATAAAATTACTGTATCTTCATTTTCAATTGATCTTTCAAATAGGAAACTCTGGAAAAATTATATTATATATTTCAGGCAAAAAAATGACTGATGTAAAACTTTTGTGGAACTATTGTTAAGAATCTTGTTTTAGACCTATTTAAAGTGTATATCCTACAGAGAGCCCAGAAATAAACCCATACCTATATGATCCATTAATATATGATAAAGAAGGCAAAATATTTAATAGGGAAAAGAAAATCTTTTCAATAAATAGTGTTGAGAAAACTGGACAACAAAAGAATGAAACTGGACTAGTTTTTTTAAGCCATACACAAAAATAAGCTCAAAATGGATTAAAGACCTAAATATGAGACCTGCAACTATAAAACTCCTAAAACAAAACCTAGGCAGTAATCTCTTGGACACTGACTTTAACAACATATTTATGGATATGTCTCCTCAGGCAAGGGAAACAAAAGCAAAAATGAACTATTGGGACTACACTAAAATAAAAAGCTTTTGCACAGCAAAGGAAATCATCAATGATAACAAAAAAGCCAAACTACTGAAGGGGAAAAAAAATATTTGCCAATCATATACCCAATAAAGGGTTAATATTCACAATATATAAAGAACTTATACAACTTAGCACTGAAAAAATAAGCAATTTAATTTTTAAAAATTGTCAGAAAACCTAAATAGACATTTTTTCAAAGACAAACAGATGGCAAAGAGATGGCAAACTGATACATGAAAACATACAACATCACTAAATATCAGGGAAATGCAAATCAAAACCGCAACCACAACCTTACACTAATCAGAATGGCTAGTATCAAAAAGACAAAAAATAACAAGTGTTAGTGAGGATGTGGAGAAAAGGGAAACCTCATACACTGATGGTGACAATGTAAATTTGTACAATCATTGTGGTAAACAGTATGAAGATTCCCCAAGACATTAAAAATAGAAATACCATATGATCCAATAATTGCCATACTAAGTATTTACCCAAATAAAACAAAAATAGCGATTCAATAAGATATAGGTGCCCCTATGTTTATTGCAACATTATTTACAATAACAAGATATGGAAGGAACAAAAGTGCCCATCATTAAATGCATGGATAAAGAAGAGTGGTAGATATATGCAATGGAATACTATACAGTCATAAAAAGGAATGAAAGCTTGCTATTTATGATGACATGGGTAAATCAAGAGGATATTAAGCTAAGTAAAATATATCAGACAAAGAAAGACAAATACTATCTGATTTTAGTTTTATGTGGAATGTAAAAAACAAAGGAAGAAAAAAACCAAAACAGACTCTCTTAAATACAGAGAACAAACTGGTGGTTGCCAGAGCAGAGATGGGGGGAAATGGTGAAATAGATAAAAGGGGGTAAGAGGTACAAACTTCCAATTCTAAAATAAGTCATGGAGATGTGAATGCAGTCAATCATATTATAACAATATAAGGTGACAGATGGTGACTATACTTAATCATGGTGATCACTGAATAATGTATGGGATTCTCTAATCAATATGATGTGCACCTGAAACTAACATGACTTTGTATGTTAATTATACCTTCATTAAAAAAATCTTTACCCATCACAACAAAAATAATTAATTAAAATAAGGTGCATAAAATACAATGCATATTTTAGATCCTATAATTAAAATGTTAAGTTTATGTTTTTAACTATTTAAGTCATACACTGTCCTTGGATTTATGTGGTCTATTTATATTGATTGTAAATACTTACAAAGTTGATTTTCTGTATATCATATCTTCACTTATTTTCTCACTGGACTATCTATTTATGTTTCTTTGTTCTTATCTTTTAGTTTAATCATTTTTTTATTTGCAGTAATTCTCACATTTAGTGAGTTTTTTAATTTTAAGTAATTTACTTTTCACTTATAAAATGTTTATTTGATGCCTTTTAAATATTGCATATCTCTGTTTTCATCTAATTTGCCTTTCTTTTCTTTCTTCTTCCCAATCTGATTTTTTTCTGATTTCTATCCTCATAGGATCTTTTTCTGATTTCTATCCTCATAGGATCTTTTTTCATGTTATTTAATCTCATCTAAAAGGAATCTCATGACAATGTACTCTTGAGAATCTGAAGGTTTTTCTTTTTATTTAAAAAAAAACTTGCTAAAACATATCCATAATATAACCTCTTTCAGTATTTTGCTATGTTTTAATTCCTGAATAGCATGCAATATTCCATTGCATGAAAATACCATAATGATTTTTTTCTTTCCTCTTTTGGTGGATATTTAGAATGTTTTAAATTGTTAAAATAAAACTTCAATTTGCATTCTTCAATTAGCAGTCTTTTATTTTCAAATATGTATAGTATTTTTTGTATAATGTGTTCATTTTTCTTTAGTAAACTCTTAAGAACAATTGTTGGATAAATTGTGTGCTTAATTTTATTACAAAACTATAAATATTTTACCATATTATAATCACATCAGCAGTGTATGAAAGTTCTGATTAGTTTGTACCTTCTCATATATTTTTTATTGTTGTTTTGTTTGTTTTAGTATTTCTAGTGGCTGTGTGAAGATATGTCATTGAATTTTTACTTAATTTTTCTGGATGATTAAGAATGTTGAGCATCTTCTCTTTATTGTTTGTTGTAAAATAAGTTAAATGTGCATTTAAAAAAGTATAAATATTAATTGGTAAGCACAGTGTTCAATAAATACCAATTAGATCAAGTTACTATTGGTTTCTATATTTATATCCTTATACTATCTTTCATATATTTATTTCATCTACCAAAAGCTATATATCAAAATCTCCAAACTGAGTTGAGAATTTTCTATTTTTTCTCTGAATGTTTGTCAATTTTTAGCTTATATATATTGAAACTATATTATTTATTGCATGCATAGGTATCCTTAAATTGAATGTACTTATTTTCCTTTATAAAATGTCTCCATCTCTATTAATATTCCTTGCCTTAAAGTTCTATTCTGTCTCATAAAAATATATCCATAACATTTTTCTTTTTGTTAGTGTTTTTAGGAAGGAAAGAATTAATCTGTAGCTCTGTAATACATTCTCTCTTGATAAAGGGGAGTAGTAAAGAAGTAAGAGGACTCAGGCTAATCCTACAAACATGCTAATGTTTAGATCTCCTGGCAAACAACCGTATTTGTCAGTGAAAGTATCCTCATCTGTAGAATACTTTTAGGAGGATGAAGTTAGCTGCCTAGAATTGCTAATAGTAAACCACTGCTAGAATCTGTGCATTTCTATGCATCACTCCCTGCAAACTATAATGAAATTTGCATAACTATTTCAGTTTAAAAATGGAGATGTTTTATCCCTAGAATTGTTTTCTCTTGTGTAAGTGCTATGAACTGCACACATCTGTTAGAGATCTATGTATTAAGTTGAGCCAGTGTGCATCTGATGTGGTGAGGAAGAAAAAAAAACTGTGTTATTGATTCTGCTTCACCTAGTATTACCCCCTAATCATTTGCATTCTTAAAATATATTATTAAAGCTTGACTTTGACTAATAAAGTGATTGTTTCCTGTGTATCTGTTTTAACAATAAAATATTTTGTGTTAACTTCTTTTTCAATCCTGGCACTTTTTCCCATATTTTTATTCAAAATAATTTCTTATAAATAAAACCTCATCTTGCTATTTATTTTCTCTTTTTTCTCCCATATATTGTCTGTCTCTTCATTGTTTTTTCCCTGACTTCAATCCAGGAATTACTTTTGTTATTCCCTTTTACTTCTCTTTTAACTTTTGTTATACTATTAGTGGTTATCCTAGAGATTTATAGTGTAAATTCTTGAGTGTAAATTCCACAGTGTAAATTCATTCTTGACCTACTATAACCTCCTTTAAACTAATACTTTTGTGACATTACAGAATATACAATAGCCTATAGTACTTTTAACTCTTTTAACTAACTTCTTCTTTTTGAGCTATTGTTTTTATATAGTTTACTTCTACAGACGTTATAAACTTCATAAGACTTATAATTATTGTTCTGTACAATGTTCTTTCATATTTGCACACATATTACCCTCCCCTACCATGAATGTTTTGAATGGTTTCCTATACCTCAATTCTTTTATCCATTATAATATCCCTTCATCCTGAAAACAATCTAATTCATTCTTAAATCACTCATGTTTCCTATGGTTTTTCCTAAGTAGTCATCATTTAAGTGGTGATGATGAATAGGGAATCAAAATACTCTTTAGTTTTAGTCAGATTTCCACAATCTGAGAACAAGGCTCTCAAGTCCACTGGATTGAGAAGTATAACTAGGAACATGCCCCAGTTAAGTTGTTCCCTCTTTCCTAAACTCTTTCACTCAATAATTACCAGAAGGTGAACATCTTGTGCATTGAAGACAGGAGAATTGAGTAAAAGCAAATATGAAGAAGCAGGCATGATTCAAACAAGTTGACTCTCATTCTTTCTTTTCATAGAAATTTGAATTTTAAATGAAGTCACTCAAGAATGCAAGAAAATAAATCATTCTGATGTCTGTGCCCTAGGTCTAGTGATATTATTAATGAGTTCCTGCTGCTAAGATCACCGTTGTTGCCTTGTTTCTTATCCTTTCTGTATCTGCCTGTTAGGCCCTTCCTTTTATTATTTCAGCCACTTTCATCCTTTCACGAAATTGATTCTTCTTTTCTAAATTAAATGGTGTCAGTTTATATTGGTTATAACAACAATCCTTTTTGATAAAGTAGGGCAGAATTCAAGCATTCTTAATTTATTGTGCCCAATGCAATATTGAACAATTCTATAATACATTTAATTCCATAAAAATTGATGTAGCTGGTTAAATTATTCCTGATTCCTAACATATTGAAGATAGAGCCTTCATTTCTTTTTCCCTGGAGAAGGAAGGAATGTTTCAGATCTGCCTTTCCCCATACCACAGTGACAGAATTTAGTTCTCATGTAAAAATTCCTGCTATACACTACACCCTGAAAGGTAGATTAGGTCTGGAAATTACCTGTTCCTTGAAAATTTAATATAAATTTTTAATGTACTAACTAGGCATGAATACTTTTGAGAAGCTAGTACGTGTGTGTGTGTGTGTGTGTGTGTGTGTGCGTGTGTTGTGTATAGGAGAGAGACGATGAGAGATTTACATCTCATCTGGGAGAGTAAACTATTATGGTGTTTTATCTTCTATAATTTCAACTTTTGTTATAAATATATTGTCAGAAAGTCATCCTAATACCTGAGAAAAATTATCATTCAAAGTTAATTTTTTGCAAATTCTCTATACATAGGGTTTCTTGTACCAGCTGGTGCAAAAATGAACAAGCCAAAAGGCACCTAGGTGGTACAGTCAGTTAAGCATTTGACTCTTAATTTTGACTCAGGTCATGATTTCACAGCAATCATGGGATCCACCCCATATGGAGCCCTATACTGAGCCCTGCATCAGGCTCCACACTCAGTGCAGAGTCTGTTTCAGATTCTTTCTCCCTTCCCTTCTGCCCCCCCACTCATGTTTTCTCTCTCTCTCTCTCTCTCTCTCTCTCTCTTCTACTCTTTCTCTCTCTCAAAGAAATGAATAAAAAGTCATAAAAAAATGAGTAAGCCAGAGAGATATTCTAGAAGTTATATTGTTTCAGTTAAAATACAGCATATAAACAACCTCAGTAGAAAAATATCCACTTGAAATTTTTCCTAAGCCAATCTCTCTTGTATTTTAATGTCATTTCATGAATACTTATGCCTGTCTATGAAAAATTAAAATATCTGCAGAAAATTTGGCCATTTTTTAAAGAAAATGATACAAACCTTATGAAATTACCATGAGAGTTTCTGAGTTATCTAAATGAATGTTATATATTTGAAGTATTAAAATAAAATAAAATTTAAGTTTATATTGTACTTAACATTTAAAAGACCATGCATAACATTTATAGTATATTTATAATTTATTCCTGCTCTTAAAATTTACCAAGTGTTCACTACAGTTAAAGCACATTACCAAACAATCCAGGGGTTTAATAGTGGGAAGAAAAGATTGTAAAAACTGGGTCAATGTCTATAATTCATCACTTTCTACAAGTTTTTATATTCTGATGCAGAGTATAGTACCTTTGTTTTATAGATGAAGAGAAGTTCAAAAGGTAAAGTAACCTTGTTTTAAAACTTGAAAGTAATAGAGAAGAGATTTGAATTTAAGTCTATTTGATTTCAAAACCTGTGTTCTCTCCATTATACTATATTGATTAAAAAAATAGTTAACATTGTATGTTCAAGAACTTAGACTCTAGTTGAGAAGTAAGCACAGAAAAGTTAATGATAGCTGTCCTCAAATAGTTGGGAGAAAGGGGGAGAGGGAATGTTGGAAACAATCACATCTTTGTGTTTATTACATAGGTATTCTGAAGATTGAGGGGAGGATATAAGTCTAAAGTCACCATAGCAACAATGTCAAAAAAAAAAAAAAAGGCAAGTTAACTATTCAGGGCTGTAGGGAAGAGTACTTGAAGATGCTGGAATAATAAATTTATGGGTGTTGTTTGCTTGTTTATTTGGCAATACTAGAACTAATTTGACCTTTTACAATTCTGAATCATCTGAAATTAGTCTATTAATCTGAAAGTATTGTATGGGATAAGAAGATACATAGATTATAGGGAAGATATTATAGAAAACACAACATAAAACAAAATATTTTAAAAATCAAAATATTTTATACTATTACTATAGGGCATTCATGAAATTAACATAGCCTAAGTAAAGTGTAACAGCAGAGATACCTCTTCAGGTGTTGGTATCTGTAGAGAGGTTCTAGATTAATGGTCTAGATTATGGAATCATCTGTCAAGTCTTAGATTCTGATGTCATCAGTGGATAAAATCTAAATAAAGAATATTGGAGAGTTATTTGTAAGCTTGATATGGAGTATTAAAGAAAAGCTTAACATCAAAGTTAAAGTGGTAAAAGGGAACCAAAGAAAAAATATTCAACACACCTTAGGGAAATCAAGGTCCATGCTATGGAAGGAAAGATACTGAGATCTTCAAAGATAATAAAAAGAGCTATTCAAATGTTGGAATGATGCCCTGATTAGTAAAGATCTCAAAGAAAACCAAACAAAGTGTTGCTAACTTCCAGAGCTGAATTTTAAACTTCAGTCAGTCTGATTTCAAAGCCCTTGATCTTCCCATTACACCATCACTAACTTCTAAACTCTTGCAGTGAATGTTGGAGCACAATTTCAATATATTAGAGGTAGCAAAAAGCAGTTTTCACAGAAAGAGCATGACTGGGTATTAACAGAGTCAGCAGTTTTAAAAATTTGAAGGTGAAGGGAAAGAAAGGAAGGATCTATGATCAGTATCAGTTCTAATATAATGAAATTTACTGTTGTGTTGATTTTAGGTTTATGGAAAGTTGAGATACACACAGCATTCTAATTTGGTTGGGCTTAAAGATGAAAACAATTCAAAACAAATTAGACTAGGTCTTTTGTTTTGTTTTGCTAAAAATAATAATAGTTAACATGTATTGAACACTGTACTAGGCATTGATCATAAAGTGCCCTTTACATGTACTACATGTCTTCCAAATAATTACATAAAATAGGCTCTATTAGTTCCTCAGTTTAAAAGTTGAGGAAATCAGCAGAGCAAGATGAAGTAATATTCTGAAATCATAGAGGGTTAGGACAGCATTCAAACACAAGCAGCTTGACTCCAGAACCATAGAATCCACCATTGTAATATCTGACACTCTGTATTACAGAGATCTGAAACTCAGATAATCTGACATAAGCATATTTCAGTAGAGGTAATCTCTAAATTAAAAGTGTCTCTAGAGAACTCTGATCTTTGCTCTTAAAGAAAATCTCAATCAATTTGCCCAAGCTTCTCGGGCCTTGAACCGCAATGAGAGGATAGTGGACAGTTCCATTATGTTTCTTGGTGGCCTCACATTTTCCCCAAGCAGCCAGGGCCCTTTTCAATTAAGTGTTTTATTGTGTAACCCAACAAATTGGAAATTCAGAATTTGGCATTCTACATACACTATAGTTCATCAACACCCCCTATAAATCATATGAGTGGTAATAAATGCCAAGGCTTCTACTGTGCTATCAGGAAGTAATAAATAATACAAAGCTGGATGAATTGTGATTCTGCCGAGTACACTATATGAAATAAACATTTTCAAATTTGCTCTATCCCCTTATAATTATACCTCTGGGTAGATAAACTTGCTCTTCATTTTATCCAGCTTCCTTCCACGTGTAGGACTTATAGACAGGTAGTTTACTATCAGAAAACAAATAGTCTTTTAGAAACATGGAAATGTATTTACAACTACAGGTGGAAAAGCAAGGGAGGATAGTTAATTAAATGACAATTGGAAGTGTCACAGATTTCAAGGATGCAGAAGTGATCCTGAGAATTACCAGTCAGAACAACACTCTGCACTACTACTCAGAATTTTCTTTCCTTTTTTAGCATAGTAATCAAACTTCTCAAGTTTCTGGAGTAGTGAAACATAAATGCATATCTAAGCACTAATCACAATTCCTTTTTTTTTTTAAGATTTTATTTATTTATTTGACAGAAACTCAGCTAGAGAGAGAACACAAGTGGGGGAGTGAGAGAGGGAGAAGAAGGCCTCCCACAGAGCAGGGAGCCCAATGTGGGGCTCGATCTGGGGACTCTAGGATCATGACCTGAGCTGAAGGCAGATGCTTAATGACTGAGCCACCCAGAACCCCCACAATTCCTTTTAAGACTAAAAATTTTTACCCAAGTAGGTTAATAGTTTGAAATTGTTCTTTAAAAGTTGTATCCTCAAGAAAGCAAACTTTCACTGCATGGGTGATTCTGTCTTTTAAGGTTCCCTAGGGTCATGTCTACAGTTTCTCTTGGGCTCCATTTTTAGCACTCCATTGATACCCCTTGAACATCCTTGTTTTCAATGGCACATCTCTTAATATATCTATATATTTATTTAACTTATGTGAGATATTACCATAGACTTATAACAAAAATTGCCATATTTTTAACATTAAAGATTTTGAACCCACATTAAATGACAATTGGAAGTGTCACAGATTTCAAGGATGCAGAAGTGGTCCTGAGAATTACCAGTCATAACAACACTCTGCACTACTACTCAGAATTTTCTTTCCTTTTTTAGCATAGTAATCAAACTTCTCTTTAGTACTGAGATAAGAAATGTTTGGATTATACAAAAGAAATTTAACCATACAGCACTGGAAAAATAGCAAGACCAGAATTATTACTATGTCTGATCACTTAAAGAAAATCAATAATAAGTCTATGTACATAACTATGTGCAGCTGGAAGCAAAGAGTGAGTAGAAAATATACTGAATGTGAGAATAAAACAAAGATGAAGGTAAAAAAATATTTCTTATTTAAAAATGGTATCTGTGTATATTCATAGTAGATGGCAAATAACATTATGGTAAGAATTGTGTTAAGAAAAAGTAAGATGAAGTTATGTGTGAATGAATAAATATATATCTATATATAGATCAGTCCTCAAAATCATGAATTGTCTCTACATAGATAAGTAGTCCCTGGCCTGTGAAGAACATAAGCCCCAATGAAAAATATCCTCACTCCCAGTTTCTGTTCTAATAAAACAAAAAGATTATTGTCTGAAAGGTACAAGAGGCTTTAAGTCATGCCCAGAGGTTGACTAGAGGAGGTCACTTTTGTAGAACCTGTTGTTCATCTTTCTACTTGTATCCTCAGGCTTCAACAACAAGAAATATAGGAAGGGGAGCACAAAAGATTCATAATAATAGTATTTTCTCTTAGGCTGAGTTTCTGTAAAAATTCAGGACCAGCAACCTGATAATCCCAATTCTCTCCCAGTGTTCCTAGGAGTCATTAGACATGGGAGTTCCCTTGATGAGCCTTTTCTTCACCTTCAGATCTGGTCCTATAACTGAGGATACCTCTATTTTCTTTAATTTTTGTGGTTCTGATTCCTGACTTCTCTCTACATACTATCCTCATTCTTGTGTGATCCATGTGACTCAGCTATTTCCATTACGTAATTCTCCTCTTGGTAGTCGTTTCACCACTTAGTGGGCAATACAGAAAATGGTGTCAACCACAAAATAATGTTGTCCTCTGTTCTTCGTGTCTTACAGAGATTTTAATAAACCTGCTTCTGTTTGTTCATTCAAATACCTGTTTTCTCCTAAACAATAGGGATGAGCGGAAGTAGGAGGGAAGATATCTTATGAAACCATTAAGGATGGTTCTCCAATGTTGAATTTCTTTTAACAAACAAGGCTTACTTTTGTCCTAAGTTTATAGCCACTACTTCCTTCGCTTAGAGTAAGCTTCTTTCACAACTTCCTCAATTCCTTATTTATTGATATAGTAACTTTCTATGACTACTTACTATGTACTTATGTTTAGGTATAACACATGAGGACCCATCTACCATGCCTACATTTATAGGGAGTGAAAACGTGGGGTCCACATCCACCAACACAATTCAGAATTTTTAGGTACATACCTTATATTCAAAAATGAAATGAGTATATGCCAGGATATAGATGTGATGGTCCATTGTACATGGGATGAAATATTAAAGCTTCAGTTTATATTGGTTTTTGTTTTGTTTTCAAGATTTATTTACTTATCTTAGAGAGAGAGAAAAAGCCATTGTGCAGGTGGAGGGGGAGGGGCAGAGGGACAGAAAGAGAGAATCTCAAATAGACTCCCTGCTGAGCACAGAGCCCCAGGCCAGGCTCAATCTCAGGATCCTGAGACCATGACCTGAGCCAAAATGAAGAGTTGGATGCCCAAATGACTGAGCCACCCAGGTGCCCCTGTATTATTTTTCTGAATAAGAAGAAAAGTTAAGTTTTACCTGTAACTCACAAGAATCAATGATAGCTAGCATTTTTACCCAGTCGCAAGTTACATACAGTTCTCAAAATTCCCGTAAGGAAGAGTGCAGTTCTGTAACACTGACAGGCAACTATGCCACCCATTTTTTTCGTTATCTTTTGACATCTTGGTAGGCAGAAGTCTAAAACTGACTCTTAGATTGCTGTCTTCTTGTATATATGCCTTGGATCTCTCTTTCTTAAGAATGTAGGGCAAATCTCTGCACAGGATGGATATGACTCATGTGATTAAGTTACTAGTAATTTGATTTCAAGTTAATCAGAAAAGAGCTGGTTATGCATTAGGCCTAGCCTAATCGGGTGAGCCCTTAAAGAGGCTTTGGACTTTCTTGAAAAAAGAGATTCAAAATGGAAGCCCTCATATGGAGATGCCAAAAAGCAAGTTACTATGATTGGTCTCTAGGAGTCAAAGTGGTTCTTGACTAAAGAAAGAGGTCTTACTTTTCAGTAAGATCTTAGAAGGTGCTGAGATGGAAAGTAAGGGAGGAATTGGAGATTTATATTATGTATTAAATGGCATGATATCAAGCAAGCAACTGTGTATATATATAAATATAACTGTATTTGTACACACATAATTATACATATACAATATATTATACTACATATTTATATATTTTAATTTATACATTTATCTTATATATTATTAATTTGATCATTTATAGTATACATTATTATATACTATATATTATTTATATGCATTTATGTGTGTATAAATATATACACATATATTTTGATTTCAGGAGAGTTCTGAGCTGCAGTCATACACTGAGCAGTCATGAACTTAAATAGTTTATAAAGCCATGACCCTGAAGGGGCTCACCAAGAGAGGGAGTGTAAATGGAAGAAAGAAGAGGTATGAGGCCATAGCACTAGGGCATTCCAGTATTTAGAGGTTTGAGAAATAAAAAAGTACCAGTGAAAGAAACTGAGAAGTCATAGAATGTATGGTCCCCCAAAACAAAATGGAAAATGTATTTCAAGGAGAAAGGTTAATCAACTGTGTATAATGCTGTAGATAGGTCAAGTAAAATGGGTACTAAGAAATGATTACAGGGTTTAACCACTTCAAGGTTATTAGTGATCTTGAGAAAAGCAGTGTCAGTGGTTTGGTGGGATCAAAAACCTGAATGGGCTAAAGAAAATTCAGAGAAAGAAAGCTTAGAATCAGTGAATATCTATAGTTCTTTCAAGAAGCTTTTCTGTAAAAGAAAGGGGAAGTACATGCATAGGGGCACTTGGAAGGAAGAGTGGTATCAAGACTAAAGTGGGATATGAGTGCACAGCATGACTAATTTTATAATATAAGATCTTAAAACAATATGCTCATCACAACATTTTGGAAGAAATGAAGGGCTGCATGGGTGAACAGTGTTTATATTACACAGTGGTTAAGTTGATGATCTTTTGGCAAAGTTTTTACACTTGATCTTAGCCAAAAGGCTGAGAAGCGATGGCAAAGTTTTTAAAAGAGTTATTGAATGTATGGTGAATTACACATTTCTAAATATGCTGATCTTTTCTCTGGTGACAATAACAGTCAATGATTTGTTCTACAGCAGCACTTAAGAAAAATAAACACAGTCTGTCTCAGGGTAAATGTAGCACTTTAACAATAGATGAGTACAGACATTCTCTAATTCCCATGCTACACATGGGTATTTGTTGTTAACAGTTAACAGGGCTTGGGGCGCCTGGGTGGCTCAGTTGGTTAAGCGACTGCCTTCAGCTCAGGTCATGGTCCTGGAGACCCAGGATCGAGTCCCACATCGGGCTCCCTGCTCCGCAGGAAGCCTGCTTCTCCCTCTCTCACTCCCCCTGCTTGTGTTCCCTCTCTGGCTGTGTTTCTCTCTGTCAAATAAATAAAATCATTTAAAAAAAGACTTTTAAAAAAAAAACAGTTAACAGGGCTTTACTAAAGACGTTCAGATTCCAAAAGAGAAGTACAAAACAGTGAACAGTTCTAACTGCTGTCTCTGCTCCTTATATTCACCTGCAACAGGTGACTTATATTTAACCCAAAGGCCTAGTCTTTTATACGCTGGCTCCCAGAAACCCTAAAACTCAGCTCACCTCATACTACACAGTTCTACTGAAAATATTTCAGGCCTTTCCACCTCCTAGACTCCCAGTGAGACAAACATTCACAGGTCTAAAGATGGAAAAAAGTTTATCCCTCATCTGAGTTTGAGGACCTCTTATCTAAATCTACCCCTAAAGAAAAAGTCAAACCAAAACCAAAACAAAAGAACATATGAGTCCCAGAATAAAACAAGGACAATTTCTATTTCCTTCATCACACAGCTATAGTCTGATTCTGTTACACAGACATAAAAATCACTGAAGTTCATCACTTATACTTTTTTTTCAAAGTACGAAGCTCATTCAGTTTCTAAGTCTATAAAATAAATATTTGTTGAATGACTATGCCTTGTCCCAAGAGAAAAAAATAAAGCATTATTTAAAACAAAATTTTACTGATAATAAATTTTAATTATCTGAAATATCTGCTGACACCTAGCATGTCTTATTCTATATCAATGTGGAACTAGAGTATTAAGTTATGAAATGAAGTTCTCAAGTGTTTTGCAATATAACATATTGATTAAGAAAAGAACTTTGAAGTCCGTCTTATTTATGGGGTCAAATCCTGGTTCCTTCCTACAGAGACTTAACCTTTGTAATCATCAACTGCCTCACTTTTTTTTAAAGATTTTTTTTTTAAATTTATTTATTGACAGAGAGAGAGATCACAAGTAGGCAGAGAGGCAGGCAGAGAGAGAGGAGGAAGCAGGCTCCCTGCTGAGCAGAGAGCCTGACGTGGGCCTCGATCCCAGGACCCTGAGATCACGACCTGAGCCAAAGGCAGAGGCTTTAACCCACTGAGCCACGCAGGCGCCCAACTGCCTCACTTTTAACATAAGTTATAATAATATCTATTTCATCAGACCTTAGTCAAAATAAATTAGAATTATTTTCTAAGCATTCAGAATAGGATCTACCACATAGTAAGTGATCAAAGATTAGTATCTATTTAGTCAATATTGCCAATATTTCCTTCTGCTCTGGTCATGCCTCATACTGTTTTCTCCTAAAGAGCTTTTGCTAATGGGAGAAGAGAGTGAATTTTTTTCTGTGTGGATCTGGAAGCTAATTTAAATCTTGTCTCCGTAGTTCTATTAAATCACAATCATGCCACTTGTGAAGTCTCAAGTCATATCTTTTACAAATTATGTTAAATTGCATCTTCTACATCATTACATATTTTTTATACTGACAAACTGTCTTCCAACTCACTTATCAAATACATTTTTTCATGTCCTTCAAATGTTTAAGTAAACATGCTATACCAGGAGGACAAACCATGCTTGCTTATCATGTGTCCTACAGCTTTATTCCCAGGGGTTTCCACATGCGTTATCTCAGAAGAAGGAACCTTCACCATGAAGTGAGTTCATTTCCACACAGCAGTAAGCCCCCACATCTGTCACATGACTACCTTGCTGGCCTCACATCTGATTACTTCTCATCGTCCATTTTACTTTTCAGTAGTATCAAATTGCCCCAACTCTTCTTTTTTTTTGCCTCCATGCCTTCACTCCTGCTGGTCCTGATGAAAGCTTCTGTCTGAATTTGACCCTATTCTCTTAAGATTAGGTGACTGTTCTTAATGCAGGAAGCCTCCTCCCCATTCTCATATGACTGTTAATATGAAACTATTGAACCGGCTATATAGAATTATCAAGATATGAAAAGGTATGTTAGTTTCCTAGGGCTGCCATAACAAATTACCATAAACTTGATACTTAAAACAATAGAAATGTATTCTCTCACAGTACTAGAGGTAAGAAGTCTGAAATCTAGGTGTCAGCAGAACCGTGCTGCAGCTGGAGACTCTAGGGGAGAATCCTTCCACACCTCTTCCAGCCTGTAGGGGCTTTCAGTGTTCCTTGGCTCTGGCTACATAACTCTAGTCCCTGTCCCCATCTTCACATGTCTTTCTCCCACCCATGTATCACTTTTCTGTATGCCTTATAAGAATACTGATCATTGGATTTAGGGCTCACTTTGTATAATCCAGAGTAATCTCATCTTGGTATTCTTAACTATATCTGCAGAGACCCAATTTCCAAATAAAGTAATATTCACAGAATCTGAGGCCACAGATGAATGGCCATCATTCAACTCCCTATAGAAAAGAGGATCAATGGGCCTATTCTAGTTAATCTGGTTCTTGAAAGAGTATAGGATTACAAACAATAATCATGAAAAGACATAGATATTACTTAAGAGTACTTTGGCTTGGTTGATAACCAGTTATAATAAAATAAATTTTAATGTAAAATATTAAAACATTTAAATGTCAGAATAATAGAAATTCACACTGCAAAAGGTGGTTTAGAAATAAATATTTTATGTGAATTTTAAAGTGCCTGAAAAATGTTAACAAGGAATAATAAAATTTTATTTCAGACGAAGGGATGATTTTCAAACATGTATTATCCCTCCCAGAACTGACCCTTAGGATTGATACACTGTGTCATAATTTATCTTCTCTTCATTCCCAAATGGAATAAAGAAGTCATAAATCTTAATTAGAAGTTGCTCTATTCCACCTACAAGCTACTTTTAGGACCCATAAAAAAAAAAAAAAATACCATTCTAAGGACCGGTAAAGCAGGGGACTGGGTCCTGTGTTCTTAAGATTGTCTTAGAACAGTCCTGAGCATGGTCTCTTGATTACATTTTCAAATGAGATGTGACAGAGTAGGGAGCAGAAAGGAATGCCTTAAATGAGTGGTTTTGTGTTGTGTTTTGTTTTTCAGTTAAGAGAAAAGAGAGTTCTTCAAAGAGATCCAATAATTAGCCTCTGTTCCTGCAATTTCAGATACTTAGGAGGATTTTACTTTGAGTAGGAAAGCCATGTCTGCTTTGGTTTGACTTACAGTGAAGCAATAGCTTCCTTTCAAATGTATCAGAAAGTGTAACAGATAGAACTAGGATGGGAGGTGGAGAGGTAATGAGGTAAGAGGAATGAATACAGCTCAAATAATAAGGTAAACATCTTAAAATATAGAGCATATATAATGACCAGAATGGAGCATCTGAAGGGAAATTGGAAATGAAATAACATAAGTCAACATAGTTTATTTAAAAGTCAGAACTTTAACGTACAGAGTCTATATGTATCAGATAAAATTAATTGGCTCTGTATAAAATAGGAATATAGAGAACCAATTAAGATAGACTGATAGTGAGTGAGAGTAATAAATAAAAAAAAAAAGTAGTGATTCTGTTGGGAATAACTGCTCTAATTTCCTCCCAGTCACTGCTGTAGTAAAGCAAAAGCAAAAACAAAAACAAAAACAAAACCCAATAAACTATCTTTCTTACCAGCATCTGAATCTGTTAATTAGCAACATAATTTGGGCCTGATGTTCATTGTCACAATAATGGCTTTCCATTAACTCTCAGTATAAGCAAGCAAGCATGAGATATGGAAACATCTTAAACAAATTCTAAGGTTTTAGGATATTTGAACTGAAAGTATACAGCTATTTATGAATTTAAAAGAAAATCAAGTATAAGAAAACACTTCTAGTCAACAGACAGAATTATAGGCAAAGGTAAAAGAGCTAACATGAGAGTGAGTGATTTTGTGTAAAGACTTGACTGGTTGACTAGCATACAATTATGGGACCTATTTCCAGTTTGTCCTTTGTAAAAATAATTGGTATGTGCCACATAAAAATATGTTTTAATAAATGGATCTCAAGATGCAGAAGAATGATTTTGTGGAATGGCAGCATAATTTAGAATAGTGAGCACTAGATATGGACACCATTAACTGCAGGATTTCTTATGACACTTTATATATAGAATGACTGCTCAGTCTGGATAAGCAGTGCAAAAGGTAAATGAGATGGCAGCTTGTAGGGTTGTGGGTACAAATGAGCTAATTAATTAGTCTGCACTTCTGCATTAGCAATGTCTCACAGAGTGCTATCAAGGTGGGAAGGCAGAAAGAGTTAGCTTTTGAAGGACGCATACATCCAGACAATGGACAACTTACTGAGTGCAGCTCAATGGGCTAAAAGATAATTGGAGTTTTCTTAAGAAAAGAGCACATATAAAGGAATCTGTCCATGTCATACTTACAGATATTTTGCTAAAATGCATATTCATTATACAGCAAATGATATAATTCATTATGAAACCCTCAAATAATGATAAATCAATTAAAGCAAGGAGTATGATCTCTACTGCACTTGTGCTCAAACTTGTATGTTGGATACACTGGAAATATCAAAATGGCAGATGCCTATGTTAAACACCAGGGATTTTGATCTAATTGGTCTAGGATGGAGTCTGTCCATGGGGATTTTTAACATTTTTTTTTAAGTGCCTGAAATAATTTTAATGTGTAACCAAGGTTCGTTTGCTATTATATTCTATTATATTCTTTCCTCTCTGCCAAATGAATGATATGCAACCCTCACTACATGTTAAAATCACTTGGGAAGTTTTAAAAACAAATCACATTTTGATCAAATTAAGACCTGAGCTTTGAAAATATTCAAAATTATGAAGTTATTAAAAAGATATATAACAATTAGCAATATGCTTCATATACCACTAAGGAGACAAATATAACATTGCTTCTTGTTATAAAAAAATGTAAGTATGTTGGGCGCCTGGGTGGCTCAGTGGGTTAAAGCCTCTGCCTCGGGCTCAGGTCATGATCTCAGGGTCCTGGGATTGGCATCGGGCTCTCTGTTTGGCCGGGAGCCTGCTTCCTCCTCTCTTTCTGCCTGCCTCTCTGCCTACTTGTGATCTTTCTTTCTGTGTGTCAAATAAATAAATAAAATCTTAAAAAAAAGTATGTTGAAAGGAGTTTATGATTCCAAAGTGATTTGTAATTGCCTAATGAATATTATCGTAGGTTGAATTTGGCTTTTTGCTCAAAGACTATTCACATGGAAGTATTTGAAAAATGGGGAAATTTTTTTGAGAAATTATATTAAGATTAAGTGTTATTTTACCAAATTACAAATAAGAGAAAAATAGAATGATAAAGTACAGAGGGCATAGATTGAGAGATTAACAGATCTGATTTTATCCACTAGTTTGTTGTGCAACTTTGGAAAAGTTATTTAATTTTAGATTTATATATTGGAAAATGTTTGCTCAAGTGGTCACACAATCTTGTTGTGGATATCAAACCAATTCAGTCAAATCAGATAATGATATCTACATGCTCTGAAAAAGATCAAGATTTTAAATAACCGAGTATACTTTGTAGGTCAACTGTTTTGTTAACAACTATCTAAATTGACCTTGAGCTCAACTCTGCCCATCTGGGAAACACATTTATTTTCAGAACTTAGGTGGAATGATGGTGGTCTGAATGACAGAATCTGTATGTAATGCCTTCTCAAATGACAATTTATTGACACAAACAGAGTGGGAAGAATGTGAGTTTATTGATTTTGTAAAGTTATAACTATAATTTTTCTACAGATGTGAGTATATGATTTATTAAGTTTTAAAGAGTTTTTCAGAATTTGATCAAGAGGCATACACAAATAAATATGATCTCTCCAATCCAGTGGCAAAGGGTATTTTTCCTTTGAATGGAATTTCAGTTTGAAAAAGACATAGAAGCATTTTCTCCAACAAATTGTCCCTTGGATTCCTATGAGACTGTAGTTTCATACCTTGAAGATTCTTTATGTAAAAACCAAACTTTAGAAAGCGATAAGACAGTATGTAAGTATGTAATCACTAAACACTAAATTCTACACCTGAAACTGATATTGCACTATATGTTAACTAACTGGAATTTAAATAACTAAAATGAAAAAAAAAAAAAGAAAAATTAAATTAGGGAGATAAAAATATGAGAAAATTTTACTTATAATAATAGTATATATATTCAATTCTCTGTGTGTATGTACACACACACAGAATTTATTGACAAGAAAACTGTGAAATACTATTGAGAAGTGTCTTCTTTCATATTAATAGGGAACAAAGAGATCAATTCAATAAGGTATCCCTTTCAGTTCTAAGAAAAAATAGATGGGGCAACTAGAAAAAGTATGTGTGTTTAGAGAAAAAAAGAAAAAAAGAAAAGTCAACTATGGAGACATTTATAAATGGTAAGAAGAAACAACAGGCCCTAGATAGAGTCACTTTTGCTAAGTCCCACCAAGACTTAATAGCTAACCTAACTATAGTTTGTGCCCCTCAGAGCACTGGAATTTTAAACCAGTCAGTGGGGGATTTCCTGATCAGCATCAGTGATGCAGTCTGCTTAAGACCCCTCATTTTTCCCTCTAATGGAAGGGAAGTTTGTCCGAAACAATTCTTTCTTTCCTTTTGCTAATAATTTCCTTGTCCTACCTCATTTCTGATTGTGAAAGCCTTCCATTTTGTACAACTCTTCTGAGCACACTTGTTTGTTGGATGGGATGCTGTCTGATGAATAAATTTACAAAGCCAATGAGATCTTTAAATTTACTTGGTTGAATTTTTGTTCTTTAGCATGAGTTATAGTTTGTTTGTTTAACTTGTTTTAATTTAGGCAATTCTTGTACATACCTAAAAAGTTGTGTAATAAAAATCAACGTTCCTTTACTGTAACCTTCCCATGCCCCTTTTCAATCCCCAGTTATAATCTTTTCAATGATTTTTTTTACTTTTTCTATAGAGTTCCTTCAACTTCCTATATACTTTGCTTATGGTATTATTTTATGATTTATCCAGTGTAGAGATAATATAAACCTTTTTATGAGAATGAAATAATCTCATATATCTTTTATACTATCCTTCACTTCCATTCATTTCTCTAGCAATACATTCTTGAAACTTTTTATTGCCCTTGTTATTTGATTATCATTACATCATTATATGATATACGGATGATATTTTCCTGCCAGGGGCAGTGGGGGATGAAGCTGTGGTCTACTGCCCAGTGACAATGCCAGAGGTCCCTCACTGCCCTGCCTCTGTGCTCCGCTGGGCTGTTGCTTTGGATACTTAGCATCCCCTTGCACTCTCATTCCAAGTTAGGTTCCTTATTTCAACAATTCTGTAAGCTATTTAATACTGTTTCAGTGAATTAATTTTTCTTTGCTAAATTATCCATTTACTGAATGGTTTGCATTTGAATATGCTTGCCACCTTGTGTGAGATTTTGTTTATTTGTTGTTTTAAGATATAAATACAAGTAGTTGTCTCTCCAAAAAATTTACAATGAGGTTTCTTTCATCTTCGGTCTCTCATTTCTAGCTGACTGCACAGAACTTATTCTACAGAGGCTCTGGCTTGGCCTTTCAAAAAATGAAAAGAGAAAATTATCAATCCTTCAGTCCTTATAATAGCTCAGTTGGGATATAATAAGAAGGGTCTAGGTGAAAGATTACAAAATAAAGAAGCGAATGACAGAACTTTTGAGGGGGCAGGGAAGGAGGAAGGCAGAGGAAGATGAAAAGGTCAGCCATAAAGAGTGAAATAAACTAGGGGAGTATGGTTCATGAAAGCCAAGAATATAGATAATTTTAAGAATGAGGAAGAGGTCGTAATTAATACTTCCCAGAATTTTTGAATAATAAAAGATGTTGAAAGAAATTATAGCATTTAGTGACAAATATATCCTCTGTTACCTTCAATAAAGAAATTTTAAAAAGAAATCTAGGAGCAGAAGTCAGACTGCAAAAAACATTTGGCATATATTACATAAAGTAGTATAGGGAATAGTTTTGCTGTTATGAAAATAATAAATGTGACAGTGTGGTGTGGTCAGGCAGAATCATATCTAATCCCAATTCTATCACTGACTTTTGATGTTGGGCAAATCAATTAACTTTTTAACCCTCTAAACCTTAATTAACTCACCAATAAATCTTGAAGAATTATATCTACTACAAACCATAGTTGTTATGCTTTCAATAAATATTAGTCTCTCCCTCTTTAAATGGAATTTCTGACAGGACTTGTGATCAAGAATGAATTTTTTTTATAAGATAAACTAGTACATTTTATGGCCAGATTTTGATGGGAGAGGGGCATTGTTAGAGGATAGATGCAGTGAAGAGGAAATGAATAAAGTCAGAGAAGAAAATGAATGTGGTAATTGATGGAGAAAGGTGGGTATGTGAGAAATTTTTGAGTCAAAACTAGGCTCTGCTCTGTAAAGAAAAGAGTGGTTTCCTTATGATGCAGGGGAGGACAGACTGGTAAAGACAGAGGGTATGTGTGAGGTGTCAAAAACAAATTTAAGGAGGCTCATGTTAAATGGCTCCATCTCAGAAATTTAAGAAATTATGCCAATTATAAGTATGAAAGTGTAGGGTTAGAAAACAATGCATAAAAATACAAAAAAAAAAATGTTTGTAGGAAATGATTCAGGGGATGGAGATGAACTGGAGGAATGGTGGGAGCAGAACCATTCTAAAGAAAATAATATAAAGTGATAATACAGTCAATCCTCTTTTTTTTAATATTTTATTTATTTATTTGAGAGAGAGAGAGTGAGTGAGAGCAAACATGAGAGGGGAGAAGCAGACTCCCCGGGGATCTGGAAGCCCGATGTGGGGCTCGATCCCAGGACTCCAGGATCATGACCTGAGCTGAAGGCAGTGGCTTAACCAACTGAGCCACCCAGGCGCCCGTCAATCCCCTTTTAAAAATAATTTTAAGTTTTTTAAGTATCTTTGAGTAGTGTAGACTCATCTATCTCATGGTACAATATTGTAGCAATAGACAATTGGAAGCTGTAATAAAATGTTTATTGTTTCCAGAACACACTTTGGACATTGATTTTTTTGGATAAGTTCTTAGCTGCAACTTTTTCTCTGAAATTTAACTGTTTTTGCTAAAAGTTAAATATGCAATAATTTGAAGTAGGATCTGAAAACTGAAGGTCATTCTTAAATAGCTTCTTGGATGGTAAAAAAAAAATAAATCCAATTTTTAAGTCACACTACTTATCAATAATATATGTGCAAGCAAGAGTATTAGGAAGTATAAAATTTAAGAGTTCTATTTCACTGCCTTACTTCCAGTTATAATATGTATTTTCAATTGGTAGATCTCCAGAGAAGATGAATATGGAAAGAGAAATTCTAATTTCTCTGTAATTAACACATTAAATAACAACATTTACCACATAAAATAACACAATGTAACAATCTACCTACAGGTTGTCTTTTAGATATTGTGGATAATTAGCATGGCTACAAATGGAAAGAACTAGGGAGCTTTTTAAGCTTAGCGTCATATGCATTTAATGAAAGAATCAGTTAATAGCCTAAAAATGGGCCCTTATCTCTTTCTCTGCTTGTCCCTCTTCTTTAATCTTTTCAGATAAATGTATTCATACTATTCAGATTTTGTTATTTTTGAAGAGAGCTGCCTCTCTGGAAAAGTGCCACTGATCAATGGATATAAAGACCAGCAGAATTTTCAAATTATGAATTAAACTTTTCTTTACTGTACTTTTTTATTGTTTCATATGTTTTCAAGTCTTCTGTATCTTTTGTTCCTTAGTCATGGCCTTGAAATAAGAATTCTTTTTTTAAAAGTTTCTTCAATTATTGTCATTAAATCACTTAGGTGTAAAAGCATATTTTCAGCTACTTAGCTTTGTAATGTTCATTTTACAACATTTCCTGGACCAGGTGTATAAATAAAGGAAACAGGTGGTGAATATTTAGTTCCATTTTACACCCTATCTTCTGATTCTTGAACCTTGAATCATAGAGTAATTCTTCCTGATTAGGGGGAAAGATAAAAGGCTGGTGAATATACCCTTTATTACATTGGTATCTTTTAAATTAGCAGTCTTGAAGAAGGCATTCATTATCTAATGTTCTGGCTTGTTTCTCTTCAGTAGGTGTTGTTCAGATTTGCCTGCTACAGTGGTCAGATTGTGCAACTTTCTAGGAGCCTTTGAATTAACACCTTTCAGTTATTTAGGATATGTGATTTTATGAAATCACATGACTCTAGGATCTAATTGGTAAAGAAAATCTGAAGAAAAGAGGATGCTAAATAAGTTTGGAGATCCAGGTAAAGTAGTGTTGGTTTTGTCTCAGCCCATTTTAAAACAGAAGCATTAGAGTTAGTGATAATTGTAGGTGTTTTGCATGATTTTATATCTCTTTTCATTGTGCTTTTATCACCAGAAATTATTCTCATTAAACAAATGGCAATTTGATGGACCAAATGCTCTATCAGTTTTGTTTTAATTACCATTTATTTGCCTATAAAAGAAAATGACTGTTAAACCATATTTCTTACTAGTCTAATATATATATCTTCTTTTGTTAATTAACTGCTCATTTTGTTTATTGTTTTGAACATTATAATTTTTCTTATCAAAGTGTATGAACCTTTTATGAACATTGAAGTTATCAACCCTTGTCTATTCTTTTCCTTGCAATGATTTTCCAAATTAGTGTGTTCCAATGATGTAAATTTCAAAGTTATATTATAGAAATTATCAAAATTTTCATTTTGAACTTTTCTATTGTTTTGTTAGAATATTTCCCTACAGTACAGAAATTTCATAAACATTATATAGACATTTAGACCTTTTTTTTTTTTAAGATTTTATTTATTTATTTGACAGAGAGAAACACAGCAAGAGAGGGAACACAAGCAGAGGGAGTGAGAGAGGGAGAAGCAGGCTCTTCGCAGAGCAGGGAGCCCGATATGGGGCTTGATCCCTGGTCTCCAGGATCATGACCTGAGCCAAAGGCAGTTGCTTAACCAGCTGAGCCACCCAGGACCCTAGACATTTAGACTTTAATCTTTTAGCTTTTTCAAAATTAAATTTTGGGGTGCCTGGGTGGCTCAGTGGTTGGGCCTCTGCCTTCAGCTCAGGTCATAGTCCCGGAGTCTCAGGATTGAGCCCCACATTGGGCTTCCTGCTCAACAGGAAGCCTGCTTCTCCATCTCTCATTTCTGCTGCTTGTGTTCCCTCTCTGGCTGTGTTTCTGTCTGTCAAATAAATAAAATCTTAAAAAAAATTAAATTAAATTAAATTTTATTTTCATGAGTGTCTTTAAATTCCCCTAACTTAATTTGCTGGAGAGTTCTTATGCTTCAATGCCATCTTCTCATAGGTTACATGCTTATATATAGTAAAACCACCTATTTGTTGAGTCTCCTAGCTTCTGAATATGGTAGCAAATAATTTATATATAGTAACATTTATTTATGGTGACATATTTATATCTAGTAAGGAAGACTCTACATTTCCAATCCAGATCAACTTTTGAGAACATAATTTTGTTCTCTTATTACTTATATGGTTCAGTTTTCAAGACATGCTTTTGTCTTCTTGTTTCTGTGCATTGTTGTGAACAGGGCCGTTCTCTTTCTTACTCCCACTTAACCCCAGGAAGAAATAAATCCCAAAGGTTTCATAAGTCACTGAGAGTGCTGAATTTCCCCCTACATTTGCAGTTCTTAGATTAAGTCTTGTTTGTTTGTTTGTTTTAAATATATTTTTTTAAAGATTTTATTTATTTGACAGAGAGAAACACAGCCAGAGAGGGAACACAAACAGCAGGAGTGAGAGAGGGAGAAGCAGGCCTGCCACTGAGCAGGGAGCCCCATGTGGGACTCGATCCCAGGTCTCCGGGGTCACGACCTGAGCCGAAGGCAGTCGCTCAACCAACTGAGCCACCCAGGCGCCCCTTGTTTGTTTGTTTGTTAATTTTTATTTTTTTCCTAGTGAATTTTTAAAATTCGATTGTAGATGGTACATTTTTAACATTTCATTTTCTAATAGTTTGTTGTTGGCTTATAGAAATGCAAGTGTTTTTGTATATTAACCAGTATCCAGAAACCTTGCTAAGTCTACTGGTTTATTGATAGAGTCTTTAAGATTACTTAATCATGTCATCTGCAAATAATGACAGCTTATTTTCTTTCTATCCAATTTTTTTAAAACATTATTGCACTAGGCCAAGACTTCAGGTACTATTGTTTTCCAAACATGCAATGAAGTTGAAAGAATTTTACAGTGGATGTGTATATATTCACAGTCTAGATTTCATCCAGTTTACCATAGATGTATTCTATCACACATCTACCCATCCTTCTTTCCATCCACCAATCCAACCTTTTTTTTCTTTTTGTGATGCATCAAAGTAGTTACAGGCATCAGTACTTCTCCCCTAAATACTACCATTTCTAAAATTTTAGATTTATTTATTTATTTTACATGAAGTCTTGTGGCCTTACTGCAGGAGCTGAGGATGTGGCATGCAGGACAAGCAGAATGGCATAGTGGCAAGTACATTAGGCATGCCAAAAGGACACCTGGAATCTAGTATTAATATGTTAATTCCCACTAAATAAATTTACCTAATCCTTTATCTATATGAAACACAAGGGTTGGGTTAAAATATAATATATTATCCTTTTCTTTCCATTTTCTTTAGGTGCAATTAATTTATTTAGTTTTTCCTAGCTTTATTTATTTATTTATTTATTTTAGAGGGAGAAGCAGGCTTCCCGCTGAGCAGGGAGCCTGATGCTGGGTTTGATCCTGGGACTTCAGGATCATGATCTGAGGCGAAGGCAGACGCTTAACAACTGAGCCACTCAGGCGCCCCTCCTAGCTTTATTTTTACTCTCACAGGAAAATGATTATGCAATATTGGATAGAATTTGTCATTTAAATCACTCCCCCAACCAATGTAGGAGTTTGAACAACAACCCCTCTCACAGCTTGTCCTCCATCTGTTAGTGGTTGTTTCTACCCATGAAGGGCTCACATCTTTACAACTTTGAATAATGTAACTATTAAGAAAGCCCTTCTCTATAAATGCCCTGTTAAATTTAATATCCCGATAATGGGACTGGTCAAATCTGGTATAGCTGACTTTAATCATTTTAATACGCATTAGTGAATTTAAAAGAATCGAGGAAAATATGCTGGATCTACATGGTTCTTGGATAAGAAAGCCACTCAAATTATATTGTAGTGCCATAGAGCAAAAGAAAGGTGATTACTGGCGGAAAAAAAGGGAATTAAAATGTGTACATCTCCAGGAGAAATTTTATTGAATGATTTATGTAATACATTAAAAATATAAATGGATGAAGTTAATTTATTTTCTAATTAAACATCTACTTTTGTTTTAAATTCCAGGGCCTCAAGAGTCACTTCTACCTCCAGGCTGTCAGGTTATGCAGAAATGAATACAAATCATTACCATAACTTTAATCTTATATCTTAGGTCTCTGAGACATTTGTTACATTTAAATATGTCTCAAATAATTTAAAGTGCATGTCACAGGATAGCAGATAAAACAGGATGTAAAGTTCTATATAGTGCCTTTCAATCTGTTAAATAAAATCTGTTTCACTTTGTGGTTGAGGCCATTAATTCTGCGTAATAAGGGGATGGTTTTAAGAACCAGACTCTGGGCAAGGAAATGTGCATAAGTTGAGACATGTGCATGCTTATTTATGGCAACTGAAAAGAGCTAAGTCATCTGGAATGTTTCACAGCTCTACAAGAAGCTGTGACCCTCGTGACAGTTTGTTGCTCTGAAATCAGGAGCAAGTTTCTAACCAGTAACACATAATCGTACACATTCCAAGAGGTAGAGTTGTTTGTTTCTCATCAAGTCAGGTTAGATTTCTTGGTCAACCTGGAAGAGTCTAAATGTGCCTTGAAACAATAAAACAATTGAAACTTCTAACCTATGATTGAACTCCACAGGGCAAAGAGAAAAACATACAGCGGATAATGTGGTAGCAAAAGGAGAATGTAGGGCAAATGAACTTGAGAGATTCAGAATTCAGGTGTAATGCACAGCACAGAGGAAAATTTTAACCACACTTTAAAGGCCAAGTAGTATTACTATTCAGCACACTCCAGCTGTTTATGCTAAGAGGAAAACAAACATATTTCTTACTGGTCCCAAGTCCTTTCATCTCCTAACATAATTATAGCCATTTTTGCTTGGATAAAAGACATTGGAAGGAAGCACAGCCACACATTTAGTCCTCAGTAAATCTCTTAAATCCCCTTTACACCTTGTGTAATACAATGGTTCTCAAAGCCCTAATCTGGGCTGAGAAAAGGTAATCCTTACAAAACCTTATAATGGGGAGTGCATTAGTTTTCTACTGCTGCTGTAACACATTATCACAAATCTTATGTTTTATAAGTTTATTGTTTTAGAGTTCTTGAGGTCACAAGTATGAAATGGGTCTTATTGGCTAAAATCAAGATGTTGGCAGGTCTGCATTCCTTCTGGAGACTCCAGGGAAAAATCAGTTTCTTCCCTTTTTCAGCTTTTAGAGGCCACCCACATTTTTTGGCACATGGTCTTTTCCCATTTTTAAAGCCTGAAAAAAAAGACCCAATCACTTTGACTTTTGATTCTGTTGTCACTTCTTCTTTGCCTCTGCCTCTCCTGCCTCCCTCTTTCTCTTATAAGGATTCTTGTGATTACATTGTGCCCAACAGATAAGCCAGGATAATCTCTCCATTTCAAAAATTCTAACAACCGTGTCCTTTTTGCCATATAAGGTAATATAATCCTACATTCTCAGGATTAGGACATGAACATCCTTGGGGGGTGTCCATTATGTTGCTTTTATAAGGTGGTCTTTAATCTATGTATAAGAAACTAAGCCTCAGAGATTTGAAGTAACTTGTCACTCAGTCTTTCATTCTTGAAGCCAGAAGTCTGTATGACTATCTCACCCCTGTTCTTTCTATTATTTAATACTTGTTGCACAAGGTGTTCTGGTCCAATCCTCTATAAATTCTGTATCTAGACTTTCCACATCATCCTTGGGCAAACATTAGAATCTCCAGTGTGCCTGAAAGTTTATAGTATAATGAATAACCAGGAAATGTGGAGTCCAGGCATAAAGCTATCTATGATCAGCCATATTTCCTGTAATTATGCTGTGCACAGCTCTATTGAAGTGTATCTAGAATATCTGATAGAATTATGTTAACTCTCAAATATACTGACCCTTTTCCTATGGAATATATTATTCACAGGCAAGAGAAAGATGGTATGAATCTACAGATAGTGTGTGAGAAGTTGAGATTTGGATTTGATTTGTCGGGATAGGTAATGGTCGATTTTTATCCTTATAGATAAATAATGGAAATCAAGTGTGAAAGATATTAGATTACATAAACACAAAATAATTGTATCTCTCATTTCTTGGTTTCCCAGATGAGGATAACATCAATACTGATGAAAAAGCTGATTGATTCAGCCTAACTATGGAATCATACAATTCTTCTGTTTATGTCAAGAACATAAAATACAATTATGGTGCCACATAATACTTATCTTAAACTATAAGAACTACCAACAGTAAAATACGGCCAAGAAAAGAAAAGATGTATTTCTCCTAGCTAAATTGTGGGTTTCCAAGACACTTAGTAAATTTTCAAAAATATCACAATGAATCCTAAACTTGACCTCCCATTTATTGATAATATTAAAATAAACTACAATTATAAAATGTAAGGGCACTTTACTTTTCAGGGAAGTACATTCTTTATATGTGTCTTTTGCTCAAGCTATTACAAGGGTTGAATAAATCTGAAGAAATAAAAAGTATTTAGGGGGGCACCTGGGTGGCTGAGTTGGTTAAGCAACTGCCTTTGGCTCAGGTCATGATCCCGGAGACCCAGGATCGAGTCCCAAATCGGGCTCCCTGCTCGGTGGGAAGCCTGCTTCTCCCTCTCTCACTCCCCCTGCTTGTGTTCCCTCTCTGGCTGTGTTTCTCTCTGTCAAATAAATAAAATCTTTAAAAAAAAAAGTATTTAGGAAAATATTTTTCTGTAACTGAAATATGTGGATTTTTTGAAATTTATAAAGCCTGAAAATGGTGTTCTAAAGAATGCAGTATAGCTTTTCTACATCATTTTGTACATCTTCCTTATTGTAGTGGGACTAGAGGCAACATTTTCAAATTCAGGAAGAATATGACACCAATAATTGTTAAAATGAATAATGTGGCCACATTAAATAACATGATGGCTAGAGTTGTAAAAGGTGATGATGTTTCAGAATACATTCAGAAAATCTAATTAAATTAAGGTCCACCTGTACCTAATCAGTATGAACTGCTTTAGTTTCATTCATCTTTAGTTTTAGCTTATGCTGATGAATCATTTCAGAAGAAAAAAAATGCATGGTATAAGAATCCTCATCTTATAATAGGATATACATTAGTTCTAGAGGATTAACATGTACACATTTTCCTCCTGTGAATAGATTTGAAGCACCGAACTCCTACTTTGTCCAGATGTAGTCTTGAGAATGAGCTATTCAAAGAAGTACGTAGTTCACACAAAAGATTCAGAAACTGATGACCAATAGTAAATAAAAGGAAAAAAAAAATAGGGCAGGATTTGATCATTTATTTCTGTTACTTAACTCTGAAATTTCTCCTTTCTTAATACCACTGTCCAACCTTCAATAAATGTGTTGATTGTGTTTACATGGAAATAATATTTATAATAACAGTAAAATAGGAACTTTTTTCTCATGATAGGACCATCGAACATAAAGCCTAAATTATTACAGTGTTTCTCTTCTTTGACTATTCTAAGGAATGCCTACTGCACATATAAAAAAAAAATCTAACTCCTTTTTATACCAAATTATCACACATACGCTAGACTCTATCATGGGTCTCAGCTCATGTCCTACAGTTTGTCACCTGCCTCAGTATCCAGTCATACCAGCTTGCTTTCTGATACTCAATAACAACAACTCACAGTACACTCAATGCCTTTACTTTTCTCATTGCTCTGTCTCAAATGCTTTGCTCACATGGATACCTAATCCTTGTTGAGGACTGAATTCAAATATCGTTCTTTCAGAGAGTTTTCCCCGAATTTCACTATCTTACATGGACCCATTTCACCCCAGGATATCATTTCTTGATACCCTGGTTTTCTTCATAACACCAAGTCTGGTTACATAATTTGCATAGTCCAGTGAAAAATAAAAACAAGAAACCCCTTACTCAAAAACCTATTAAGAATTTTAAGACAGTGCAGCAGAGCATTAAACCAAGTGCACTGCCCTTCAAAGTGCAAGTTCCAGCATGACAGCACAGGTTGCAAAGCCATGATGCTAGCCCTCTATAACAGTTACTACCACATAAAGGTAACCTCTTAATCACTGCGCTTGTTTAATCTGGCATCCCTGTGAGAATATGTACTCTGTAGAGCTCAGATCAGAACTGTCATGTTGATAGTTATGTTTCACATGTTTAGAACTGCCCCTGAGACATAGAAAACAAAAATTAAGTATTTCTTAAATAAGCAAATGAAAAGAGTCAGACAGACAAAGACATTTCTATCTCACTCAGCTTTTATTCTATTCAGGTCTTCGTCAGATTGGGTGAGGCCCACCCACCCTTGGGAAGGCAATCTGCTTTAATCAGCTATGGATTCAAATGTCAATCTTATCCAGAAACACCCTCACAGACATATCCAGATTGTGTTTAGCCAAATATCTAGGCTCTCTGTGATCTAGTTGAGTTGACACATAAAAGTAACCATCATGAATCTACCCCTTGTCAATTTGGCACCCATACACATCTCCTTAAGACATAATTAAGCTTCGAAAAAAGATAATAAAAAGGTCAGAGCAGTGGCTGTAGCCAGGCCAATCATGGTGAGTAGAAGTCAATGTTGTTAAATCCATGCATAACCTCTATCCCTGCCACCACAGCCAGTTTCTTCGTGAGCCCATTGAACAATAACAGAAGTGACTGGGGAAAAATGTTGACCAACACCCACAGAACTGGTTACACTATCTCTGCTGGAATGGAATTTGCCTCAAGATGAATCACACCTCAATCTTATTCACATTTTATTTAGATGATGTTTAGATAATACTTTGGACTTCAGATTTTAGGGTTGATACTGATATGACTTAGGAAATTTTGAGATGTTGGGACAGAATAAATGTATTTTACATGTGAGAAAGAGACGAATTCTGGAGGACTATGGACAGAATGCTATGGACTAAATTGTGTCCCCTCCAAAAATTTATATGTTCAAGCCCAGACTCCCAGTGCGATAATATTTGGAGATGGGGTCTTTGGGAAATAATTAGGTTTAGATGAAATAATGAGGGTGGAGCCCTTATGGGAATTAATGCCTTTACAAGCAAGAGAAATCAAATCTTCTCTCTGTGGGTGTTGGTCAACATTTTTCCCCAGTCACTTCTGTTATTGTTCAATGGGCTCACGAACAAACTGGCTGTGGTGGCAGGGATAGAGGTTATGCATGGATTTAACAACATTGACTTCTACGCACCATGATTGGCCTGGCTACAGCCACTGCTCTGACCTTCTTATTATCTTTTTTCGAAGCTTAATTATGTCTTAAGGAGATGTGTATGGGTGCCAAATTGACAAGGGGTAGATTTATGATGGTTACTTTTATGTGCATTAGGTGACGACACAGGTAGAAGTCAGCTCTCTGCAAACCAGGAAAACAGCTCTCACCAGAATTCAACTATGCTGGCATCCTGATCTCTATCAGTCTCTAGAATTGGAGAAAATAAATTTATGCTCTTTAAGCCATAAGGCCAACTATGATAGTTTTTGGTATGCTACTATGTGACTATGGCAAAATTCTAAGTATAAGCTTTTTCTTATCAGATCAAATTTGATTCTTATTTGATTGAACCACCACAGTGTTCATTTGTAGAATAGTTAGAAACACTATACTTTTTATTTAATTTCATCTTAAGATAGTGAGTTGGGAAAATAAAACATCATTTCTGAATATTAAATAAACCCTAGACCTAATTACAGGAGAGATCCTTGAAAGCCAGAGAAACAAGTTTCAGAAAGCCCTGGAAATTCACCTCTGACTAGTTTACCCGCCCTGCTCATGTCAAGGCATAGTTATCATACGGCTTTCATCTCAATAGGCATCTGGTTTAATCCTAAATTTTGATTACCCCTCCCTCACAAAATGATTTCAATCAAGTTTTTGCAACTGAATAAATATTGTTAGAATTGGGGAAATCAAAATTTCTTAGGTAAGTTCTTATTTCTAGATATTGCAAATCACTAAAAAGTTTGTTATCTCTTCCCTTTTTCTCAAACTATAGCCTTCCGGTGTAATAGCTATGCTCGATTCCTCTCCTTATGACAAAGCATTCTATGTGTAATACGTTGAAAGTGATCTGATAATAAAAATACATATTCTTAAAATATCTAAAAGTTAACCTCAATTATATAAGTAACTGTTCAAATTTACTAACAAGAATGTTGATAATATGCAATGCACTTTAATGAGTTGAAAATATGATGACTTGAAGGAAACCAGAGCTAAGGATGAAACATTATAAGAGAAAACTTAAGTGGAATGTCCTTAATTGGTATTACCTTTTTATTTGCTTTAGCGGGTGCCAAAGAATGATAAAAAAAAAGCATCAAATTTGATTTATTAGACATATATGGTAAATCCATGCTTTGAAAATTTAATGCTTTGAAACCAAAACCTTGAAAAAATGATCAGAAATCCAACACCCTCCTCCGGTGTACAAATGTGCTTATTCACTCATTTGAGATTTTTGGAAATGCCTCAGTCTTAGTCTACACTCCTCATTTCTAATATCTGCAGTAGCTCTTTACTCAGTATCTTGGACCAAATCTACTTTTTTTTCTTGTTGTCCCCTCCTTTTCACATCTGCCATACCAATCTGCTAAAATGTAACCAGCATCACAGCACTAACCTCAATAACTTATAGTAACTGCCTGAGGCAGGGATGAATGTTTCTTGAATTTCAAAATATTCTGAAAGCTGCCCTTTCTTTATCTATCTAAACTCTACCTCTTCTTTTTATGCCAATTACACCTCTAAACATATTCTATATATTCTCTCATCACTTACCTGTGTTACTCTATCACATAGAATGACTTCCATTTTCGATTCTTAAACTCATTTTCATTTTCTTTCAAACTCTGACCTTCATCTTTAAGTCTGCTTTAGGATTTTCCTTTTATAAGCTTCTATTTTACTTATTACCTATGTCATATTATTTAGAACTTGTTATTTTCTAATTAAAAATATTTTTCTTTTTTAAGTAATTTTCAAGTTATTTGAAAGCAGTTGTAGATCTTTAACAAATAATCCTTTCATTCTACAGAGGTCTTCATGCACAAAACTTTTGCTTCATAAAAGATATTTCACCTTTGTTTGGGAGCTAAGTAGGATAAAAAGACATAGAACAAAGGAAGTTTCTTCACTGGCTTGATAATTTAGGTGGAAGGAAGAATATGTAAGTAATAAGTTGTGTGAGTGTACTTGTGACAATTCTTAGACCAAATTCTTAAATAAGATTAGTTGCATATAACAAACACAAATATGCATAATGAGAAAAAAATAAAAGAGCAGTTCATGTTTTCTCTTTTTTTGTATAATCACTGGGTAAATAACAATAATAATATTAATAAAACAATACTAATAAAAATAATCATCCTAGTTTCCAGTGGAAAATATAGCTCCACTCCCTTTGAAATAAAAGTTACATAGACGGGGCGCCTGGGTGGCTCAGTTGGTTAAGTGACTGCCTTCGGCTCAGGTCATGATCCTGGAGACCCAGGATCAGGCTCCACATTGGGCTTTCTGCTCGGCGGGAAGCCTGCTTCTCCCCCTCTCAGTCCCTCTGCTTGTGTTCCCTCTCTGGCTGTGTTTCTCTCTGTCAAATAAATAAATAAATAATCTTAAAAAAAAAGTTACATAGAACACACAATACTTGGGCAATTAATTATTAGTAGAAATATTAAACAAAGAAAATTCTAATTTTTTATATTAAATTTTACCTATTGCATTTGTTGTAATATTCAAAGACTAAACTTATTTTAGTACATTTATGGGGAGCAAACCTGGCATTTTTTGAAACTACATAAGTTTTTCTAATCCTACTCATCATTATTTGCTATGTGACCACAACCACATTGGTTAAAGAGATAAGAGTGTTTAATATGAAAAGGAAAAGAAGATGGTAATCTCTTGCAGGAATGTTTTATAAAAAATGAATTTGAGTTGTTAAGTTTAGTTCTGAAATATACAAAGTTGAAATTAAAATAAAAACTCAATTTTTTTAACTAAAGAAAATGAATTTCTAACCATCAGAAATATCTAAAAATAGTGTGCCTGGGTGTCTCAGTGGGTTAAAACCTCTGCTTTTGGCTCAGGTTGTGATCTCAGAGTCCTGGGATAGAGGCCCACATTGTGCTCTCTGCTTAACCCGGGGGTGGGGGGGGATGCGCTTCCTCCTCTCTCTCTGCTTGCCTCTCTGCCTACTTGTGATCTCTCTGTCAAATAAATAAAATCTTAAAAAAATAAATATCTAAAAACAGAATAGTCTATTATCTAATATGATGAGTTTACTGACTGAAACATTTAAGCAATGGCACGTCTACTTATAAATTAAAATCTCAGACAATCTATAGTTGTATGCTCAATGATTGGTGCAGATAATAAGTGGTCACTTACTGAGGAGGTCAGAATTGAGCAAACAACTTACAAGACTTGGTATTTATAGAAATCTTATCATAAGCCACATTTGTTGAAATTCACAATAATTTTTAGAAGTAAAAGAAAGTAAAGGTGAAAGAGAGATAGAAACAAAAAGAGAGAGGTGAGAGTACAAAGACAAGAGAAACAGAAAGAAAGAAAGAGAGAAATTTAACAGCTTTCCCAAAGGTACACAATTAGAAAGATAGAACTGAAATTTGGAGACTGGTGGTCCAATACTTGACGCCAAATCCTTAACCTTTATTCTATATAGTAGGATGTATGTGTAAGATATGATAGGTAGAAAGGAGACAAAACCAAAGGTGATGAAGAGAAAGGTAATGAAGAGTTCAGTAAAACAAAAGTAGATCCTTCCTATTGGAAAGAATTGAGAAAAAAATAATTGTAAATTATACTGGAGCCAGATTACTAATGTAGAGCCAAATGTCCTAACACTGAAAATGTCAAAGTAGTTTATTATGCATAGGAATTAAGCTGCTGTATTTTGCACAATGTGAAACATATGGAGATTTTTCTAGAAAAGTGTCACGTACTGGTTATTCAACTGGGAGTTAACAAAGACCAACATACTACTGGGAAAACTGTATCTTAAATAAAGCAAGACTGCATATCAGTGAGCTTTAAATGAAAGAGGGTACAAGTCCTGCCAACTCCTCAGGTGTAATAACAATAAGAAACCAGTATGAACCAAAAGTAACATCAAGATGAGAATGCTGACTTCCTGAGTAGTAAATTTAATATTAAACTTTGTTCACTGATACTTTGCCTTTTTTACTTTAGTCAGAATCGATTTTTAATTAGTTACTCTTTCAAGAAGTAGCAATGCCCTTGGATAATCCTTGGCTTCTACATTAAAAGAGACTGGAAAATTAGACTATAGATTTAAGTTCTAGTTCTATGAATTACAAGCTATGTAACTTTGGAAAGGTTGAGGAACCTCTTGACCAAGTTTTTATGTTAAGTTCTTGTCTCCCACATGAGGAAGCTAATATAAATTATTTGTTTATATGAAGTGCCCTGCACACACTGAACATACTAACAATAATTATTTCCTTTTTTTTTTTTTTTAAAGATTTTATTTATTTGACAGAGAGAAACACAGCCAGAGAGGGAACACCAGCAGGGGGAGTGACAGAGGGAGAAGCAGGCTTCCCACAGAGCAGTAAACCCTATGTGGGACTCAATCCCGGGTCTCCAGGATCACGACCTGAGCCGAAAGCAGTCGCTTAACCAACTGAGCCACCTAGGTGCCCCTAATTATTTCCTTTTGATTTTCATTTCTCTTAAGCTTCAAAATTAATAAATTAAAACTGATCCATGGATAATTTGATTGTAAGGAAAGATATTGACAAAAATAAATTCTAAAACTAAGATTTCAGCCTCAGGACATACAGGTCAAAATACTAGTTTTCTCTAGGTAGAAGTGTCTCTATTTTAATCATGCTGTTGAAAGACAAATGAATTTGTCTGACAGTGTCTTTCTCTAAAACCCTAACATAAATAATTTCACTTTGCTACCTCTCTGTGCAATAGATATGAAATAGAAGATATTACATTTATTTTATAATTTAGCATGTTGAAAGATTTATATGCAAGGTTCTAGAATAGTTCATGAAAGGAAAGACTCAGAATTCAAATCTTCAGATTTTTAGTCCAATATCTTTCCACCTGTCTGGAACCTTGTGAGTTTTGTCATGTCCAGTATGGACAAGACCAATGGAAGATCCAGGGAAACTCTGGAATTTTTACACAATTGGAATAATTCCAGCAAAAATAGATCCATAACTTTCTCTCCAAAAGATAATTTGTGACTGTATGTAATAATTATCATATTAGCATTATTTTAAAATGCACTACCTCAGAAACATTGGCCCAAAGTGAGGAGATAACATTACTTCAAATTTAACACTACAGACTCAGGAGTCAGCCTGCCTATATTTAAAGACTGAACTCTGTTGCTTTAGGCAAGTAACTTAATCTAAATCCTAGTGGCCATGTTCAAAACACAGGACTATCTACCTTATAGAGCTGTTTTGAGGATTTAAATGGTGACTATAAAGACCCTGACACTGAATAACTTTTTAATACATATCAACTATTATGTTTAAATATTAACATATTTATTATTGAACATAGTTCTTCCAAAAAATAACTAAGTACTCTTTTAAGAATTTTATGAGTCTTTGCAATCACGTTTTAAAAATGAAATTTGCAGAGCACCTGGGAGATGCAGTCGCTTGAGCATCTATTCTTGGTTTTGGCTTAGGTCATGATCTCAGGACCACAATGAGCTCCATGCTCTGTTCAGAGTTTGCTTGAGATTCTCTCCCTATACCCTGTGCCTTGTGCTCTCTCTCTCTCTCTCTCAAATAAATAAGTAAATCTTCTAAAAAATGAAAATAAAAATGAAATTTGCTTTTCAAAAAAAGAAATGTCACACCAGTGCTCATGTTTCTTTTACATGGATAAACTTTTAAGACAAAGAATTACACACTGTCACACAATATAGAAAACACATTCAAAAGCTGCCTGTGGTCTTTATAGAGACATTGATATATGTCAAAGGAAGGCCAGTGTTCTGCTGATCATATCTTTTGTTTAGATACTTGGTATATTTCTCCAGTAAGTACTTAAAATTAAAATTCAACACAGCAATAGAAAAAGGTTCTGAGGCTTTATGGGTAGGATACTCAAAAGGAAAAACTCCCAGAAAGAATGATCTGTTAAATATGGAAGGAGAAGGAAAGTATAGATTTCTCATGAATTAGCGAAAGCTATTAAAATATGATAACAATGAAATTCTTCAATAGTTGTTTTAATAGCAATTTTACTTCACTCATTTATTAAGTAAAAAATAAAAAAACACAACTCAACCAATGCAGAGAATTTCATCTCTAATCTCTCAGACAAAACTGCCTTTAACATATACAGTCAAAAGCAAACACTATGCAAATGACTTTTGGCTGCATCCTAGAGAAGAAATATTTGGAGCTCAGTTTGTCTCATGAAGAGGTTCAGTAAGAAGCCAATAATTTTTTAGGGGATGTTCCATTCAGAGGCTTTGCGAGAGACTAATTAGACTAAAATGACCCCCAAGGAATTGGTGATAACGTAGTAATATATTAACAATTCTCTAGGTGATTCCTAAGTGAAAGAAACATGAGGAGAGTTTCCCTAGTCCCCTTAATACAGGAACTTCTTGAATGTGAATAGCTGTGGAAGAGTGAAAAACCCTTAGTTCTTGATGTTAAGAGTTACCTAGAAAAAAAGAATGGAGAGGGGCGCCTGGGTGGCTCAGTTGGTTAGGCCACTGCCTTTGCCTCAGGTCATGATCCTGGAGACTGGGAACTGAGCCCAGTCTCTTCCCTCCTGCTCGGCAGGAAGCCTGCTTCTCCCTCTCTCACTCCCCCTGCTTGTATTCCCTCTCTTTGTCAAATAAATAAATAAAATCTTAAAAAAAAAAAAAAAGGAAAAAAAAGAATGGGAAGAGGTATACCAGAAAGTTACTAATGGCTATACCATGCTGATAATAATTTTATGTAATCCATGCACGTAATTTAGTAAACTTGCACTCTAAATGGAATCAGCAAATTCATATGCTTATTCATAATAATGTGTCAAGTGGGGGGTTGCAAGTTTTTCTTAGAAATCTGATAATTGTTTTACTTAACTCATTTAATTTAAACCTCATTTATAAATTTATAACTTAACATTCAGACTTTGTAAATCACTGACATAAGCAAAAAAAAAACTAGAGCCAGGAAACTGTTTTCCTACATTAAGTAAGCTTGGCAGCCAAGCTTCAAATTTGGCTCTTCCAGAATCAAAACTCGGACTATTCCAGTCTCATCAAGCTTTTCCCTTACCCTAAATGTCCTTAAAGTTTGAAAGTAAAATAAGACTGTCACTGACCTAAAGAACTCAGATATGAGTTTGGCTTTTTAATAATATCAAAACATCTGTAAAAGTTACATAACTCTGTATTCCATATTTTCAATCTTACTAAGTGGCACACAGTAAATCATAAATCCCTATGTCTTGAGTGCCAAAACAAAAACAAAACAAAAACAGAACTTTAGTGGGGACATAGTAAAAATAAGGAAGCTAAAGAAACACGGAGGAAGTTCTGCATACATCTCTCAATAATTTGGGAACTTTGCAGATTTACAGGGAAAACCTAAGAGGACACAGAAAAAAGTAAAAGCCTCAGGCAGACTTGAAAATTAACTGATTACAAGAACACTCTCTCCAATCACACAACAATCTTCTGTCAGAAAAGGAAACCTTACAATCTCAAGTTATTTGAGGGGGAAAAAATACTCAGCCATCTGACAACTAATCAATTTAGACAATGGAGCAACTTCTAACTAACCAGTGTAAAAATAACAATAACAAATATGATCAGTGACATTAATATCTGTATACCATGTGGGGAAAGAGTCAATAAATTTAAGTTACAAAAAAATAAAATAAAAAATAAAGCTTTGGGTAAGGAAGAAAAAAAGGAGAATCTGAAGTTGTTACATTGCATTATCTAACATGTTCAATTTTCAGCAACAACAACAAAAACTACAAGGCATAAAAGACATGGAAAAATTGACCCATACTCAAGAAAAAAGCAACCAGTAGAAAATGTCTCTAAATGGATCCATATGCTAGATTCAGCAGACTCCATAGATACTTTTATAAATATGTTAAAGGAATTAAAGAAAGCTATATTTAAGGAGTTAAAGAAAAATATGATTATAGTGGTTTGTCAAACTGTATAATAAAAGAAAATTCTAGAATTTAAGTATGTAATAACCAAAATAATAGAAAAATATTGACTAGATGGATTTAAAAGCAGAACAGAAATGTAAAAGTACACATTGTTAACTTAAAAGTAGATCAGTAGAGAAGATGGCTGTGATCTTATTGAGACATGTTGGCTGTCATTGCCTCTGTGCCCATCTTAGTCCTAGGCTCTGTATCAGATATGCTGTTCCTTTGGGAACTATAGCCAAAGAAGAGATGGACAGGTTCTGGAAAAAGAACACTAGTTTAAACTCTCTTCTGTCTCTGCACATCACTATCTACAGTTGATCTCTTCCGTGGCAATATCCATGAGAGTACAGAGGTCTCTCTCTTTTGCTTGCCTCTTGGCTCCTGGGAACTTTCAATCTCATTTGAAATGTGTGAAGTGCCTGTGTGTGGGAACATCACTGATCTACACAGCCAAATTTGCACTTGTCTTCCCTCTTATATATCACACCTGGAATGGGATCTAACACTTGATGTGGGAACTTGGGAAGGCCTGAAAATTGCCCAGCTATACCAATCTGGAGTGGTTGCCTTGGTTCTTACTGGGTTATCTTCTGCAGGGCTGACAGTCACATTAAGAACTGAAGTTCCCATCACTGTCTTCCTATAAATGATTAATTGGCCTATCTTCCCATGTGACTCCCTTCCCCAGCCAGGGCAAAGTTCTCCCAATTTATTCAGACCCTTTTATGCTTGCATATCACCTCAGAGCTTAGTAGTAGTAGAATAGCTAATAGAACCATAACAGTGGAAAAGAATTCAGCTTCCTCCTTGTTTCTAAAGACAGAATGACTCAAAAATTCTCTTTTCCTGCCCCAGCTTGCAACCTACTCTGGGCCTAGGAGCCCTCATTCTCTCTACACATTCAGCCTTGATTTGTGATAAATGATCAGCTTTTGGCTCCTTGTCCTGGGACAGTGAAAACAATGCCAGGTTTGTGGTCTCTGCCATGGGGACTGGGAGTGGGGCTTTGGAGTCCACTGCATGTGGGTTGCTAGTTTATTCAGTGTCAGAGCCCAGGGTCTTCAGTACCCCACACAGCATGACTGAAAGAAGAAGGAGAGAGGTGGAGGGGAATTAGCCTCTTTCATGTAGAGGGAGATAAACAGGGTCAGGTGATTCTTGAACTAGGTCCTTTGGGGAAAACATATAGCTTTCAAGGCAAAGGGAAGATTCAGAAAATTATCATTGGACCTATTAAGGGTTATTTCTTTTCCCTGCATTTCTGGAAAAAACAAATTCATGTGACATCTTTTTATGAAACTGAATTAAAATACTCATTTTGACTTTAAAAACAAAACAAAAAACAGGGGAACCTGGGTGGCTCAGTTGGTTAAGCGACTGCCTTTGGCTCCGGTCATGATCCTGGAGACGCAGGATCGAGCCCTATATCAGCTCCCTGCTCAATGGGAGGCCTGCTTCTCCCTCTCTCACTCCCCCTGCTTGTGTTCCCCCTCTTACTGTGTTTATCTCTGTCAAATAAATAAATAAAATCTTAAAAAAATAAGAACATCAATATAAATTATCCAATATAAAGAACAGATTGCAAAAAAAATTAAAAATGAACAGAGATATGTAGAACAACATCAAGCACATCAATAAATGTGTAATGATTTTCTCAAGGAGAAAGAGGAGAAAAAAATGCTAAAAAAAAAAAAAAAAAACTTGGAAGAATTCATGGTTAAACATTTTCCAAATTTGATTCTACTTAACTTCATATAGGAGAAACAAAAATATACTAATAGCCAGACCAACAATAACAAACTGCTAGAAGACAAAGAGATTATTAAAGCTGTAAGGGAAAAATGATTCAGCCACGTATGGAATTATGGAATAATGACAATAATATGACTTACCATTGACTTTTCATCAGAAAAAAGAAAGAACAGGTAGCAATGGAATGACAAAATGCTAAAAGAAAAAAAGTCAATCAAAAATTCTATATCCAGTAAAACTGTCTTTCAAAATGAAGGCAATATGTATGCTCTGTCTTACTACAAATTATACAAAAGAGTGCGCAGTATAGGTGTCCTTTTACATATAGTCATTCTTCATCATCATCAAAATTAGGTATGAAGAGATCACCCTCAATTTGATGGAGGGGTTTGTGACAAAAATAAAATCATCTCTATTATTAAGCTCACAAAGATTTTTTTGTTTTTTTAATAGCAAGACTTTCTCAATAAAGGAAGTCTATTTTTTTTTTCATTCTGGCATAGTAAAAATTAGACTATGGTCTGGCAGCTGATCTATTGACCCCACACTGAGTAGCACTGCATACAAGTCCATTCATGAAACAGATGTAGTTCTTTAAATGCTAGAATTCCTTATTAGAAAAACAGTAATAAAACAATATTTATTGCTTTTGTATTTACTTACCTATGAATTGATCAAATATAATCTAGTAGAATAGATAAAATCTGAATTTCACTTCTTTAAAATTTTTCAAATGTTCTTATACTACTCTCTGAATTGCATCACAAGATAATAGCGAAGCATCTGTTAGTCTATTTTTAACTCAGAAAAATCTATTTGCTTTCTAATCATTTACATTCTAATTAATTTTCCAAATTATACAAGTTATAATAAAAATATTCTTTTTTCATCTTTCCCTTAAGTTATTTTCTTTGCAACTCAATCAGATTTTGTGAGAAGATCTCTGATTACTGCATTTACTTTTGAAACAGATGGTGAAAGACTTAAACTCAAATTAATATACATTTTGTATGTCTGAAATTAAAATGATTCTACCCTGGTAAGTAAAATTTAAGGTTGAATACTCACTTAGAAATTTGCTTTTCATCCATCATCAATTTATTTTTATATGTAAGCCCTTAATAAATTGTAGGTGCTTTTGGTTCTAATCTTTCACATGTTTTATCAACAAGGTATGGAAGTAAATACTCTGAAATCATTCTGGAGCCAGAATATGTTTCAGGCTATATGTGTGTGTGACCACAATTTTTTATTGAACCATAGCTATAGATTCAGCCCTAAATTTCCTTTGGGATTTCGAAGAATAGTGTTTGACCTCTGGCCACAAGAGCCTAGCATCAGGCTCTAATCACAGAATTTTATAATGTGACTATGGTTTTTGAGAAATAAGTATGAGAAACATTATAACTTTAAGAATGCTACACTTGTGTAGGTGTGACCAGGTACACACATATGAATATATGGTAAATAGTAAATATGTGTGACACAATTAGAAAATTGAATGGCATATTAAAATGCTAACTATGTATCACAAACATCCTAAAACATTTGCTAAATTCATTAGACAAATTTCCAGAAAGACATATGAAACAAAGAAAGAAATTGCATGAAAATGGAATTAAATGTTGAATGTTGGGTCAACTGTGAGAAAAGAAATCTGTCTGACAGTAATGAATAAGAGCCCATTTATAAGAGTAAATGAAAAAAGTTGTATTCACATTTTACTAAATAAAGTTTAGCTGTCATAAATCTATCCCATTAATCTGCCATATCTTATCAAACTTCAATACGTAATACATTGTTATTATTTCTTCATTGTTGATTTCCACTTAAAAATATATGCCATGGTCTAAAAGAGTAATATGAAAATTGTTATCCTAGTTCTCCAAACTGGACCAGTGAAATTCTATTTTCTAAGAGTTCTTAATTTAGGTAAAGAGGAACTACAATAATTAACCAAGAAAGCCTGCAGTTGATGAAGAATCATGGCAAAGGCTACCTACCGTTTGATGAGGGGAGTAGGCAGGGGGCACAAATTAAACCATTACAAGAAGAACAAACAGAGTTTATCTGTAGAAGAAAACAAAAATGAGACAGACACACAGAGGACTGAAGAGCAGAAATTTTCAGACATTAGAGATCTTGAAGGGAAAAAGACTGAGTTTTCAATTCTTCAAGATCTCCTTTTACATTTTGACTCTATTTCAATTGTTCTGTCTCTTCTTCAAACTGAAACATAACTTATTCAAATTATTTTTTGATATTTTTAAGAAAGATTTTATTTATTTATTTGACACACACACACAGAGATCACAGGTAGGCAGAGAGGCAGGCAGAGAGAGAGAGAGGAAAGCAGACTCCCTGCTGAGCAGAGAGCCTGATGTAAGTCTCCATCCCAGGACCCTGAGATCATGACCTGAGCCGAAGGCAGAGGCTTAATCCTCTGAGCCATGCAGGTGCACCTTAATTACTTTTTTATATTAAGCTATCCACTGCCTTATGACTTCTTATTTGTAAATTTTATTTGAAATTTAAAATTTTTGTAGTTATTTATATAACTTGCATTTGTAAACATTTTTTATGTGTCTCAAACTGTAAAAAATGTGTTGTATTTCTTTTAATTTTCTAGTTTTCACATTTTAGAGATCCACAGTCATTACTCATTTTATTTTAGTACTGTGAAAACTTCACAGAGATCATGGACCTAGATTGCTATATAGTGTCAATTTTTACTCCCGTGGATAATAAACTGAGGATTTACTTTTGCACTGAACTAAAATACAGTAAAAGTATACAAAGAATCCCATTATTTACATTACAAAAAACAGTGAATAACATAAAATATGCATAGTACAAGTTTAATTTTTCAAGTTCAGATTCTCCTTAAAATATAAAAGCCATAAAAGCATGGATGGGATATTTCAAAAACTCAATTTTAAATTAGTATGTTGAGACTGTATGTTTTTAGGACCCTGGGTTCATGACTTGACCTGAAGGCAGATGCTTTAAGAACTGAACCAACCAGACACCCTGAGATAATGTTTATAAAATATTGCAAATTCTATCCCTTGAACAACTTGCTGTTTTGAGACCAGTTATCAAAAGATCAACTCCTGTTCTAGGCAGAATGCAGGGCTTATGAGAAGAAATACTTAGAACCAATTTTCCTCAGTCTATCAACACAAAGTTATTTTGAACAGGTGTGTTTATATCATAAGAAACTAAGAAAATCAATCTTAAATGGCAAACTCCCATTTTCACCCCTAAGGAACATGGGGCTAGAATATAAAACAGGAATTTTGGCAGGAAGAGGTCTTGTTAAAGCATCTTATGCATCTCCTGTGAACATTATCTCCCTATGATACTCCAGTCCCCTAATTTTTGTTACTGTTTTAAGGCACATTATAAAGACAACAAAATAGACATATACAGGGCTACAGAGTCTCTTGTGTGGTAGCAAAGCATATAAGCAAGCAGCCACAGGTGTACACCACATGAAGTGGTAAAGTGTGATTTGTAGAGATTTAATGACACATATGTCTTCGTAAGACTCCACTCTAGGTTGTGCCCTCCATCTGTTCCACAGGTCTTCATCTGGTTGCATCTAAAGGAACTAAAATATCTTTATCTTTAGATCTAAAGAGTAATCTAAAAGTGAATTAGTTTGATAATGGGGAAAAGAGGGATTTATCACATTCATTGTGGTTAAAATATTAATAAAGTTTGTTCCTTGTCAAATTGATTTAAAAAGGCTTCCTACTCATTATATCATAATATAAAGCCTGACTACCATTCCAAATCAAAAGGCAGCTTCATTGATTAAAATCAATATTAACAATGTCCTCTCCAATTGAAAGATCAATGTATTTTTGCTTAGTTCTTTATCTTACCCCTCCGATGGAAAAAACAATAAAAGCAAAATTCTTTTTCACATAGTTAGGAGGTTCTTTCCTATAATATAGCATATGTGTCTGCTTTGATCATTCCATTGTGAAATACCAACATTTTTAGATAGATTAAACATCTTGGCTGCTTGTGGTAATAAATAGAGAAAAGAAGTATGAAATAAAACTAAAGCTTACATCTAGACAGTGAATGTGAAGTTATTACAAAATGTCGATTTTGTCCTTCTGGCTCTAGGTTCTGACATTTACAGATTGGGGTTGTAATTTGGATCCCTTCTATGGGTTGAACATGATGTCAATAATAAGACTCACATTAACAGGTAATGTTCTTCTCCTTTGCCATCTATTCTAAATTGTCTTTGTAGTTTAGTATTTATTTTTTCCTCAGCTTTTACCCATAAACAATTTATCACACAGAGCTAACTGTATCTTATTTTATTTTTATTTAATTCTTTAAAAGATTTTATTTATTTATTTGACACAGAGAGAGAGATCACAAGTAGGCAGAGAGACCGGCAGAGAGAGAGGAGGAAGCAGACTCCTCGCTCAGCAGAGAACCTGATGCGGGCCTCAATCCCAGGATGCTGAGATCATGACCTGAGCTGAAGGCAGAGGCTTTAACCCACTGAGTCACCCAGGCATCCTATTTATTTTTTATTATTTTTTATTAACATATAATGTATTATTTGCTTCAGGGGTACAGGTCTGTGAATCATCAGTCTTACACAATTCATAGCACTCACCAGAGCACATACCCTCCTCAATGTCCATAACCCAGTCACCCTATCCCTCCACCCACTACCTCCCAGAAACCACGTTTGTTTCCTAAAATTAAGAGTTTCTTATTCTGTCTCCCTCCCCAGTCCCATCTTGTTTCATGTTTTCCCTCCCTACCGCCCACAACCCCCTGCCCTGCCTCTCAAATTCCTCATATCAGAGAGATCATGTAATAATTGTCTTTCTCTGATTGACTGACTTCACTCAGCATAATACTCTCCAGTTCTATCCATGTCATTGCAAATGGCAGGATTTCGTTCCTTTTGATGGCTACATAGTATTCCATTGCATATATATACCACCTCTTCTTTATCCATTTATCTGTTAATGAAAATCTAGGTTCTTTCCATAGTTTGGCTATTGTGGACATTGTTGCTATAAACATTCAGGTGCACATAACCTTTTGGATCACTACCTTTGTATCTTTAGGGTAAATACCCAGTAGTGTGATTGCTAGGCCATAGGGTAGCTCTATTTCAACATACTGTTTTCCAGAAAGGTTGCACCAACTTACATTCCCACCAACACTGTAGGAGGCTTCCAATTACCCCGTAACATTGCCAATACCTGTTGTTTCTTCACTGGTTAATTTTAGCCATTCTGATTGGTGTGAGGTGGTATCTCTCTGCGGTTTTGATTTGTATTCCTTAATGTTGAGTGATTTAATCACTTTTTCATCTGTCTGTTGACCATTTGGATATCTTCTTTGGAGAAATATCTGTTCATGTCTTCTGATCATTTTGTGACTAGATTATTTCTTCCTTGGGTATTGAATTTGATAAGTTCTTTATAAATTTTGAACACTAGCCCTTTATCTGATATGTCATTTGCAAATATCTTCTCCCAATCTGTCAGTTGTCCTTTGGTTTAGTTGACTGTTTCCTTTGCTGTGCAAAAACTTTTTATCTTGGTGAAGTCCCAATAGTTCATTTTTGCCCTTGTTTCCCCTGCCTTTGGTGATGTTTCCAGGAAGAAATTGCTGCGGTTGAGGTCAAAGAAGTTGTTGCCTGTGTTCCCCTCAAGGATTTTGATGGACTCCTATCTCACATTGAGGTATTTTACTCATTTTGAATCTATTTTTTTTGTGTGGTGTAAGGAAATGGTCTAGTTTCATTCTTCTGCTTGTGGCTATCCAATTTATCCAACACCATTTGGGAAGAGACTGTCTTTTCTCCATTCTCCATTGGACATTTCTTCCTTCTTTGTCAAAGATTAGTTGACCATAGAGTTGAGGGTCCATTTCTGGGCTCTCTCTTCTGTTCCATTGACCTATGTGTCTGTTTTTGTGTCAGTACCATACTGTCTTGATGATGACAGCTTTGTAATAGAGCTTGAAGTCTGGAATTGTAATGGTGCCACCTTTGGTTTTCTTTTTCAAGAAAGAAAGAAGGAAATATTCCTCTGGCTATTTGGGGACTTTTCTGGCACCATATAAATTTTAGGATTATTTTTTCCATTTCTTTGAAATAAGTTGATGGTATTTTGAGAGGGATTGCATTAAATGTGTAGACTGCTCTAGGTAGCATAGACATTTTCACAAAATTTGTTCTTCCAATCCATGAGCATGGAACATTTTTCCATTTTTTTATGTCTTCCTCAATTCTTTCATGAGTACTTTATACTTTTCTGGGTACAGATTCTTTGCCTCTTTGGTTAACTTTATTCCTGGGTATCTTATCATTTTTGGTGCAATTGTAAATGGGATCAACTCCTTAATTTTTATTTCTTCTGTCTTGCTGTTGGTGTATAGCAATGCAACTAATTTCTGTTCATTGATTTTTATATCCTGACACTTTACCATACCTTGTCAAATACATCTTCTGCATCTCCTGAGAGTACCATATGGTTGTTGTTCTTTCTTTTATTAATGTATTATAACACACTGATTGATTGTGGATGTTGAACCCAGGAATAAATCCCACTTGGTTGTGGTGAATAATCCTTTTAATGTACTATTGAATCATATTGGCTACTATTTTGCTAAGTATTATTGCATTTATGTTCATCAGGGATATTGGTCTGTAATCTCCTTTTTGATGAGGTCTTTAATATGGTTTGGGGATCAAGGTAATGCTGTCCTTATAAAATGAGTTTGGAAGTTTCTCTTCCATTTCTATTTTTTGGTAGAGTTTTAGGAGAATAGATATTGATTCTTCTTTAAATGTTTGATAGAATTCCCTCAGGAAGCCATCTGGCCCTGAGTTCTTGCTTCTTGGGAGATTTTTGATGATTGTTTCAATTTCCTTATGGTTATAGATCTGTTCAGATTTTTATTTCCTCCTGGTTCAGTTTTGGTAGTTTATATATCTCTAGGAATGCATCCATTTCTTCCAGATTATCTAATTTGCTGGCATATAGTTGCTCATAATGTCCTTATAATTGTATTTCTTTGTTGTTGGTTATCACCTCTCCTCTTTCATTCAAGATTTGATTGATTTAGGTCCTTTCACTTTTCTTTTTGATAAGTCTGGCCAGGGGTTTATCAATCTTTTTAATTCTTTCAAAGAATCGCGTCCTAGGTTCATTGATTTGTTCTACTGTTCTTTTGGTTTCTATCTCATTGATCTCTGCTCTGAGCTTTATTATTTCTTTTATTCTCCTGGGTTTAGGTTTTTTTTTTTCTGTTATTTCTCCAGCTCCTGTAGGTGTAGCATTAGGTTGTGTACTTGAGAGACCTTTCTTGTTTCTTGGGAAAGGCTTGTATTGCTATATATGTTCCTCTAAGGACTGTCTTTGCTGTGTCCCAAATTTTGACCAGTTGTGTTTTTATTTTCACTTATTTCCATGATTTTTTTTTCAATTCTTCTTTAATTTCCTGGTTGACTCATTCATTCTTTATTAGGATGCACTTTAGCCTCCTTGTCTTTGAGTTATTTCCAACTTTCCTCTTGTGTTTGAGTTCTATTTTCAAAGAACTTTGGTCTGAAAATATGCAGGGAATGATCCCAATCTTTTGGTACCAGGTGAGACCTGATTTATGACCCAGGATATTATCTATACTGGAGAATATTCCATCTGCAGTAGAGAAGAATGTGATTCTGTTGCTTTGGGATGGAATGTTCAAAATATATCTGTGAGGCCCATCTGGTCCAGTGTGTCATTTAAAACCTTTATTTCCTTGTTTATTTTTTGCTTAGATGATCTGGTCATTTCAGTGAAGAACTGTTAAAGTCCCCTACTATTATTGTATTATTGTCATTTTTTTTTTAATTTTGTTATTAATTGTTTGATATAATTGGCTGCTCCTATTTTAGGTGCATAGACATTTAAAATTATTAGATTTTCTTGTTGGACAGACCCATTAAGTATGATATAGTTCCCTTTCTCATCTCTTATCACAGTCTTTGGTTTAATATCTAATTTGTCTGATGTAAGGATTGCCACATTTTAAATCTGGAGATGTCTTTAGGTCTAAAATGAATTTCTTGAGGTGACATTCATTAAGTGTCTGCCTTCGGCTCAGACACTTTATATTTTTTAAATATAAAATATTTAAAAAAATAAAATAAAATGAGCTTCTTGCAGATAGGATATCAATTTTTTTTAATCCATTCTAATGCCCTGTGTCTTTTGACTGGGCATTTAATCCATTGACATTCAGGGTAACTATTGATAGATATGAATTTAGTGTTATTGTATTGTCTGTAAAGTGACTGTTCCTGTATATTATCTCTGTTCCTTTCTGGTCTGTTATTTTTAGGCTCTCCCTTTGCTTAGAGGACCCCTTTCAATATTTTCTATAGGGTTGGTTTGGTGTTTCCAAATTCTTTTAGTTTTTATTTGTCCTGAATGCTTTTTTTTTTTTTTTTTTAAGATTTTATTTATTTGACAGAGAGAAACACAGCCAGAGAGGGAACACAAGGAGCGGGAGTGAGAGAGGGAGAGGCAGGCTTCCCACCGAGCAGGGAGCCCAATGTGGGACTCAATCCTGGGTCTCCAGGATCATGACCTGAGCTGAAGGCAGTCGCTTAACCAACTGAGCCACCCAGGTGCCCCTGTCCTGAATGCTTTTTATCTCTCCTTCTATTTTCAATGATCGACTAGTGGGATATAGTATTCTTGGTTGCATATTTTTCCTATTTAGTGTTCTGAATATATCATGCAAGTCCTTTCTGGCCTGCCGGGTCTCTGTGGATAGATCTGCTGCCAATCTAATATTTCTATTGTTGTGTGTTACAGACCTCTTGTCCTGAGCTGCTTTCAGGATTTTCTCTTTTTTACTGAGACTTGTAAGTTTTACTATTAGATGTTGGGGTATTGACCTATTTTTATTGATTTTTAGGTGGGTTCTCTGTGTCTCCTGAATTTTGAGACCTATTTCCTTTCCCCAATTAGGGAAGTTCTCTGCTATAATTTGTTCCAATATACTTTCTGCCTCTCTCTTCTTCTTCCGGAATCCCAATTATTCTAATATTGTTTTGTATTATGGTATCACTTATCTCTCAAATTCTCCCCTTGTGGTCCAGTAGTTGTTTGTCTCTTTTTTTCTCAGCTTCTTTATTCTCCATCATTTGGTCTTCTATATCACTAATTCTCTCTTCTACTTCACTTAGCCTAGCAGTTAGAGCCTCCATTTATGATTGCATCTCATTAATAGCCTTTTCATTTGGGCTTGGTTAGGTCTTAGTTCTTTTTTTTCTCCAGAAAGGGATTCTCTAGTATTGTCCATTCTTTTATTAGAGCCCCAGCAAGCTCCTTGATAATCATCATTCTGAACCCTATTTCTGACATGTTACTAATGTCCATACTGATTAGGTCCCTAGCCATTGGTATATGTGTGTGTGTGTGTGTGTGTGTGTGTGTGTGTTAGATTGATGAGTAGAACAGAGCCACAAACTTAATTTTGGTTGTATTTTGGTCTGTTAGAAAAACTGCCTCCCTTTCCCCCCAAAAAAGAAAAAAGTTCCTCCCAAAATTTTAAGAAAAGACATACACACACACACACACACACACATGAGGAAGAGATGGAACATGACTATAAAGATGAAAGTTAAAAAAGATTCTAAAAAAGGAATTGATAAGAAGTTAGTTGAAAAAAGAAAAAAGAAAGAGGAAAGAATGTGATCAGGCTGGAGACTAGAACAAACCATGCTCTATATTTATTGTATATTTTGATCTTTAGAGGAAACTATATCCCAAAATTTTAAAGAAAAAAACCCTATATGTATAGAAAAATAAGTTTAAATACAATGAAGAAATAGAATATGACTATAACAATGAAAATTTTAAAAAAGATTTTTTTTAAATGTATTGACAAAATAGTTAAAAATGTTAAAATAGGAAAGAGGAAAAATTAAAAAAATAGAAAAAGAAAAAATAAAATTTAAAAATTTAACTTTGAAAGACTCATGAGGAAATCATGGGGAAAAAGCCATGAATTCTATGTGGCGCATTCCTCTAGCTCTGAAGTTCCACAGTTCTTGTAGATCTGTGAACTTGGTCTTGGCAGGATGTTCTTGCTGATCTTTTGGGGAGGGACATGTTGTACTGATTCTCAAATGTCTTTGCCTAAGGAACTACACCACTCTTGCCAGGGGCCAGGTAAGTAATCTGCTGGGTTTGATCTTGGTAGCTTTTGTTCCTTGAATGCTTTCCATACTGCTTTGGAGGAGGAGAATGAATATGGCAGCTTCCCAAACTCTGGCCCAGATGAGCCAGAGCTCAGGACACTATGCCTCAGTGCACCATCAGAGAAAAGCAGGCAATCACGCCTGTCTCCCTGGTTTCTGGCTCTACTCCATGCTCACCCAGCCTTTGAATGAACATTTCTATCTCTGGCACGTAGTCCCGTTTGGAGTCTCTAAACCCAGGAGATTCCTACAACACACTACCATGCCACATCCTCCCAGAGGGGGAAGGGAGGATTCTCCCCACATCTGCCACTTGCGGGGTCCCTGCTGGAAATGCAGGGGCTCAACTGTGCCTTGGATCATGGTTTAAGGTAACTCCAAGCTGAGAGCCCACTCCTTGGCTATGTCTCTGCAGTTAGCTTGCTCGCTTGGATACATAGGAGCTCTGTCACACTCAGGCACCCTGGGTCTTGCTGTGATCCCATGGGTCCTGAGACCACACTGTTCCTGCAAGGGCTCCACCCCCCAGCTTAGCCTCTGGAGTGATGCCCATCAGTTGGGGAACCTTCTAAAGTTCTGATTTTGTGCTCTGCTGCTCTACCACTTGCCAGGAGCTGGCCCCTCCCCTCATGGTCTATCTTCCCACATATCACCTCAGATTCACTTCTCCATGAGTCCTACCTTCCAGAAAGTAGTTGATTCTCTGTGCTAGAATTGCTGCTCTTCTTCTCTTTGATCTTCTGTTGAGTTTGTAAGTATTCCAACTGGTTTGATAACTATGTAGCTGAACTCCTGGGACCCGACGATATCTAGGTCTCTTACTCCTCCACCATCTTAATCCTGCTGCTAACTTTATTTTATAACAGCAAATGATTGGTTTCATATTTCACTGGTCATTCATTTATATGCTTATCTGTATGGAAGATAACTGATGAAAGTCAGCTGGAGTTGGAGAGATGGTGGTTAGATATGAACAGCATGCTAGTACTTTGAATCTGGACTTTGATACTGGCTCAAGATCTTAATAGTCAAATATTCCCTTAGCATACAAAAATGGATATAGCTAACATCTTTTTTTTTTTTTTTTTTTTTTTTTTAGAATACCAGTTTTCCTAAGAGAAAAAAATGCACGGTTTCTCTTGCCTTAAAAGTTAAAGAACACAGGGGTGCCTGCGGGGCTCAGTTGTTAAGCATCTGCCTTTATCTCAGGTTATTATCCCAGAGTCCTGGGATGGAGCCCCACATCAGGCTCCCTGCTTGGTGGGAAGCCTGCTTCTCCCTCTCTCACTTTCTCTGCTTGTGTTCCCTCTCTAGCTGTGTTTCTCTCTGTTAAAAAAATAAATAAAATCTTAAAAAAATAAAATAAAAAATTAAAGAACACAATATTCAATAAATATTATTAATGCTTAAGTTTTAAATTTCATCTTAAGGACAATAATTGGAATGGGATAATAGAAATGGAATAAAGAAAAGCAATAGAAGTGTCAGGAGAAATAGAAAATAGAGGTATAACAGCAACTATGATTCTATTCATCTGGTTCACAACAGAAGATAGAAACTGTATCAGTAATATGATCATGGGAAATTTAACTGTTAACTAGTAAAAGGTGATTACCAAATAGGGTGTGTAGAAATAGAAGATACAGGAGTACAGTAATAACAAGTATATAAATTTTTCCTCCCTCTAGGGCTAAGGACAAGGAAATAAGACCTTTCTTAGAAACTTAGAAACTTATGATAGAGGGCAGGCAATAGTCAGGGATTAAGACCCCTTTAGGGAAAGTAAAGGAAAGGAACACTCAGACTGTGATAAGTAAACTAAAGTTTGTGGGTCAATTATTCAGGTGATGAAGAAACTGACAAAGTGTATGAGCTTTAGTTGGTCTACAAGAATAGCCCACTGAATGGCAGAAAAACTCATTAAAGTGTTTTGACTGGTTCATGGTAGCTTCTGAGGTTAACACTACAACATTTCACATTCTACATTCCAATCTACCACTTTTGAAGATAAAACAGCTCAACCCCTTCATGACCTGGTTTTGCAAGCTCTTTCTAGACAAAGGTTAATACCGACATGACGTGAACAAAGAACAATATGTAGGTTTAGTATAACAACTCAAAGGAAGAAAGGTTGACCTGTAGCTAATAGTCAGGACACTGATTACTGTTATATTCTACATTGACAGCTATTCACATTCCGTACACACCTTTATACAAACGTTTAAATTTCCATAAAAAAACAGAAACAATTTTGTGTTTTCACTTAACAATATGTAATCATTATTTGCACAAGGGATGAAGTTCTCATCTTCTCCCAAAGTGAGAGGACACAATGTCCAATTGTAATTGTATCCCATCACTAGCCATATTAGTTACTACTCGAATCCAGTCACCTTTTCACTGAATATTTGTTACCTAAAGAAAGAAAAATGTAAGTCTAACCTCCAATAACTTGTATATAAAATAATAATACAGAACGGAGAGATGAACATAGATGACATGCATAGAAATAAATATATACACATACTAAGCAAAAATTATATACACAAAACTACCACAGCCTTCACTTCTGTAATTGATGCTACATTTGATATCTACAAATTTGTTCTTCTGCTACCAATTCCATATTTTATGTGTTTTCAGCCAGAACATACTTGGTGTTCTTTAATCAGGTGTGATGATTCAGGATCTTCATTTCTGAAGGATTTGAGTCCTCAGTAGTTTTCCTTTCTTTGGCTTCTCTAGTTTTTCTTAATTACCTTTACTATTGTGCAGAGAAGTATTAACAGTTTATTCTCTTAAATGTATTGACTCCTTTGTGTTCTTACTGTGTAGAAACAAAATAGTTATCCATTGATAATCAATGTCAATCACTTCAGCCATTAGAGTAAACTTTCTGCCTGTTAGTTCAGTGGATAGGGAGCCCAAAATTACCAGGTGGTAAGACTGTTTTCCAATTCAAGAGTACCAGTGTTGTCCACCCACAGAAGAAGCATACCCTTCTTGAGGACTAAGTCCACTTCACAAGTGGAGCTCAAAGTTGTCAGATAAACAGCAAAAGTTCTTAATTCACTAAGGATAATAGTGACAGAAGCCACTCCCATGACCACTCCTTGATTTCCTAGTTCCTGTATTCTGACTGTGCAAATTGAAGTATCATATAATGGCCTCTAATTCAAAGCATAAAATGTATCCTAAGGAATATCTCCATCCTTTCAATATATTTTCTCCCAACTAACACCACACTTGAATCTTTTTTTTTTTTAAGATTTTATTTATTTATTTTACAGGGAGTAACACAGTGAGAGAGGGTACACAACCAAGGGGAGTGAGAGAGGGAGAAGTAGGCTTCCTGCCGAGCCCGATGTGGGGCTTGATCCCAGGTCTCCAGGATCATGACCTGAGCTGAAGGCAGTTGCTTAAACAACTGAGCCACCCAGGTGCCCCTATACTTGAATTTTCAATAAACCATTGCATTAAGACAGCCAATTCTTCGTCATGAGGTAGTTGGCAAATCCATTAATACATGAGGATGTGCTGAAATTCTCTTGATAAAATTGGCTTAGGGGCCAATAACCTAAGCTTGTGTCTTTCCTGAACTATAAACCTTTATACCTTCTTGAAATACAGTTTTATGTAGAACTCTTCTTGTGGATCAATGTGCTTAACAAGAATCAGATAAAATCAGTTTGGATATGTTTTTACTTTTTTAAAAAAATTGCAAATTTATCATATTCAAAAACCTATATTCTCATTTGTACTCTATATTGTAAAATGTCCACAGTTTTTTCCTTTAGAATAATTAGTGTATACTTTATTCTGTCTCTACACTTCATTTTATAAGCTCTACTTCTTGGTGCTAAGTCTTTTTCTTTTTTCTTTCTTTTTTTTTTTTTTTTTTTGACTATCATAAAAGCTTATTTAACAAAAAAGTTCAATACTAAAATGCACATGACCAGATTTTATATTGTAGTAAAACAAGTGCTATGAGGAGGGGACATGTGGAAGCCATTTATTTCTTTTGGTGAACACATCCCTTGTTTATATTCATTCCAAGGTTTCTAACATAATGATACTATTTCTTGTATTACCACCATTCCAATATTGTTCTGTTGCTCACTAGTTGCCATCTCCACATATTCATCTATCACAAGATTCATAAAGGGATCAAACTCCTGTAGTATTCCTTGGGCGTGTCTGCCACCATTTAATTTCAAATGATAATTTCTTGTCTATAAGTTTTTCCAACTAGGTAGGGTGAACTTTGCTCATTGTATCTACTAGATGAGCTCAAAGATGCCTCCAAACAGAATTTTTGTCATCCTTCATGCTCCTGCAGTAGCCCCATTTGTGTCAAGTTTTAAAAAGAAATAAAAGTTAAAAATTGTATGTGATGGTTGTCATGCTAAGTTATCTCTCATTGTCACAAGAAGTATGACTCAGCTAGTATATTCAACATATTGCTAATCCCTTGGAAGATACTAGGCAGACAAACTTTTTCAATTACATATGAACAAAGTATTCCAACTCAATAAATGGAATTTGGTCTCCAGCATTTATAATGTAAATCTTATCAAGTATGATAATTTTAGATCTTTCACATCCTTTAGGTAGATGGCGAAAGTTTTTGTAATGGTAAAAAAAATTTTTGCAGGAACGATGTATCATTACACACACACACACACACAAAGTTTTATTATATTTCATATATATTTTATTTCATGCTCTCTTCTATTTCAATTCTGTTAAAAAATAAATTTTTCCTCAATTGATGAATGGATAAAGAAGAAGTGGCATATGCAATGTAATATTATTCAGCCATACAAAAGAGAAACCTTTCCATTTGCAATGACTTGGATGGAGTTAGAGAGTATAATTCTAAGTGAGATTATTCAGTCAGAGAAAAACATGATTTCACTCCTGTGGAATTTACAAAACAAATGAACAAAGGAAGAAAACAACAAAGAGAGGGAGAGAAAAACCAAGAAACAGACTCTTAGGAGAATAAACTGGTGGTTATTGGAGGGGAGGTGGATGAGGGGATGGGTGAGATAGGTGATTTCACTTTTGATGAGCCCTGAGTGATGTATGGAAGTGTTGAATAACTATATTGTACACCTGAAACTAATATTACATGGTGTGTTAACTAGCTGGAATTAAAAAGAAAAACTTAAAAAATGAAATTTTGTAAGGATTCTTGAGGTCCAGCTACTCAGAAGTGATGTTCTCAGAAGTGATTATACCTTTTATGAATACCTTTAGAAATGTTATTAAAACTTGATTACTTTAAGTCTATCCCCTCAGCAACTTGGCTAAATCTAGTTATTCTAATCTACAGCAATGACAGTTGTACACAGACTAGCAAGTAATCTTTCTTTTCATGCAACATGATTAAATAAATAAATAGTCTGGGTTGGTGAAACCAGATTTACACTGCTTTTATATCCACACTTGCTTTTGGTATCTTGCCTCACTAAGAGTTCAAAAAGCATATGTAACATTATCTTGATTTCTGTTATACTGCTGACTTAAGAGATTTTTTTTAAAGATTTTATTTATTTATTTGGCAGAGACATAGCAAGAGAGGGAACACAAGCAGAGGGAGTGGGAGAGGGAGAAGCAGACTTTCCGCTGAGCAGGGACCCCCCCTACCCCTCAATGCAGGGCTCGATCCTAGGACTCTGGAATCATGACCTGAGCTGAAGGCAGATGTTTAACGACTGAGCCATCCAGGTGCCCCTTAAGCGGTTTGTTTCCTTTTGCCTTTACTATACAGATTCTATCTTGGTTGCACAACTGCTGTACTGGTGAGAGAATACAGATCTGATTTTTTCTGAGGTATTTAAACTCTGAATACATATTGAACTAGTAACTCCAGTCAATAGTCTCATAAATGTTTTCCATGGCACAGTAAAGACAGGAGAAACTTTATGGGAATGTCAGTGAGAATTCAATCTTGTATTACTCTGAGGATGACTCAGTAAAATCCTTACTTTTAAGAGGATAAAACATGAGTAGGCAAAAATAAGTGCAATCTTGACAAGTTATAAATGTATTGAGAGCAATGAACAACATTTAGGAGACTTTTTCCAAATAGAGTTTGTCCAGGAAAAGGAAAGTTTAGACTAGAGTGTTTTAAGTGGACTTTAAGGGAGAATAAAACTTCAAGGTTTAGATTTAAGTGATTTTATAGAGCATGGTTTTGAACTATCACCAATTACTTATACCTGCATCAAATAAAAAGGAGGAAAATTCTTTTCTTTTTTTTTAAAGATTTTATTCATTTATTTGACAGAGAGAAACAGAGCTAGAGAGGGAACACAAGCAGAGGGACTGAGAGAGGGAGAAGCAGGCTTCCCGCTGAGCAGGAATCCCGATGTGGGACTCGATCCTGGGTCTCCAGGATCATGACCTGAGCTCAACCAACTAAGCCACCCAGGCGCCCCCCCCTTTTTTTTTTTGTTAAAGATAAAGGAAGAAAATTCTTAATGACTGGACTAAAAAGAAAGCTAGGTAACTCTAAAAGACACACACTAAACCTTCCAAAGCATTACTCTTGTGAATACTTTGCATAAACTGAATTCATGTGCCCTGTTAGTCTATTGTTTATGGGTTATACACTGATTTCCTTACACGATAGCAAATTCATGTGAAACACTTAGTAATTTACTTAGTTATTTCATTTCAGTTACCCAATCCAGAAAAGGGACAGAAGAAACACATGGGGATATCCATTAAAAAAATTCTCTGTACTAATTAGGTATTGCCAAAACAAAAATAGATGCCTTCATATCCACTATCTTAGGAACAAGATTGTTGATTTGGGCTCATGTGTGGCTAATCAAGGCAGGGCCCAGCTTGGCAGCATATCTAAATTTGATTATGTTTCCTTACGAACCTAACAGTCAGCTGGGGGTTATCTACTCCAGGATGGGTTCACATGGGCACAATTGCAGATCTGCAGGTTATGGTTTGTTCCACATGTGTGTCATCGTCTTTGGATTGGCAGATCAGCCAGAGCATGCTCTCCTCATAGTAATGGCAAAAGAACAAGACACCACACAGAACCATGTGGGACTTCTTAGATTCAGAAATGGCCACATATGGCCAAAACTCTTAAATCAAGGGGCCATGAAGGATACTAGACCCATGCTAAGACCATGCCAAAGCTAAAGTCATAATTTAATCTACCTCAATAGCCAATGCCAGAAAGGGAGACTTAATGACTGATATAGTAATATCTACCTCCAGAAAATGAGTCAAGATTGTATCTACTACAAAAATCTGTGGTAATATTGTAGAAAATGGATAAAATGTGAATATCTGATCTGTATTAGTGGATAATAATAGTAAACAGTTACAGATGGTTTTGATTATTAAGTTTAAGATCCTTTCAAGAAATACATACACACAGAATGAGGAAACTGAAAAAAAAACCCAATAAATCTAAAACAAATAAAATTTGATTCTATAACCTGGTTTTTCTCCTATTGGTCACATTATTTTTCTGCCATTTTTATTACCACTTGGAATTAAAACTACATAGCTAGTTGAGGTTTTATGGCTCTTGTTTGTGTTTAACATTTCAGTTAGTTTGGTAGAACTATTTACTCAACAATTTTGATCCTGGAATCCCTGGTGTGGGCCTTTGTATGTGATGATGACGTAGTCTGAATAAACATCATTCATAGGTCGCAAAGTGAATGGATGGACAAAAGACAGATCTTGTTCCATTATGTTCATGATGGTACTCGCAACCTTCAGTTTTCAATTTCAAATGCACATCTGGTTGAGTCGCTAATGCATTTCATTTGCTATGATAATTTATCACATAACCTCTTTTCTATTTTTATAGGCCCTTTAAGGAGACATACAGTTGATTTTATTAAGCCTTTTTCTTATTCGAGTGTACTCAGTGCCTCCCACAAATTAACAAACATCAGTCACTTCTCTGCCTCATGTTTCAAATTCTTGTGAATTTTAATCTTTTAACATCTGTGTCACTTTCCTCCTAAACTGTGCTATATCCCTATTAAACTTACATATCACCTATGTTGCCAGTGTTGCCTCAAATTATGTAAAGGAGGGTATAGTTGAATTCAGTCATTTAATCCATTTACATCCATGTTTATTTTACCAAAGATTCTGAGCTTACATATAAATTATTTTAATAAACTCATAAAATATACATGTATTTGGTGATTATTTGATGAACATTTTATTACAATACTGACCCAAATTACATTAACTGCAATAACAGTTAAAAATTAAAAATTATAATTATAGCACATTACTAATGCATAAATAGTACAAGTTATGTATTTTTTAAATAAAAAATAGCTATCAACAATAATTATTGTTAACCTCATAGTTAAATGATAAGCTTAAGAAACAGCAACTTGAAGAAGAAAGGACATTATCTGTAAAAATGTAAGTGTGATTTACTGCAACTCAGTAGCAGAAGTTTCATAACTGTATTCCTCTTTTTCTTTTCTTTTTGAAGAGATTTTATTTATTTATTTATTTGACAGACAGAAACACAGAGAGAGAAGGAAAACAAACAGGGGGGAGTGGGAGAGGGAGAAGCAGGCTTCCGGATGAGCAAGGAGCCCCATGCAGGGCACAACACAGGGGTCGATCCTGGGACTCCAGGATCATGACCTGAGTTGAAGGCAATGCTAAACAACTGAGCCACCCAGGCACCCCATAACTGTATTTCCTTAAAACTACTGAAAGAAACAGAAGTACTTCATGAGCTGACCTATCAGTCTACAGACAAACTAATTGAAAAAAAAAAAGTGTTTCATGTTCACTTGACTCATCATCTTTTTGTACTTTCTGCTAAGGCTAAAATATTAGACATTATTTGGCTCTAAGTAGTTTTCAGTTATAGACCATTGATTGCTTATATATGAAGAGATCTGCCTTAATTCCACATCTTTATCTTTATATCTACCAATAGTTAACTGATTAATGTTTCTAAGATGTTCATTTATTACATTATAGTCAGTCCATTTCACACTAACAGCAATGCCACTCAACCTATCACAGTTACTTCAGATAATGTTCTATAGATGTGTTGACCTGAAAAAGGGCACATAGAAAAATGTAGAATGATGTGGTTGCAAGAAATGTAAGGTCATAAACAATATGGTAACATAAACTTTGCTCTGGTTTTACTTTTTAATTTACCTTCTACTGTTAAAGTCCCATATCTGGTAAAATATTTAAAAAGACTCATGTGGCAAAAAACCCCTGTTATTACTTGTGGGGAGAGATTTCCCCAAATTATAACAGTAGTTTGAATAATCTGCATAATTTCTCAATGAATGCTCATCATCACTACAGCATTGTCTTTATACTACCATAATAATTTTATTCTGTCATAAAATGTATTTCCTTAGGGTTATCCCTAAATTATCCCATCGTGAGAATCCAGATCTTTGAATTTGGTCTAAGCAAAAGAGGGGTCAACTACCTAGGCAGGGAACATTATTTTAAATCTGTTAGAGTTGGTATAATGCTATATAACTGAAATCAACCATTAAAAAAAGGGTGTGATTATTATTTTTCAAATGTTTTATTTATTTGAGAGAGAGAGAGAGAGAATAAGCTGAGGGGAGGGATTGAGGAAAAGGGAAAGCAGACTCCCCACTGAGCAGGAAATCTGACGTGGGGCTGGATCCCAGGACCCTAGGTTCATGACTTGAGCTGAAGGCAGATGCTTAACCAACTGAGCTACCCAAGTGCCCCAAGGGTATGATTATTTTTTTTCAAAGGTTTTATTTATTTATTTGACAGAGAGAAACACAGCTAGAGAGGTAACATAAGCAGGGGGAGTGAGAGAGGGAGAAGCAGGCTTCCCTGTGAGCAGGAAGCCCAATGAAGGGCTTGATCCTAGGACTCCTGGATCATAACCTGAGCCAAAGGCAGATGCTTAAGGACTGAGCCACCCAGTCACCCTGGATATGATTATTTTTAATTTATTCTTTACCTAAGAGTTTCTACCAATAACATTTTCAGACTTGTGATGATTCAAAAGTCATAAGACTTAATGATTTATTAGTCATAATATTACTAAGCAATTATTTCTTAAAGAATACTAAGAACATAAGCAAACAATGAACAATGGTCATGATTTCAGCATCCTGGGATCCCACATCGGATTCTCTGCTCAGTAGGGAGTCTGCTTCCCCCTCTCTCTCTGCCCACCTCTCTGCCTATCTGTGATCTCTGTGTGTGTGTGTCGAATAAATAAATAAAACCTTAAAAAAAAAGAAAGAAACCGTTATAACTTATAAGTTTACAACAACTGATAATATAACTGTAAAGTTTAAAATAAATGGCAAGAAGTTTTTTCTAAAAATGCAGAGGAATAAAGTAAGCAGTTTCATTGACAGAGAAAAAAAATGAAGGTCATTTCAATAAATTTTTGGAGGTGACTGGAAAAGGTAACTACCATAATGACATCTTAGGGATATTGGTTAATCTGGGCTAAGATAGGAGAACTTTATATATATATATGTTTGTGTGTGTTTATATTATGATATTTTATAATATATTTATGTTATATATTTATATATAATTTTATATACATATATAAAAATCATATATTGCATTTATAATTATATATACAATTTTTAATTTATAATTACATACATAATTACATATTACAAATGTAATTATGTATCATTATATTAAAAATTATATATTTATGTATGTATATTATTTTATACCTGTATATGTATATGTATGTATATTATTTTAATTTATAATTACATACATAATTACATATTACACATGTAATTATATATCATTATATTAAAAATTGTATATATAATTATAAATGCAATATATATAGATATAGAAATCATATATAAAATACATCTCTCTATATACATAATATAAATTTAAATATATTATTAAAATATTTTAAGGTAACCATTTGAATAATAAAAGTAGACTAGTGTTCATACTACTGAAGGAAAAGAATATATGTCATCAGTTAAGAAAGGGCTACACCTGTCCTTAAATGAAACACCATGCCTGAAATAAAGTTAACAAAAAAAAAATCACATCTTATAATAAGTATATGATAAATATCTATGTCTAATAAGACAGATTTTCTCAGTTTATGTTAAAATATCAAGGTATAAATTTACAAAGGAAGCATCAGTAATTGCACAATGTGGTTGAAAATACTGACATCACAAAGATTTTGTATAATCAAAGTCTGGCAACATCAGTGAAATTTGGACAAATACGAATGTAAAGTAAAATATTAAAATGAGACAGAGATATCTTGTATTCATAAAAATTACAATCTACCAAAAAAAAAAGGTAACCTTCATGTACTGAGAAGTTTTAGCAAAATTGAGAGAATTTGACAACCTGTAAATTTTAGGAGACTCTTAAATACCTCTTAAAGTACTCATCATATCATTCACATAAAAATTAAATGAGGGTACTAGATATTTGCTGGGTATAATTAATAAAAGTTATCATTGCACTAAAAAACAGAAGCACCTAATCTTCAAACATCTCTGAAATATTTACTTTAAAAATACAAATTTGTACCTAGGATGGAAAATACTAAAATTTTCGAAAAATTAGAAATTGTGCATAGGTAGTATTTTCTGAGTATCTTACAATTAAATTAGAAGTTAGCAATCAGGAAATAAGCAATGTTTTATTCTTGCTCTTTATTTTTTTAACTTGAAAATTTTTGATCACATATGTGAAAAAAATTTGAGTAAGCAAAAAACGTTAAATGATACTCATAAGTAGTTTTTTTATAACCATTATAATTAATAAAATAAAATAAAAATAATTTTATCAAGATTTTATAAGAAAATACAAAATAAATGTAAGAATAAAGAATTAAGGGGCGCCTGGGTGGCTCAGTTGGTTAAGCGACTGCCTTCGGCTCAGGGCATGATCCCGGAGACCCGGGATCGAGCCCCACATCGGGCTCCCTGCTCGGCGGGAAGCCTGCTTCACCCTTTCTCACTCTCGCTGCTTGTGTTCCCTCTCTGGCTGTGTTTCTCGCTGTCAAATAAATAAAATCTTTAAAAAAAAGAATAAAGAATTAATAATCATAAACTAAAGAATTAATAAAACAACAAAAAGATGCTTAACAAAAAAAGTTCATAGGAAGATTAATATAGATATGATTTTAAATTTCTCTACTGGATGTAGAGAAAAGGGGAATAAAAATGAGTATTAGCACGAAAACTCCAGATTGGAGGCAGAAAAATATTAAGAACATTTTGGTTGAAAATCATAAGTTTTGAAAATGGACAACTAGGAAAACATGAACTATGAAAATTATTAAAAAATTAAAAAGGTAAAAAAATTGGGCACAGTTTTAGTTATCACTTATATTTCAGTTTTTTACACCTACTTACATTACAAATTGAGGAATATTTCTTAGTGATATAGTGACTTAGAATACCTCAATCTAATAACAACAAATAACTTTAAAGTTGGATTATATTTTTGTATTGCATTTTTTTCTACCTTCTGGTCTCTTTGGAAAGTTACTGTTTTATTCTTTTAATAAACAGGCATGTTCACTATAAAATGTCAAGATGTAATGCAATTGTGGAGCTGTTTGTGCTTTCTTTTAATTTTCATTTTAGTGTCACAGTGTATGTTTTAAATCTTCCTCTCAGTGAACTTCCCAATGTAGCGAGAATATCACAGATTTATTAGTGGTCTAAACTTCAAATTCATTTTTTCAATGTGATCAAAATAAAGAAAAATGCAGGGATAAAACCAAGTGAGATATGCAACTATTTGTATTGTGTTATAGTCCACATATTGTATTACATGATTGTGAATACAAGTGACCAAAGGTATTTATCCAGCATCTCCCTTATTTTAATGGATATTTTGAGCCTTTGCTTATTTTCAAATATTAAGGAAATATTCATGTATGTCTAAACATGTAAAATATTGCCATGTAGTGTTAGAGAAGAGATAATTCCATTACAGTGTGCTGAGGTTTATTTTTGAATGAATAAGAAGTCTTTGTGGGAGAACATGTAAAATTAATGGAGATCAATATAATATTAAAAAGAATCTTTCATCACACTACTTCTCTAAATTTTATAATTTCACCTGGTACTATAAGAAAGGCAAGTAATAGAGAACAAAATTATAGTTGACTCTGTTGACCACTCCACATATCACATGGTGTCTTTCCATTTGGATGAGAAGAGTCAATAGATACTACTTATGCCTTGATTTAGGAGAAGAAACAATAGATTTAATGGGGAAGAGATATATAGAGCTGTGTGTAAAACGATTCAGAGCATAAGTCTGTCTCTGCAGCTAACTAGTTTTGTACTCTAAATTATTTATTTAATCCCCCTAGACCTCAGTTTCCCATGCAGAAATTAGAGGATTAGGACAAAATTTAACTTCTAAGATCCCTGTTAAGCTTAAAGTCTCCAAAGTGGATGCTTTGGTAAGTGATAATATCAATTCTCCCCCCCCCTTTTTTTTTAAGTCATTGTTTCACATATTCATTTTCAATGTTTTTACTTACAGATATTTTTGTAACTTTTCATTCTTATATATTAGAAAACTTGAGAAAAATGTGAGAATAATACAAGAAACACCCAGATCCACCTGATATTTATATCTAATCATTCTTTCCCTCACTTTCTCTCTGCCCCCCTTTTTTCTCTCTCCGTGTCCTTCTCCCTATTATGTGTATGTTTGCCTGTATGTGTATATGTATATTTTTTTCTGAAACATTTTGAGAATTATCTGGATACTGTTCTTTTAACAAAACAAAAATGTCCTGTTACATAACTACAATATAGTTAAAAAGAGGAAATTTAGCCTTGGTACTACACTATTATATAATCCACAATCCATATTTATGTTTCATCCGTTATCAAAATGGTGTATTTTATAGCTATTTGTTTCCCCCAGTCAGGTACAGGATTTAATCCAGGTTCAGACCTTATATTTAGTTGCCATGTGTTTTTAGCTTCCTTTCATCTGAAAGTTCTTGAGCCTTTGTTTCTTAACATTGAAATTTTTACTACAGGTCAATTATTTTGAAGAATGTCCCTATTGGGTATTTGTATACTGTTTGCTAAAATGGTGTCTAATATTTATATAGCCTCTCCTGCTTTCTTTGGCTTAGAGTTAGTGTTTTAATATTTTTCTCCATCCATTTACTTTTAATATATATGTATCTTTATAATTATACTGGGTTTCTCATAGACAATGTATAATTGGGTCTTGTATTTCTAACCTAACTCTCTTTCTTTTAAGTACTGAATTTTGAGCACTGACATTCAAAGTGATTACTGATATTGTTGAATTAATATCTACCACATGTTACTGTTTTCTTTTTGTTACCCCTGTTCTTTGTTTTTATTTGTGTTACATTCTTTTGCTGCCTTCTGTGTTTTTAATTGAGCATTTTATGATTTAATTTTTATTTCTTTCTAGCAAATGATTTATATTTCTTCTTTTACATTTTTAGTGATTACCCACTGACTGTAGAGCCTGACTCGGGGCTCAGTCCCACTACTCTCAGATCATGACCTGAGCTGAGATCATGACCAGAGCTGAAATCAAGAGTTGCACTCTCAACGGACTGAGCCCAGGTGCCCTTGATGACACTTGTTTTAAATTCCTAGTCTGCTAATTCCAACATCCCAGCCCTGTCTGGTTCTGATGTTTGTTCAGTCTATTCAAATTGTGGTTTTGGTTTTGGTTTTGATTTGTGCTATTTGGTATGTTTTGCAACTTTTTTCTTGATAGTCAGACATGATGTATTGGGTATAACAAATTGTTATAAGTAGGTTATTAGTAATGTGGTGGTAGGGTATGGGAGGTGAACTGTTTTATAGTCCTATAATTAACTCTCAGTCTTAGGAGCCTATGCCTCTGGACTGTGAATTTTATAAGTATCTCTCAGTTTCTCCTCCTCTCTTGGATGGGGAATAGAATGACTAGAGTGGGCTATAGCTGGTTATTTCCCCTCCCCAAGGACAATTAGGCTCTGATGATACCTCACCAGAATTATCAACTATCAGACTTGTTCTCGAGGAGCCTCTAGGAATTTGTCAATCACAGTTTTTCCTCCTATGGTGATGGTTCCTACAGAAGTTTCCACTCATTTGATTCTGCTTCAGTAAGCTATGACTGCAATGTTCAGTGTACGTCTCCTTAATTTTTGTCCAGCACTCTGCCCCTCATCTTCCCATCTTTGGATATGAAAAGATCTGGTGATTTTTTTAGCTTAAGCTTTTTACTTGTTGTCAGGAGGGAGTGGTGACATCCAAGCAACTTACATGTGGAACTGGAAGTTATTTTTTTCCTAATTTTTAAATATTTTAATTTAATTTAATTTATTTATTTGACACACAGAGAGAGATCACAAGTGGGCAGAGAGGCAGGCAGAGAGAGAGGAAGAAGCAGGCTCCCTGCCGAGCAGAGAGCCCAATGTGGGCTTCGATCCCAGGACCCTGAGATCATGACCTGAGCTACCCAGGCACCTTATTTTTTCCCTAATTTCTAATGGTATGCTGACTACTGTGGATATTTGAGTCTCCTTAAGAAACTCCTTATGTTTTTGCTCATAGTTCTTTTACTCATGTATCAGGTTAATCATTACAAAAATATTTATTTTAAGTCTATTTTATTACAGATATAAATTATATAAAGGGTTGAACTAGCCCTTTTCATAAAGGATGGCTTTTTAGAGTATGAACTGATTATCCTGGATGTGAAATAAGTGTTTTGTTTTGCTTTGCTTTGCTTTTACTAGAGCTGCTTAGAACTCCTGTATTTCTCAGAATTCTATGGCTTTTGGAATCGCCATTCAACACAGATCATTGTGTCCCACCAGGACTATAGAGTCTTGAACAGCGTAAGCACAGCTTAGTATTTGTCAAAAGACAAAGTGATAGTATTGCATTTCTGGAATTCCTTTTCTGGGTAGTTCCCTCTCTTTGAGACTCTTTTTTTAAAATTTTTAAATTTTTTTAAGATTTTGTTTATTTGTCAGAGAGACAGAGTGAGAACACAAGCAGGTGGTAAGGGCAGAGAGAGGGAGAAGCAGACTTCCCCACTGAGCAAGGAGCCCAGTGCAGGTCTTGATCCCAGGACCCTGGGATTACGACCTGAGCTGAAGGCAGATACCTAACAGATTGAACCACCCAGGCATCCCAATACTCTGTCCTTTTAATTCTTATTGCTATAGCAGGCCCTGACTCAATTTCTGTTTTTCTTCTTCACTCATGAAGAACATTCATGTTCTTCACTCATGAAGAACATTCCTATGTTCTACTTGGATTCAACCTCTTTACACTTCATTATGATTAGGCCCCTAGATGGAGCCAGGATAATTCTAAATTTCACTTTGCATGTTTTCCCTCTAAAAAGAGATCATAGTCTTTGTTGATGGTTGCACAAAATCTGAAAACATACCTCATATATTTTACCTGGTTTTCTAATTTACTGTAGAGTGATAGTACCATACTGATTAACATACTATGGTTAGAAGAATAATTAAGCTACCTCATTGATCCAATACTTATTTCTAATACTTAGATATTGCCTAATATAAAATATTAGTAGATACTGCCTAATATAAAATATGATTGGAAACATAATACAATATAGCTAAAATCCTATTTTGTGATGAAGCATCTACAACTACATCAAAATCACAGCAAATTTTTTAATGTAGACCAAGATATTACTTCTGAAAGAACAAGTGAACAACAACAAAACAAGTCAATCTGAAAGTTCTTTCTAGACATATTTGTCTCTAGCCTTTACTGATAATAGTTCTAAAGAGATTGATCTCTTTCAAGAGAGTTCATTTTTCATTGATTGATTTTTTTTGAAAGCTTTCTATCTTTTGGAGGCAAGGGGGAGATTTGCTGAGAAAATTTTTGAAGTTTATATTAAATGTAGCCACCTCCCAGTTCATACAGTATCTTTATTTTACCAGAGAAATCTCTTAAGATTACATTATCAGTGCCATGATCAATTTAAAAAGCTATTCCTGAAAGGAATGGACTAGTATGCAATTACCTTCTGAATTAGATTGTCCCAATATTTCAAATCACCTGGATAAGAGCATAAAAAGTCCACTGATAGAAGAATTCATGCTTGAAACAGAATTAATATTTATCCTTCTATTTTTTTTAATCTTGGTGAGTCAATGCCAACTCCCATACCAAACAAAGCATACACAGGCATACATGTTCTTTTTAAAATCTCTACACAAGCAGGGATATATTAAAAAAAAAAGATTTCCAATATTGATAATGCGAAACATTATATTAAGGATAAAAGAAGGATATACAAATTAAACCTACTAAAAGTATAACCCTAAAATTTTAGAATTATTTGTAAATGTAGTTTGTTACAACTAATTTTCCATCTCCTAGAGAATTAGAAATTAAAACATTGGTAAAATATATACAGGAAGAAAAATAATTTTACTTCTCACCTAGGTTCTTTTTTTTTTAAGATTTTATTATTTATTTGACACAGAGAGAGATCACAGGTAGACAGAGGGGCGGGGGGGGGCGGGGAAGCAGGCTCCCTGCTGAGCAGAGAGCCCGATGTGGGACCCTGAGATCAGGACCTGAGCCAAAGGCAGAGGCTTAACCCACTGAGCCATCCAGGCACCCCACCTTCCAAGTTCTTGACTGAGACCCTTTGTAAGAAAAGACAGCTTAAGAAGAAAAAGAAAAAAAAAAAAAACCTAAAAGGTCATTAGCATGTATACTTCATATATATATATATATATATGAGATGCCCAAGGAAAATGAGTAACCCTCCTGGGTGGCATAAACCACAAAGGTATGTGTGTCGGGTGGCAGGGGAGTGCAATTAGGGGAGGTTACCAGATAAGGCAATGTAAATAAAAGTGAGATTTGTTATATAGATTTAAACGTGTGCTTTCTCCATTATGGTGAGAGTTTCTGGTTAGTTAGCCCTCCTTTCCTTCTTAGTACAGAACGTACTTAGTAGTATCATTACAGATGGAAATTTAATGTAAATATGTCTTACAAAAGGGTAACTTTTACTCTGTTTTCAGAGCTTCTCCTGAATCTGCTGTTTTTCAAAATAATCAGCATAAAATAATCCTTATGCTGAAGAGGTTTATTTGAGATGACATGTTCTATAACCTTCAAATACAATGAAAAACAGAATGATCGATTTGTAAATGCATTATCTCTCACATTGTTATTAATTAAGAAAAAGTTGCAAATTAATTGAGATTATCAATTATATCATACTGAGTATTTTATTTTATTTTATTTTTTAAGGATTTTTATTTATTTGACAGAGAGCGAACACAAGCAGGGGGAGTGAGAGAGGGAGAAGCAGGCTTCCCACTGAGCAGGAAGCCCGACGTGGGACTCAATCCTGGGTCTCCAGGATCATGACCTGAGCTGAAGGCAGTCGCTTAACCAACTGAGCCACCCAGGTGCCCCATACTGAGTATTTTAATGGTGATCCCTTTGTCTTTCTACCTATGCTGATTATAGATAAAGGGAAGATAGCTCATATCTCAAAAGATCTATTTTCTTTTTATTATTCCTTCTTCTTCTTCAGCCAGGAATTATTTTCTGCTTTGTGTTCTTTATTCAGAAGAATTAGAAGGCATATACAGTAGCACAGACACAAACACATGTAAGCACAGTAAAGATTCTTGGGAAAAGTTTCCTTCCATGCCTCACGAGCTTTGTTAAAACATAAATTGAGACATATTTAATATCAGGCCTGCTGTCTTGTTTTTAACAAGTTACAGCTAGTCTGTGACTCTACTTTGTAAAGTATTTATATGGTCCATTTTTATTGGAGTCATTTTCTTTACCTTACTTGATGTATAAACAACCTGGATAAAATTCTAGGGTAATGATGCGCTTGAAGCAAGCAAGCAGTTGATAATGTGTGGTAACCTTGTTAGAATAAACTTGAAAGAACAAGTAGTGTCATTGGCCCTGGACTGAGAATAATGTAATGGGGACATCACTCTGGTCCACCTCTGAATTTTGATTTTACGAATGGCCAAAAGATCCCTTTCTAAGTACAGTAGTCTCCCCTTATTCACTGGGGATATGTCCCAAACCCATACTAGAAGCCTGAAACTATGGATAGTACTGAACCCTATATATACTGATTTTTTCTATACATGCATACCTACAATAACATTTAATTTATAATTTGAGTATAGGAAGAGATTAACAACAATAATAATAAAATAGAACAATTATAACAATACATATAATAAAAGTTATATGAAAGTGGTTGCTCGCTCTTTCTCAAAATATCTTATTATTCACTCTGTGTTCTTCTTGTGATGACAGGAGGTGACAAAGTGTCCATGTGAGTAGACAATGTAAGGTGAATGACAGAGACACTGTAACTCAGTGATAGGTTCTTATTCACCTTCTGATGACAGAGGATCATTTGCTTCTGGACCTACCATTGACTGTAGGTAACTGAAACTACAGGTTAGAGGGGACTATCATGCATATCTGGCTGTCCTTTTAGATGATTCACCTTGTTCCTAACATGTGTGACACTCAATTCAGGGCTTTGAGTTAAAGGGTGACGATTAACACGTCTCATTTTCTCATCAATTTGACATAATTTCCTCTTTTAAATTTCTCCCATTTTAATTTTTTCCAAACCCAGAAATGTTCTTGATCATTAGCATGTACACAGTACATTTGAAAGAGGCAAAAGGAATGTGGGATAGAATCGCCTACTCGTTTTTCCCACTCAATAATCATGATTGAAGACTGGTGACAATAGGGAAGGGTGGTGAAGTCTTCCTAAGTCACATGAAAAACACTTCTGCCAGTGCTAAAAAGGGGTATTTTCAAAATTGGGCTCCAAAAAGAGAAATATAAATGGAGAAAGGATTCCAAAAGAACCCTAAGTTACAATAAGCAGTTCTCTCTGAATTATTAGCGCATATTGCTTTTTCTTTCATATGCTTTACCAATTCCAGTCTAGAACATGGTTCAGTTCCTCTTCCTATTAGCATATAATATAAGTGCTATATCTATAACATTAATCTTTGTGTCTCCTTTCCCATCACATGTGATAAAATTCCATATATTTTGTTGATGTGAAATATGTACAGGTTCACAGATAGGTTAATATAAAATAAAGCAACATTAGCAACCTTTGTATTTATTTTTATAAAGATAATTTCAAGATGCATTATAATAGAAATCCATTGTTAACAATAAGACAATTATGTGCTTAAAACAAAAAAGTTTAAGGATAATATCTCTACCAGAACTTTCGATAGCATTCATATTTTGGTATGCTTTCTTCTACACAGGGTGCTAAAAAAAAAAGAAGAAAGAAAACTCCTCAATATAGTTTACAAATCCTAAAATTCAACTCTAAACAGCTTAATTTCAATTCTTAGAGAGTTGTCAATATATCCATATCCCATGCTGATGATCTTCACTTTCAAATATCTCAAAGGCCATAAATCTATTATGAATTTCCTAAATAATTTACTCCTAATTCAGCATATGATATCACTACCCTTTACTTCCTAGCATGTAATTTCTATCAAAAACCTATGCCCTTGCTACTTTTCATTAAAGTGCTCTTAATTCCCTCACTTCCTTTCTACATTGTAGCCATGCTACAGTAATTAATTTTCAATCAGCAAATTAGCTTTCTCCTTTGTTATACCAATGTATATAGTCACTTCACCATTCAACTTCCTAATCATTTTAGAGTAATTTATCCTTGTATTTATCACCATACTCTAAGCAAAAAGTTTATTCACTCCTTTTCCTTATCTCCCGCTTTTTCTCCCCCTTATACTAACACTGTGTTCATCATTAATCACTAAATGAACTCAACAAAGTTTCAGCAGTGATTTCTTTTACATGCAAAATACTGTAGTCTCTTTTAAGTTCTTACATTACTGAAATTGTGTGTCTGATACCAGAGTTGACCAGTCTCTCCTTGATACCTTCTAGTTGCCTTGTCTGAGTGACACTGATTTCCTTCTTTTTCCCTTTCCTATCAGTCTGGCCTTTAAAAAAAAAAAAAAAAAAAAAAAAGATTGTATTACTTTTGACAGAGAGAGATCACAAGTAGGCAGAGAGAGAGGAGGAAGCAGGCTCCCTGCTGAGCAGAGAGCCTGATGCAGATCTTGATCCCAGGACCCTGAGATCATGACCTGAGCTGAAGACAGAGGCTTAACCCACTGAGCCACCAAGGTGCCCTTATCAATCTAGTTAATCTGATTTCCTGTTTTACTCCCCTTCTCTACCTATGCCTTAAGTATATGATTCCTTAAAGCTATTTCTTTGTCTCTTTGATCTCCTTAAAGAATGCATTCCTTCTGAAATCTAATTTACTTCCATTTCTTTATTTATAGTTGCTTTGATAATGGTATTCAAATTTACCCTTTTGCCCAACCATTCACTGGTGCTTCAAGCATCATTTCCATTTGTTTTCCATTTGTTTGCATGACTTTATGTACAGCCCTCTTGCTTGTTCCTCAAACACAGCAATCCAAAATGAGTTCTTTATTTCCAAATAGTTCCTATACTACCCCAGATACTGCCTCTTCTTGGTTTCTGCTTAGTTAATGGTCCACTATTCATAGCTTAAAGTCACACTCACTCACATATTTATTCCCTCAGCAAATGCTTTGTTCCAAGTACTAATTAATGGGTCATGAATGCACATGAAGGAGAAGATACCTACTGTTCATCAAGATAAAACTGCAATACTTAATTGTAATGTACTCTATGATCTAGAGTAGATAAACAAAGACCTACTGCAGTAAAGCAAAGCCAGTGTCATTCGGAATATGTTTGTATGAAGTAGAAGCACTCTTATTCAAGTGTGCTAGACATGCTATCTCACCAGCCGCACAGTCCTATCTTGCACTTAAACTTATCCAGCTTATTAACATAAATATTGATTATTGATATACTCTATTTAGTGTTCACTAAATGACAGGACCCTGATAACTGCTTTACAAATAATCTCATTTAATATTCAAAGCAATCTGTGGAATAGGTGCCATCATTTCTAGTCTACAGATGAGGATCTGGGAATTAGAAATATTGAGTAACATGTTTTAAGATCTCTCAGGTTTTTATTAGTAAACTTAAAGAAAAAAGTTTGTCTGACCTCAAACTTATGATCTAGTACACTAAGTTGCCTTCCTGAGTATATTGTTACACAGATTGTTTTTAAAGGCCAAATTAAAGATATATGTCAAAGCAAAATTGTTTACGTCTTAACTTATAATAAATGAAACAGATTAACATACATAGAAGTTAAATAAAAATAAAGAATATTCAAATCACTTGTATAAAAATATACTAAAATGCCATCTGAATTCAGTTCAAAATATTTAAATAAATAATGTCTAGAACTCCACTGTTAAATATTTATGATTTTAAAATGTTCCATATTGAGACAAGAAGCAACTATCAGCAATTGCTGAGTACTGAAAAATAATTTGTACCACATAAACTGTATTATAAATTAAATACAAAGGCTTTTCCACTTCATGTTTTTAATATTTAACAAGAAATGTCAGGAAATACACAAGTAAATATGCAATAAATTATTTGGAAATTAGAGACTATATTGATAGCCACTTAACTTATCAGAGAATAAATTAGAATGAAAATTTCTACTTTTCACTTAGGGTAAAGAAAATTTCATTGACCATGACCATTGAAATAGTGAAAGAAATATTACTTGATGAGAGATATCAATGATCTATACGTTTAGTAAATAATAGCAAAAATAGAACATACTATTTGTTTAATATAGAATTTTATGATAGTTTAGGATGGACTGTCAAATTTTAACATAATCAAATGGATTCAGACTGTATTATATATACAAAGTCAGAAGTATATAAAAAAATCAGCTGCCCCAATTAATTTGGTAAAGGGAATTTTATAACCTTGCTATAAAATTCTAGGCAACCAAACTAATTGTGGAATTGATTTTATATATAATCTCTAATAGAAAATAAAAACTGGATAAATTTGATGTAGAATTAAAAGCAAACAAATTGGTAAACCCAGGAAATCATAACACTTCAAAAAAAATAACTTTGAACCATGGTAGGTTTTGCAAAATAGTTAAATATGAAAATATTATATTTTAGTACTTCAGAGAAATTGCTTTTATTATCCTCTTCTCCAAAGATCCAATATTTTCAACATATATATCTACCAAAAAAATAGCATATATAAATACTTTCTTTCTTCCTTGATCAATCAATAACCTAAGATCATATGATCAGAAATCACATTACATGATAAAATTCCAGTTTTAAGAAGTGAGACTTGATATGTTCTTAGGAGACTTTAAAATATGAAAAATAACTCAAGATTCTTATTAGGGCAATGTTGATTTCTAAAAGATCAAGCTTTGCAGGTGAGAGACTATTTAAACTAAAGTTCTCAAGTTATATAAAAAAAGAAAAAGACTCCAAAATTTTAAATAAACTTTCAAGGTCATGTGGTGAGTTTTTTATTCTATTTGTATCAGAGCTTAAACTTTCTAACCTTTAGTAGATTGATCATCTGATCATTCCATTATACAACAGTACCCCCTCTTCTAATGTTTGAGAATATGAGGGTTTAGGAAGGCATATTTACAAACTTATATGACAAACTTGGGAGACTCTTCTCTCATAGGAGGCATTTATCATTTGAATGGTGAAAACGTTAATTTAAATAGAATAACAGGGGCACCTGGGTGGCTCAATTGGTTAAGCAACTGCCTTCGGCTCAGGTAATGTCAGGTAATGAGCTCGGAGACCCGGGATCCAGCCCCGCATTGGGCTTCCTGCACAGTGGGAAGTCTGCTTCTCCCTCTCTCACTCCCCTTGCTGGTGTTCCCTCTCTGGCTGTGTTTCTCTCTGCCAAATAAATAAATAAATAAATAAATAAATAAATAAATAAAATAACATATGAACTTGAATACTAACTCTATTCAAACACAATGAAATATTTCTGTACTTGATCTCTCCTGGTACCCTCTTTGTCAAACATACATTGTTTCATCCCATACACTTGAATAGGTCTTTCTTTTATATTTAAAATAAGTATCTTAATGTGTGGCTTTGCTGATGATTATTTCAAAGTGTATTAAGAAAAAAATAGAGACAATAAATTACATTGACCATTTATTAAAGATAATACTCCAGCTTTTAATTATTATTTTAAAAATATTATTATGCTTAATATAATGAAAAATGTGCATAGTGTGATGGGAAGAATTTTTTTTTTTTGTATAGCAGTTTGTACATGAGATTATAGATAGCTACCAAGCCCTCTTCTGAATTTTTCCTTTTATTGTGTCCTCTTCATTGCAAGTGAACACTGGTGGTTTTGTAGATACTGGCATAACTTGCAAAAACAAATTCTATCAAGAGGAATTTCCTCTTTAACCTTGAACTACTTCTCTCTGTGATATTCAGGTCTTGCTTTAAAAAGTTCAAAATTGTATTTTGGCATCAATTTGAGAAATATATGAATCAAAACTGTAATAGTTGATAAAGTACCCATCTTACTGAAAGTCAAGACAAATTTATTTCCTAATGCAGGTGTTAAGGAGAAGTCATTTTTCTCATATTCAAAATGTCACGTTACTTACAAATCTTTGGCTAGATTTCTTCTTAATATTATAATGTTATTTTCTTTTGTATTATTTTATTTATTTTATATTTATCATCCTCCTTCTTCTGTTTCTCTTTTATTGGCTGGAGTTTTGTTTCTTCATCAGTTCTAAATATTAATCACCGCAGTAACAAAATTTTGGAAGTTTCTTACTCTTTTTATTTTTAACAATCAGAAGCAAAGAAAAACTGAAAGATAACTGTAAGTATGTCTTCAAAGTAGGAACAAAAAAAATCTGCGTCATCTATGCTAAATGTATTTTAATGTCCCTATGACTAAACATGCCTATTTACCTGTTCAGGCCATACATACACCAATATATCAGAATTGAAATATCACAGTGTCAACAGCAATCACATGAAAACTTCATGACATTCAGAAGAAATCAGGGAATAACTTTAGGTAATGGCATCACTAAATGAGTTTTCTAGAATTGTCTGGAAAGGGAAATGGTTTGTTTCCAAATTTGAAAAAAATAATTTCCATCAAAAGTAATACCAAAATGAAGTCACTGGTCAAAATATGGTAATTTCTATAGATAAGAAATAGTAATGGGGACTGCACAGATAATGAATATACAAAGGGTATTTTTTATTAAAAATCATCTTGAATAAATATACACATTATATATAAGATATCAGTAGAGTTAAATTAAACTTATCCATAGATTCTACCTTTTTAAAATTTAGTTTTAGTTTTATTTCATTTTTATAGTTTTTAAATATTTTATTTATTTATTTGAGAGAGGGAGATAATGACAGAGAAAGAGACCATGAGAGGGGGAAGGTCAGAGAAGCAGACGCCCTGCTGAGCACGGAGCCCTATGTGGGACTCTATACTGGAACTCCAGGACCATGACCTGAGCTGAAGGCAGTCCTTCAACCAACTGAGCCTTCCAGGTGCCCCTATTTCATTTTTACTTTTACAATTTAATATTTAATATATTTATGTTTGTGCATGGTGGGAATGGAAGAGAGTTTGTTGATTCCACTTGTTAACTCTAACTGGAATCTAAAAGAAAAATAATAAAGAATTGTTTTCCTATATTGTCTTTCAGTTTCAGTTATTCTTTTATGACAAAAAGCCTAAAAGCCCTTAGGGACTTTGCCCTACACTGTCAATTTTCCAGTAGATAGAATTAAACATAAATGTATACACTTAATAATGAAATGTCTGAAATTTTGATTGATGATGGAAGTCATAGCAGATCAAAATGCAAATGGAAATATATATACATGTATGTCTATATACATGTTTAAATGTTTACAAATGCGTTTATATATGTCTATATAGATATATGTATATAAATATATTTTTGTTTACTTATAAAACATCTGCACTAAAGTTGGATTTTAGAAGCACATTCATTGTCCTCAAACACAGAAATATTTAGTATAATAAGAAACTTATCTTTTCTTGCTGTCAAAATCCTATGACTCTTTCAAGACAACTCAAATACCATTATTTAGTGATAACATTCCGATGATTTCCTTCTATCTTTACTCTCATAAATTATATCTTTCCTTTACCTGCACCTTTTTCTATTAAAATATTAAGGCACATTGTAATTATTTATTTGTGAGTCCATTCCCTATAAAACAGTGTGGATTATTTCAGTCCCCAGACAGTAGTGACATGCCAGAAAACATAAGTAAGTATGTTCTTTATATAGAGTGGAAAAGAAATATTAGCTAATTAATAATTAAGAAACTAAAAAGATAACTTCATAACAAATGAATTTGCTAGTGAGGAAGTTGTGCTCAGCCCCCACGATCCCTAATTCTCACTTCAGTGAGCTTTTCTTCTGCATTCAGATGATTCACTGGTATGAAGAAAAGTGTATCACTCTTTGGACTATGAAAAATTATATGGCTTTTAAGCCGTTATTTCACACTGATGTGTGAAAATTACACTATTTGGTTTTTTTTTGTTTTTTTTTTAATATTTTATTTTATTTTTATTATTTTTTAAAGATTTTATTTATTTGACAGAGAGAAACACAGCCAGAGAGGGAACACAAGCAGGGGGAGTGAGAGAGGGAGAAGCAGGCTTCCCACAGAGCAGGGAGCCCGATGTGGGACTCGATCCCGGATCTCCGGGATCATGCCCTGAGCCGAAGGCAGTTGCTT
>PITA01001678.1:0-83563 GCA_004023965.1 Spilogale gracilis | reverse complement strand
AATTACACTATTTGTAAATAAAAAGTTTCATCTATATTTATATAGTGAAAACTTAATTTCCACATTTTTTTCTGAATTTTTTCCTACATATTTTACCCTGCCATTCTTATTTCTGTAATTAACATTTTAAAATTCATTTTACATATCATTAAATTTAAAAAAATAGAAAAATATTTATGTGAACAAAATAATATATAACATATATATAACAAATGCTAAAATAAGTATAACATAACAATTTTACCCATAAATATGATGCATGCCTAGAAAGATTTCTCAGATTATATTTGTCTCATACACTCACAAAATAATCATCAATCTAGAATCTGAGAGAAGATTTTTCCCTAAGATTTACACTTATATGTAAGCAAACTTGCTTTAGCAGAGTCTTAAATTTTATAGATTTAAAACATGCATGTCTAAGTAACTTTTTTCATGATTTGTTTCAATCATTTAACTGCTTTCTGATTTCCCTTTTAATTCCCCATTTATAAACTTTCATACTGACTGGCTCTTTGAAATTAAAATTATCTGGATATTATTTTTTTATTAGTTCACTGAGATTTTACTAAAAAATTGTAACTTTATGTCAGTTAACAGTATTTTTCTCTCACTTCTTACCATTCATGATCCAAAATTATTCCATTTCACTTAATTTCCTAAGCAATCCTATATACTATTATATATTTTTCTCATATCATCATTATCAAAATCATGTATTCATCTCTGTGAAAGTTTTACTGCTAGAATTTTTTCTGAGATTATGTCTCTTTTCTACATTTCTCCATATTTCCATAGCATTTAAACATACATTATAAGAAATATCAGAATGAAAAATCTAGATTATAACAAAGAATTTCACATGTGTAAAATATGGATTTTGTATCACATATGTTCATGCTCATATATCATACCAGGAAAACCACTGCCTAGGAAATTCACATGTATAGATATGTAAAAATGCTGTGAGGATTCAGAAAGTTTTGAAACCTCTAAAATTTTACCAGAGAGCTCTGACAACTCTTACCAGCACCTACGGATACCCCAGCTGTGAGCAAATAGAAAATTTAGGATTTGAGTTTCAATAACAGTCCCCTTAATATCACAAGTACAAAATATACATCATCTCCAAAGAAAACCACCCCATATGCTCTTCATTTAACTTTTGCATCAGAATATCCAAGATTAACATATTAACACCATCAGTCACTGAATTTCACTAAAAGGTGTACTTTCAGAGGCAATAGAAAATTTTAAAAAGAATGCTTTGGTTCTACCCAATAAGAAATAAAGCAAAACTTGATTTAATGTTCCCATTTAATTAAACACCCTCCATTTGATTTCCTAGGATCAAATAAGAAGATTAATTTGGCTTAATGTTAAAGATATCTGAAATTAATTGGAGCATAAATACTTTCACTTTATATTTAGGGGATAAAATCAAAGTCCAAGTCTATTGACTCATTCTGGCTTTCAATGTTCTTAATAATAGAGCTTAATGTAATGACTTAATCTACTCTTTCCAACCTTCTCTACCATTACTGTCCAGTATTAAACTCCCAATCCTGTCAGACAGAATTCCACATAGTCATTCTAAATTTGGGATTGGCACATTATGGTCTATTGGCCAAATCTGGTCCACTGACTATTTATAAACAAGTCTCCAGCAAAAAATGTAATTTCTTTCTTTTTTTTCTCTTTCCTTCTTTCCTTCAGTCCATTCTTCTTCTCTCCCTCCCTTCTTTCCTTCTTCCTTTTTTTACAATTATTTTGTGATTGGGGGAGAAAGAAAATATACGATCGAGGCTACATATTGCAGCCTACAAACTTAAAATATTTATTTCTGGAACATTACCTAATATGTATATCTTTACCTTCTTCATTATTCTTCCTAGGAAATCATGGTTCTCTCCCACATCTGCCAAGCTCTAATCACAGTCATCCTTTAAAGGAAATCTCCATTCTTATCTTTAATGGTGAATAAAGGGTAAACTGTATACATTTGACTCCTATTGCACTAGTTGGCAGTATCACAAAATAGTCCTTTAGTATATATGTCCACCCTTCAAATATATTAGCCTTAATTCTCCAAGTAAATTGTATGGTCCTTTTAAGTTCACACTGTGCCTGCCCCCAAGCAAACAGCAAGAATTTCTTGAATACTTACTGATGGGTCCTCATTGACTTTTAAACTATGACTTTGCAATCATCATATATGCTTATTTTATATAAATTTAACCCCTATCTTGTCTAGTTAAGAAGTGAAAATGTCCTCTCTAGGATACAGGCCCAGAACAGGCCACCCCAAAATGTGCTACAATAGTATATTCATAACTGTGAATTGAAGCTGTTTGGGAAACAACTGGTACAAGGATATTCAGATCCTCTTCTGCCCCTCTGAAAGCAAGAAATAAATCTCCCATATGGAAAGTACTCTCCTTGTTCTAAGAAGTACAGATATCCTTATTACCAGAGATAAGGACTTTAAAGCTGAGAAAGCTGTAGAAACAAACCTTGTTACTTTTTACTAATCTACTACCTCAGCCCAAATTCTGCTTAGAATTCCTTACTAATTAAAGCTCCCAAAGATCTGTTTTATCTTATCAATTTCTCACAAATCTATTATTATCTTTTTGTCTAAAATGTATAAAAACTGTCTACCTTGGGAGGTAGCTGGGGAATGGATTAAACAGGTGATGGGGATGAAGGAGTGTATTTGTTGTGATGAGCACAGGGGGATGTATAGAAATGTTAAATTACTATACTGGACACCTGAAATTAACATAACACTATATTAACAAATGAATTAAATTGAAAACTTATAGGAAAAACAGCATATCTTTATGAGAAAACATTTTTATTCTAGTGCTATGTAGTTCTTTTGTAATCATGAAACTATAATTAAATATCTTCATTTCAATTATTAAAGCTATTATTTAAATGAAAAAAAAAAAAACTGCCTTTCTTGATTATTTCCTGGTCTCGATTTCATTATTAGGTCTGTGTGCATTGGTAATAAAAGTTTGGTTTGTTATCCTGTTATCTTGTCTTAGGTCAATTTAATTTCTAAACTAGCTAGAAGAATCTTGGGGAGAAAAGGAATTTTTCCCTTCTCCTGCACTAGTTTAGAGACACCTCAAAAGGCTAAATATTTCTCAAGAAAATGTTATAATCTGTTAGGTAGAAACTATACATGAGCAGTGTAAGGAATACTGCCTGGAGGCAGAGTCCCAAGTCTTGAAGGGGAATGATAGAGACATGAGCTGGAGGCAAGAAAAGTGATTTTAAAAAGCTGCATGCTATAAGCCCAGGTCATTCAACATCTTGACCTTTCGTGGGCCTGACATAGCAAGAGCCACAGGTACAGTACATGTATTCTCTTCTTCCACCACTGTCCCAGGGTAACCCCCAGACTAATTATAATTCATTTGCATTTTAATACAGCTAGGCTAATGCAGAAAGGTTGCCTTGACCTTCTGGTACAAACCTTGTAGGGCCAAAAACTCCCTCTCCCAACCTATGGGAGGAGTTTCCCAATAATTGGAAACAGCCTCCATTAGAGACCACCCCACTGTACTTCACACCTCCTCCCTGCCCAGAGAGACCCAATGATTTCCAATTTCAAAACTACCCAAGGTGTCATTCCACCCTGACTAACCTGACCTCTCTCTTACCTTGAGACTGTACTTTTGTTTTAATAAACTGATTTGTGCTTGCTACTTCCCTTCTGGCTATCTTTATTTGAGCTCAGATCTCCACCTAAATCTTGTGGGGAATCCAAAAGACCTGCATTCACACAATGCAGACTCTCACACCTATAACAAATCCATCAATTCTCCTTTCCTCAATAAAGGTATTAAGCATCATATAATAGTTAACTCAGAAAGTATCAATTCATAGTTTTAGCTGAGCGTATAGTTGTTTCCTGTGTGTATTAATAGAAACAAGAGATGGCATTGATGATAGAAACTAATAATCCCTATTCAATACTCAATAGTTTGTTCTGCACTTGTATTATTATTATTCTTTTTAATTTCAAGTCATTTTTTTCTTTATAATCTTGTATGGATCCTCAAAAAGGATTCAAGTAAAAGAAATGAAGAGTTACCAACTAACAGAATTTTTTTTTACACAGGTAGGCTGGGGGATCAATATTTGAGAAATTAAGGAGGGCTTTACTCTAAAAGTGAAACAGGTTAAAAAATTTTTCTACTTGGAGGCACATGGGTGGCTCAGTAGGTTGAGCATCTGACTCCTGTTCTCACTCAGATCTTGATCTCAGGGTCATAAGTCCAAGACTCATGTTGGGCTCCATGCTGGGTGTGGAGCCTACTTAAAACAAGCAAACAAACAAAACAAAGTTTGCCTACTTGGAAAGACTGCCTTTTAGGTTTTCTCTATTCCCTTTGAGAACTGCTTCCCATTTTTGCTCTGCTTCCCATTAATGACCCAGCAGGATAAGTACTTTCTTTCCATAGTGAATGGCAATTAGCCTAGAGAACATATATTGTTACTGATGTTAAACCTCTTTGAAGAGAGAAAAGGAGACTGCTGACTAATTTAAGACTTTTTAGGGTTGACCTAGGAATTACTACAATTAACAACAGTTCTTAGGATATAGCTTCACATGTTTCTTCAATTTAAATCTGATAAAATCTTCTTTCTATAGTTTAGGAGTTCTTCAGATTTTATTTTAGCCGGCTCAGGCCTTTCATGTTTTAATATGTTTGTCTTTGGGTGTAGAGAGAAGTATTTTGTTTTATTTTATTTTATTTTATTTTATTTTATTTTATTTTATTTTATTTTATTATTTTTTATTTTTTATTTTTTTTAAAGATTTTATTTATTTATTTGACAGCGAGAAACACAGCTAGAGAGGGAACACAAGCAGAGGGAGTGAGAGAGGGAGAAGCAGGCTTCCCGCAGAGCAGGGACCCCAATGTGGGGCTCGATCCTGGATCTCCGGGATCATGACCTGAGCTGAAGGCAGTCGCTTAACCAACTGAGCCACCCAGGTGCCCCGAGAGAAGTATTTTAAATTTGTGGTGGTCATTTTGAACTGAAAATACAAATCTGAAATTTAGACCATATTGACAGAAAGTGTATAAATATGATAGAAAAGGGCTAATATCAGAAGCTGATAAATCAAAAGACTATTGTATCAACCTAATTAGGAGACAATAAGTACCTGAGCTAAGGGATAAATGAAAACAAACAGCTAAATTTGGGAAACATCTGGCAGAAAACCACAGGTGATAAATGATTATTTTCCAAATTACTTGCAATAGTTGTCTATAGGTAAAATACCTTGGGCATAGAATACAGGCTTGGAATAGGGCATGAGTGAGATAATTTATTACTGGAGAAATGTATGAGTTAATTTCCGGAATTTCTTTCTTTTTTTTTTTTTTTAAGATTTTATTTATTTGAGAGAGAGAAACACAGCCAGAGAGGGAACACAGGCAGGGGGAGTGAAAGAGGGAGAGGCAGGCTTCCCGCCGAGCAGGGATCCTGATGTGGGGCTCGATCCTGGATCTCCGGGATCATGACCTGACCTGAAGGCAGTCGCTTAAGCAACTGAGCCACCCAGGCGCCCCTAATTTCTGGAATTTCTTAGGTTATGAGTGATTTTAGACATACAGATATTGCTATCCAACAGGTAGGTAACTATGTGATAAACTCTGCGACAGTGATGGGAGAGATGAGTTTTAACAAAAAGAAAACACTATCTAAACTAAGGAATTTGTCATGGCTACTCTGACCCCTTTTAAGCTCATCAATGTTAGAATTATTAGCTATTATAAGCTAATAGGATTATTAGGATTTTGTCTGTTTGAATTTTATGTAAATATACTTGTAATTGAATTTTATGTAAATATACTTGTAAAATATTTATGTAAATATACTTATAAAATTTTTATGTAAACATACTTGTAAAATTCATTGTAGGTAATTATAATATATTCATTTCAGTATTATACAGTGTATGAATACAACAGTCCATTCTTTTGTTTGTGCACTTCTGGGTAATTTCCAGTTTTCAAATATCATGAACAGTACTTTTGCAAAATTATTTTATATGTTGTGTGGTAAACATCGGCACACATTTCTTCTAGGTATTAATCTGTATGTGGAATTTTTATCATAGGGCAAACACATAGTCAGCTTTAGCTGATACTTTCAAAGGTTTTTCCACTGTGGCTGTAATTTGCTAACACCGGCAATGTATGAAATATCCCAGTTGCTTCACATCATTATTAAACCAAAGCAACCACTTCGTTAAGGGTAATTATTCCCCATTACAAAGGCAAGACACTTTTAAATGATCTACTAATGTCTTGAGAGTTATAGAGTTGTATTGGTAAACAGGCACTATCCCTGGGCTCTTGAAATACTGGTCCCTTTAAACTTTTTTGGGTGGTGGTTTTCCTCACTTTAGAAAGTTTCCTCAGATATGTGTATGATATGCTATTGGATACTCCAAGAAGATCTTCTGCATATCTCCAGATTTCCTTGTGCATGCAGTTCTTTCTTCTCTCGTACTTTGTTTTGTGAAGGCTTGCCATCCAGGGGTCTTGCTATCCTTGGACATGCAGCTCTTTTACTTCTACTTAAGGAGCTGGCCAAGCTCAGGCATGGATTCCTCCTCTTTCCCCAGAGCATGGAAACTGCTTCAAGGCTGTGAGCTAATATATAGAATATATTATATTATAGAATATATTATAGAATATATTATATAATTCTACAGAATAGAATTCTCAATAATATAGAATATATTATAGAATATATTATATAATATATAATATAATTATATATAATTATATAATATATATATTATAGAATATATTATATGATATATTCTATAATATAATATATAATATATAGAATGTATTGGATTTGCTTTCTGGCTTTCAGAGATTACTCGGCTTCGTTGCCTGATGTGTTGTGCGGTCTCAGCTTATTGATAGCTCTGCTGTTGACTAGGAGTACCTAAAACACTCACCTGGACCAGGTTCCTAGGTTCCCAGTTTGAGACCAGTGTTGTGGTTGGACGGGCCCTTGTGGTTCTTATGATAATTGTAAGCCTCCCTTAGTTATAACCATCAGAAAACTGAAAGAAACAAGGTTTCTTATTCACAAGTCCTGTAGCATACATGGCACGCCTGGGGCCCCCAAATGAGGTTGCTGGTGGGCGAGGATGAGAGAGCAAGTGAGCAGGCCTGGGATTCTGCTTTTACTGGGGTTGGGATTGGAAGGCCTGGAGTTCATGGGTTTAATTTTTTATTGGCGAAATTAAAGCATAAGAGTGGAAATTAAAACAGAGGGAAAAAAGGAAAAAAAAAAAGTACCTAAATGGTCAGTTATCTAAAACAACCAAAAATTGTTAAACAAAGGAATATCAAGGGGGAAGTCTGCCTGACTCTTTACCCGTTATGTGGATGGCCATGTGTTTACTTGAGATAGCTGTCTTTAAAGTGGATACATTGGCAATCAAAGCCTAAGTAAGACGCTTGCAATACAAAAAAGAATAAAACAACTGTCAAGGCTTACACTACACCTGACGTTCAGCATCTCAAAACCATTTAAAAAAAACAAAAACAAACATACAAACAAACAAAAACAAGAAATTACCAGAGGGGGGATGGGTGGGGGGATGAGCAAAACAGGTGAAGGATAATAAAAGTACACTTACCATGATGAGCACTGAGTAAGGTATAAAATGGTTAAATCACTATATTGTACATCTGAAACTAATATAACACTGTATGTTTGCTGTATTAGGATTAAAACAAAAAACTTAGAAACAAAACCCCAAACAACTATTGTTTCACATAGCTTGCCCAGTTCCTCAGTTTGTTTCCTGCAGGAGGATAAATCCAGACCCCGCTGCTCCATTTGGCCAGAAGCAAAAATTGGATATATTATATAGTCATTATCAATTATTTCAACATATATTGTAATCTCTGATGCGAATATCATTACTTTAAAATAACTGCTTAATTTTCAGTGTGGCCTTTTCTAGTATTTTTAAATGCTATTTGTTATTTCCATTTTTTTATTCATTGTGTTGTTCAGAATATTTACATCTTTATAATTTTTTAATTTACTCTTTTGATCAACTTTTGAGAAAGGGATATTAATGTCTCCAAAATAGTTGTTGAGTGCCTGGGTGGCTCAGTGGGTTAAGCCTCTGCCTTCAGCTCAGGTCATGATCTTAGGGTCCTGGGATCGAGGCCTGCATTGGGCTCTCTACTCACTTCCTTCTCTCTGCCTACTTGTGATCTCTCTCTCTCTGTCAAATAAATAAATAAAATCTTTAAAAAAAGTTCTTTAAAAAATAGTTGTTGATTGGTCTATTTTTTTTTTTTTTAAGATTTTATTTATTTGACAGAGAGAAACACAGCCAGGGAGGGGACACAGCAGGGGGAGTGAGAGAGGGAGAAGCAGGCTTCCCGCTGAGCAGGGAGCCCAATGTGGGACTCGATCCTGGGTCTCTGGGATCATGACCTGAGCCGAAGGTAGTCGCTTAACCAACTGAGCCACCCAGGCACCCCGATTAGTCTATTTTTTCTTTCTTTTTTTAATTTTTGCTTTATATATTTTTTGAAGCTATGTTTTTGGGATGAATACTGACCTAGAATCCTACTGTTGGATTAAGTTCACTATCATTGTAAAATAGCCAGAACTCTCTAATATATTATATATTATAAATATAAATATATATATGTGTGTGTATATATGTACACACACACACACACACATACACACACACACACACAGACACATTAGGAATTAACTCACATGACTATGGTGGCCAAGAAGTCCCACGATCCGCTGCCTACAAGCCTTGGATCCAAGAAAATCAGTGGTATAGTTCAGTCTGGGTCTAAAGGCCTGAGAATCAGGGGAGTTGATGTAAAACCTAGTTGCAGGACCTGAGACAAGGAGATGAAATGCCTCAACTCAAACACCCCCATTTGCTCTATGCAGGTCCCCAGTGGATTAGATGATACCTATCTCTGTTGGGGAGAACAAACTTCTTTATTGAGGCCAATTCAGATGCTAATTCCACCCTGAAGTACCCTCACAGAGACATCTAGAAATAATGTTTAGTCTGATACCTGGACATCTTATGATACATTCAGGTTGACACATGAAATTAACTATCACATCCCTTTTTGTCAGTAGTAATGTTCCTTGCCTTATATTTTACTTTTTCCCATGTCCTACTGGACAAATTTTTTTACTATATCTAGCATTACTACAGCTACTATGGTTGAGTCATCCAATTACTATTTCTTTCATCTCCTTTTTTGGTCTTTCTTTTTTTGAAAGATGTATTTTGGTGGTTATATAATTCTAGACTGGTGTTTTGCAGGGATAATTTTTTTTTACTTTATTCATATTTTCTAGTGTTCCCAGATGGAAGTCTGCCCTAAGCTACCTTATCTTACTTTTTTTTTTCCTTATCTTACTTTTAACTGAAAAATGGACTGCATGATTTTATTTTCAATTTATATGTCCAATGAAGAAAAAAGGAAGCCTCTCCTTTTTGTAATTTAATCCATCGTCACCTTCTTCATAATTCTTTCCCTCTGAAAGCAAAATTATCACTCTTGTTTTCTGAATACACTATTTTATAGTTCCTATTCAAAGGGATGCTTTTCAAATATAACTTGTAACTGGTTATTTTTCTATATATGAATGATAGTGATTTTATAGTTTTTATTTTGTAGTTGGCCAGCTTTCTAAAGCACTATTACTTTTGTAAATTTCTCTATTTATTCCTCTTAATCTTGTAATTATATATATATACATTAATCTTTGAAGTAATTATATCTTTATAATTATGATGCATATTGTTATGTTTATTCTAACATTCTTTAAATCAGACAATGTTCTTGCAAAATTATTTCTAAGTATGTCATAATTTTTTTCCTAAGACATATGAATATTTTGTTTTTAAGTGTTCCAGGTTGGTATTATTGATAAATAAGAAGCTGTTTAAATTTGGGGTACTTAAAATTCATCCATTTTATTCATTATATTTGTTGATTGTTTTTTATTTTATAGGTAGATAATTATGTCATTGATAAATATAACTTATATTTATTTTGATATAACATGATTAAGCACAAAATTATTCATATAACTTATACAGTTGCCAGTTACACAAAATTTCATTTTAGAAATTCAAATATACAAGAATGACAACTTTATTTTCTTTTAAAAAGTTTTTGGAAACTCAATTTGTTTTATGAGTCATCATTCCTCTCAGATATCAAAACTTAATCTGAATCAGTGTTGGGCTCTATGAATATTGATCCTTTCCACCATTTTCCAAGAGGATTGATAGAATGTCAAATCTTTAAGACATAGGGTGAGGAACACTGGACTTTTCATTTTTTCTAGGCAGTTTTCTACACTGGCATCACTTAGAATGTCAATGTTTGAGTATGCGTCATTATGCCATATAGTTGAGCATGCCAGCATATTGCTGCTGAGTTATCTTGGTTCATAATGGTAATTTCTATAGATTTGGAAAGCATTCTGGTTCTTTAGTGTCATGCTTGGGCATACTGAAATCACTGGATTTTTGTTGTTGTTGTTGTTTTTTAAGATTTTATTTATTTGACAGAAAGATCACAAGTAGGCAGAGAAGCAGGCAGAGAGAGAGGAGGAAGGAGGCTCCCTGCTGAGCAGAGAGCCTGATGTGGGCCTCCATCCCAGGACCCTGAGATCATGACCTGAGCTGAAGGCAGAGGCTTTAACCCACTGAGCCACCCAGGTGCCTGAAATCATTGGTTTTTACTCAATAGTGGGGGTCAGAAAATTCTGTGGAATTTTGTAATACATAATATGTAAGTGTCCTCCTCATTAGAAAACTATTTCTCTTACTGAATGTTGATACAACCACCAATCTACCCCAGGAAGTGACAGAGATGTTCCTTACTCTTAGATTCCAGAAAATTGTGACAGTTCTGCCACCATTCTCACTAGCATGTTCTTTTTCTCAGGCACCTTGGATTTTCTACTCCCCAGAGTAAAGAAACCTTTATACATTCTTTAGTTAGAGAAGTTCTGACTCATTAGAATTCTTCACAATTCAATGCCTATGTTCTAGAAAAGATTCTGTTCCACTGAGGCCTTAGGCTTTTCAAGAGCAGATTGAATCACTGACTTCTCTAACTAACTCTGTTTTCCACCCTACAATTCTTTCCTAAAGCATCAATTAATATAAAAAAAAATGCCCTTTCATTCATTACACACCTATTCTTTGCCTTAATTTGTGATTTTTTTCATTTTCTTTTCCATATCTATGTGCATATATATATATAGTAGGTGTGCTTTTAAAAATGTGAGAGAGCAATTATAGTGATCAACATTGTCATCATCATTATTATCTGCTTAGCATTTACTTTGCTCTAGAATTTTGAGTATTATGCAATTGTAGAATCTGAAGATTATTAATAATGATAAAATTCCACATATATTCATGTATGTTAGCAATTAATATTGCTAATACCTTTATGTTTACCACTTCTATTTCATGCATTTTTGCTATTGTTTTATTTTCTATTTTTCATGCATTATTATTTGTTTATTTTCTTTACTATTAGACATATTCTTTGTATGAGTATGATATACTGAGAAGCATACCATGTGCTTTTAATCCACTCTTTCTATATTAAAAAGCCCTGTATTTAACTATATTTTTGAAATAGAAGGTTCTAATCCCTCTCTACATAGGAGGGACTTTAAAAGAATTTGATTTCAGTTATTTTAAACTAGACCATTCTATTAGTTTGGTAAATATAAGACCATAGCTAACCATTACATAGGGTTTTTTACTATATGTTCATATTTTGGTAATTACATTAAACCTTATGCTTCCATGTAAAATAATTATTTAAATATTTGTTCATTCATGTCACTTCCTTATTTAGTAAAGATATCACTTTTTTGGCCATACTATTTCATTCTTGGGTACCTGGGTATAATTTAGTATAAAGGTATAATTTAGTATATATCCTGGGTATAATTTAGTATAAGGGTCAAGTTAATTACTACTTCAAAAAAAGTCTTGTTTTCTAAAAACAAGGTTTCATAATATTTTCCATAATTATTTTTAAATTTTGAGTTATAAAATTTGAAAATATTGTATGCCCTATTGTATTTACCAGTACGGGTGGGATAACTTTTGTATTTATTACTTCTTTTATAATTTTGATTACTTCAATTTTTTCCTCCCAATATGAGCAAATTGTCTAATCTTACATTCTACATTAGTTAGGATTTTCTTTCTTTTTTTTTTTTTAAAGATTTTATTTATTTGACAGAGAGAAACACAGCCAGAGAGGGAACACAAGCAGGGGGAGTGAGAGAGGGAGAAGCAGGCTTCCCACCAAGTGAGAGCCTGATGTGGGACACAATCCTGGGTCTTCGGGATCATGACCTGAGCTGAAGGCAGTCACCTAACCAACTGAGCCACCCAGGAACCCCTAGTTAGGATTTTCTTATCTTTAGCATGGACATATTACTCTTGAAATTTGAGTTTTCTTATAGTCCTTTCTTATTTCCCTGAATTTTCTTTTCATCTCCCTTATAATCACTGAAGGGAATTATGTCTTATCATTTCTCTCAGAGTCAGGTAGACTTCTCATTCCAGTGTTTCTCCTTATGGGTGTCAGCTCTAATTTTCAAGGAAGTCACCTTGTCCTTTTTCTTATTTATATCACCTATAAGGGCACCTAGATCAATGCAGAGACTTCAATCAGTTCATTGCTGTCACAGAGACCATCTCCCTGCTGGTGGGGTTTTCCCTTAGTCAGATGCAATACCTGCATTTCAACAAGAAGGGCACCAGCAAGCTAATTAGTGAGCAGTGGCTGATGGGCAAGACCAAGAACACATGTGAAGTGGCTGCCTGAGTCCTAGAGTCTGTCCCTGATAACCTGGCAGTGGCTGCTGGTACCGGTACAAGGACAGAGACCTATGCACCTGGGCCAGCTCCTGTATACAGCCTGTTGATGCAGGGCCCAGTCTTCTGTGTCGACTTTGCCAAGAGCAAGGGCCCGGTAATTGCCAAGGAGGCACTGGGTGAGGGACACTGAACAAGCGCGCCTGCGGCCCGCACCTAGTCTGTGTTGGCCAGAACTGCTGCCAAAGCTCGTTCCACTCTCACGTCCACTCTCACGTCCTGCTCCTGTGCGCACTCATAAAGAGCTACTTTGGCGGGCCTGCTTTGCATGTTCTGAAGCTTTGACAGCTGCTCTATGGTGACAAGTGGAAAAGATGACCTGGTCAGCACGGGGCCCTTCTCCAAGGACCTGCACCATGACCACGGTGCTGAGTCAAAGTGTGGCCTTAGCCTTCTCCTCCTCTCCTCCTTGAGGACCTAGTGGGTAGTGATGGCCACAGGTGATGAGAAGGGAGTGCACAGGAGGAGGAAGGACTTGGAGCTATTGACCAAGGGTCGGCTGTTCGCTCCTGGCAAAGCAGCTCTACCACTTACCTGTCAGCTCAGGTAGGCCAGGACGCGCAGGCGGGGAGAGCCCACTGAACATGAGCTTTCTGAGGAGGCCCAGCCACATGAGCAGTCTTGCGAACACGCCCGGCAAACTGCGCATGCCCGCGGGTGCCTCCGGCCCTGGACCCCAGCCACTTGCTGTCTGCTGTGCAGACCCTGAACGCGGGGGGCTGCTGGGGAGGACGCTGTCTTCAGTGTTGGCTGGGGCAAGACCAACCTGGGCAGCAGTGGAGGGGTGCACGGGGGTGACATGCCAGGAGGCCCGGTGCTCCGCTGCTTGCTGACCCCAGCCTAGGTGCGGGCACAGTGCTGTGTGTCCATGTGGTGCCGCTGCTGGGGGCCCTGGAGTACGCCAAGATGGCCCTTTCCCTCAATGACTGCATTGCCACTGCCCGCCCTGATGGCCTCATCTGCAGTGGGGCCAGGCCAATACCTTCACAGTGAGGAGAGGGGGCCCAGGCAGAGGGAAAGAAGCTGGTCCTGGTCACCCAGGAAGTTGGAGGTAGAGGGCATCTCCTCCCAACTAGGTAACTCGCCAGACAGTACAGCTCCTTTCATGAGGCTATGAATGCTGGGGTCCCCCACCTCATGCTTCAGCTCCCTATCCCTGATCCTACCTCCTGATCTCAGTGATCAGTTTATTAACAAAACTGACCACAACCCATGAATTTATGAGTACCCCATCTCTGCACACCAATTCAGGGAGTGGACAGAGGATCCCCAGACTGGCCCAGACACTGGGCGTATGCAGTGGCAGTGTGACAGTGTGACCTCAGTTTATCCTCATTTGCTGCCAAGAAAAATGACCCTTTCTCCCTGCATCAGCATTATTTCGTTGCCTGTCCCCAGCATGTCGGTCCTGGGAGAGAAGAGCCCCAAGAGCCTAGTTCTGTGTGTGCACCTCTCTGTCCCCTGGACAGAGCAAGGGGTGGTCTCTCCTTTGCTACTACTGTCTGTGCTCTCAAAGAGAATTAGATTAAGGAAACCCCTGTGGGCCCTCCCCCCCCCTTATTTATACTAAGTTCACTGTTTTTGAAATTGTATTCTTGATATCAATGTCTCCTGTCTCTTGGGGATGATGTGTCCTTTCTTTATGCTTCAGTCTCTCCCACATGCTTGCAATTTTAGGCACTTGCCAAGAAATTAAGAAAAGCTCCTAGAAGGGTTTGGTTGTTGGTAATGTCCACTTTGCAGCTAAAGAGAAGTTTGATGTGAAGAGGTCATGTGCATATTTATAATATTTAGAAGGAGTCACATAGACTAGCTCCATAGGACAGATATCCTAACACCTTTGTCCCATTCTTTAAATCAGTGGATTAGATAGGAGAAAGTGGGAGGACAAATTATGGTATTCTAACACTGGTCTTATAACTCCTTTTTCTCTTTTGACAAATATTACTTATGGAATACAAATAATTATGTCCATCTTGAACCTTACTTCACTTACCCCATAATCCTGACATAGGACAGTTTGCCAGTCTGTCATAATATCTCCTCTCAATGTTATGCATAAATAAATTTGGTCTCTGGTCTCTGCTTATATTCTTCTGTAGTTTTTTCTCTACATCGAGGTCGATATATATTCACCTAAAGTATAAACCCATATATTTGTCATTTATTTGTTGAATATCCTTTATTGGCCCACCTAGTAACCTAGTAAGCTAATAAAAATGGCACAGGAAATGAAAAATGACTATCAATCCAGCCTCATCTCTTCTTCCGAAGTAACTGATGTGTACCTATTTACACATAAAATTTGCTTATCTCTTAGGTATGTATACTATTTACAGTGATAGTGCCAAGAAGTAGATGGACTTGGAGTATTGAATTCCGTAATCTCCATTAATCCATCCATTACAATACACCAGAATATAGAATCTGTGTAAATACAGAGTAATTGCTTTGCTCAGCCTACTTCAAAACAAATCTTATAATCCTTTCCTTCAAACCAGATCGCCAACCTCAGATAACTGGCACCCTGGGATTGTTAAATCTCACAAAATTTGGAACTCTTAGCAAATAACAAAGTTTACTACTATTTCAAAATTTCAAGTTACAGTAAATTTGAAACATAGGTGAATAAGCATGGAGAAGCGCAGGACTTCCCACTGGCTCCCAGATTGTTTCTTGCTGTATTAGGATGTTTTCTAGTTTGGTTTTAACATTTATGATCCCTAAGTGATGCATGTAGGTGCTCAGTTACACAAAAGGAAACTGTTTTGTTCATGAAACACCTACAAGGTATACCCTTCTAATTACATAGTTTATATTATAAACTGAAGTAGTTTCATAATAGATCCTACAATATTCTTCACAAGCAGTCTTGAACAGGCAAAACACACAACCTTGGAAAAGCATTTCAAATCTAAAGAGTCTCCTATTACCAAATACCACACATGTGCAATTATCAGAAGGGTTGTAATTTGCCTATTTACAAAGGGATTGGACCAGGTCATTTTTCTTTTCTGCAGCATCCCTTCAGGTAGAGAGACAACATTTCATTTTCCACACACTATCTCCTAGTATGTAGAAATTTCATAGCATCCATGGTTGATTGTATTATTGCTTACCTGTCTCACTGCCATTAATTATGATATATGTGAAATTCTAGAGCATATAGTTTTATATAGGTGCTTTGTAAATGTAATCAAATGATCATTAGGATCACAAAATCTAAGCTGGAGATTGTGGAGGATGGAAGTAGTGGAGGATGAATGTAGACCCTGGCATTTCTGATTTTTATAGTGTTATGTATGTGCTCTTATTTCAAGACTACTTTGGGATTTATTTAACATAAAGTGGTAAAATAAATTATTAAATGCATGGATAATTTATTTATCAATTATATTCAAACATTTTAAAAGAGGAACTCTTATATTTAGGGAGGGCAGCTACTTTAAACTGGCGTATTTATAGGAGTGCCTGGGTGGCTCAGTCTGTTAAGCATTTGACCCTTGATTTCAACTCCTGTAATGATCTCAGGGTCATGAAATTGAGTGCCATGTTGGGCCCCACACCGGGCATGGAGCCTGCTTAAGATTCTCTCTCTCTGGATTCCTGGGTGGCTCAATGGGTTAAAGCCTCTGCCTTCAGCTCAGGTCATGATCTTGGGTCTTGGGATCGAGGCCTACATTGGACTCTCTGCTAGGCGGGGAGCCTGCTTCCTCCTCTCTCTCTCTCTCTCTCTCTGCCTATTTGTAATCTCATTCTCTCTGTCAAATAAATAAATAAAATCTTAAGAAAAAAAAAAGATTCTCTCCCTGTGTCCCCTACTCCCCATGTGTATTTTCTTTCATTCTTTCTCCAAAAAAAATTAAAAAGATAACCAAAGGGGAGGAAATGCTGCATTTATAGGCAAACCCTCTATATTTTAATATCAAGTCATATATATATTATATATATTTAATACCTCTCTGCACTATGTTCTGGGACTGTGTTTCTGATTTATCATGTGAATTGGGCAGAAGTAACGTCTTTGTACTGACAGCAATATCTGTGTAGATCTTTTCCTTTTCTATCTGTTTTATATTTGAACAAAACAAAACTCATGATATTTGAAGTCAGGTATTTTGACTGAGAGAACTTACTGTTTCAAAAAACCCCATGCTCCAGGAAAACATTACTATGAGAAAGGAAACTTGCATTGATTTGGCAATTTCCTTGTTACTATAAAATAATTTAACATTTCTTCTTCTTAAAAACCTTTAAATAGCTGCTTTGATTTACTACCATTTTTTGAATAACACATATGCAAAGAACTTGTGATACTTGTCAAATTAAGAATATTCTGTGCTGTTTATTAATTATTTTATCCCATTTTACGTAATTACTGTGTAAACTCCTATTTTTCTTATTACATCTGGTTCATAACTTTTTGTTAAGTTAATTTGTGTAGATACCTATCTATGCAAGTATGTATATATGTGTATAGGTAACATATTAGCATATATGTTGAATACTGAAATATGGATTTTACACAATGAAACATATATGAACTTATAAGCAAAAACCATTTTATCGAGCAGGAAACCACCACGGATTTTAATATTCAATCAATAATTCTGTCCAATTAAGTAGAGCATTCTTCAGCAAGTGTTTATAAAGAAACATTGTTTTCAGATAGAGATGTTATTTTGTTTTTATAGTAGTTTAGAATATATAGTTTTACTTATGGTTCACATTGATTCTTTGTAAATTTTTCCTTATTCTCAGTTTTTAAAAGATTTTATTTATTTATTCAAGAGAGAGATAATGAGGGCGCCTGGGTGGCTCAGTTGGTTAAATGACTGCCTTCGGCTCAGGTCATGATCCTGGAGACCCGGGATAGAGCCCCACATCGGGCTCCCTGCTTGGTGGGAAGCCTGCTTCTCCCTCTCTCACTCCCCCTGCTTGTGTCCCCTCTCTGGCTGTGTTTCTCTCAGTCAGTCAAATAAATAAAATCTTAAAAAAAAAAAAAAAAAAGAGATAATGAAAGAGAGCACATGCATGAGCAGAGGGAGAAGTAGAGGGAGAGTGAGAGGGAGAAGCAGGCTCCTTGCTGAGCAGGTAGCTGATGTAGAGCTTGATCCCAGGGTCCTGGGATCATGGCCTGCACTGAAGGGAGACGTTTAACCAACGAGCCACCCAGGTGCCCTCATGAGGGACTTTGGTTAGCTTGTAGTAAAACTTGTGCTTATTTTGATTCTCAATTTTTTAAAATTTTTCTAGTCAAAATTTGATAACTTTTAGTCTATGTGCCTCTTTATAAAGGCACAAAGAACAATCCCTGGAAAATAGCTCAAAAGATTTGTTTTGAAGGGGCACCTGTGTGGCTCAGTTGGTTAAGGATCTGCCTCTTGATTTTGACTCAGGTCCTGATCTCCTGAGATCCAGCCCTAGTCAGGCTTCATGCTCCGCAAAGATCCTGCTTAAGACTCATTCTCTTCCTCTTCTTCTGTCCCTCCCCCACTTGCCTACATGCTATCTATCTCTGTCTCCCTCTCAAATAAATAAATTAATAAATAAAATCTTTTAAAAAAATTGTTTTGAAGCCTTACACATAAGTACTATGGTTTGTCAAATCTATTGAGATCCCAGTCTTTTTAATATTATAAATGAATAAGTCAGCTAATTAAATAACTAATTAAGAGCTCTTTTGTTAGGCAAGAGGGTGGGAAAAGAGGACGACAAACAGAGGATGAGAGAGGGAAAGAGGAGAAACAAGATGGGAAGGGAGGAGAGTAGAGGGAAGATTAGGCAGGAAATAAGACAAATGAGCATACATGAGCAAGAACAGGAGAAAAATGAAATCTTCCTACATAATTAGTAAATAAAATCAAACTAAACCAAAACTAAAATCTCAGAAGAAAACAAAATTCAAGGCACAGCAATAAGCATATTTCCTGTCATGGCTAATTTTCCTTGCTAAGTTGATGCAGAGAAGAACTATATTTCCTTGCAGAAGAAATAAAGTAAAAAGGTAGGCAGTGTATTTAGGTGTTCCATTTAAGATTTTCAACATGGAGTATATATCTTATGAAAAGCAGTAATATATCCCAGATGCCTTCACATCGATGATGGATGATATCCCTTGAATCAACAAAACAGATGCACCCATCCATTTCAAAACTTAGTACAACTTAAAAAAATGCAAGAAAACCTAACTCCTGGTAATTTAGCAGCTTAGCACACCTTTGAGAGAAGACAAAAGGAAACGAGAAGGAAAAGTAAATTCTACAAAACTTTTTTCACTTAAACATAATTTATTCTATAAGTGTGGTTGATATCTAACGTCATCTTAATTTCAGGTGCACAACAGTAATTCCACAATTTTGTACATTACAAAATGCTGACTGTAATAAGTATAGTTACCATCTGTCACTATACAGTATTATTACAGTTTTTTGATTATATTTCTTATTCTGTGCTCTTCATCTCTATGACTTATTTTAAAACTGGAGTTTGTACCTATTAATTGCCTTCACGTAATTTGCCCATCTCCCTACCCTCTACCTGCTAGTTTTCTGTATTTATGTGTCTGTTTCTGCTTTTTTATTTGTTCATTTGTTTTGTTTTTTAGATTCCACATATAAGTGAAATCATATGGTATTTGTCTTTCTCAGTCTTATTTCACTTGCATAATATATATGATAATACATTTTAGAGTGCTCTGCACTGCTTTTGTTTTCAACCTCCCAATCCCCCATTATAGAAAAATATCAATTTTGTTAAGATATTTATGATAAGCTTTTAAATTTTCCAGTGTCTTTCATCTAAAAGAATCAGGTGGTGCTTTGCAGACAAGATATTTGCCTTAACCACCCCTCAAGTGAAGTTATTCTTAGGTTGTACAATGTAAATTTCTTTACCAATTATATTTCAGCATTTTGAGGACTAATCTACCAGTTTGATATCACAGCAGGACTTTTACTGGATAAAATGTTATCATCTATCTTGAAGTACAGTCAGAGCACTGAAGCTAAAATTATTTTATATACTGAAAATAGTATTGATTTATCTGACTAAAGGAGGATAATTAAATATTCACTGTTTCATTACTTATCAATCAAACTAGCATATTCCAAGTAGAAGAGATAAATAGATATATTACCCACTATTATAGGCAGTGTACCTGCATCTTTTGGTTTTTGACTGTAAACATTCTTTTTTCCCATTAAATATTCTTAGAACACATTTTTGTGATTATAACTTGTAGATATCTTTTTTCATGAAAAGGATATAAAACTATTTTTATATTTTCTGAACCAGTACCAAAATTAAAGGTATATATTCAAATTTTGTAGCATAAAGACCATGGAAAATAATTGAGTTTGTTTATTTTTTTAAATTATTTATTTGACACGGGAGTGGCGGGGGGGCAAGGAGAGGGTTGAACAGACTCCATTGAACAGGGAGCCTGATGTGGGGCTTGATCCCAGGACTCCAGGATCATGACTGGGTCCAAAGGCAGCCGCTTAACTGACTGAACCATCCAGGCACCCCTGTTTAGTCTTTTTCAGCTTGTGCCAATAGATGAAAATTTGATCATCTAACACTCAAAGTTATTTCTACCTTATAGTTTACCTTTTAAACTAAGTAGAGAGTAACATAATAATGGCATTTTTTGTCATCATAGTCTACTGTTTCTCCAAGTAACTTTTAATTGAAATCTTAATGAGACCTGTTTCCTTTCATTTATAGATCACTAGAACCTTGATATATAAAATGAGTGTGCAACATGGAAAGGCATATCTGAGAAATACCGAGAGTTAGCTAAATTAATATATGTTGAATCCAACTTATTTTTATCTGCATTTATTAAATATCATATTTTCCTTCACTTATATTAAGCCTTTTAACATTTCAGCCCCAGTAATCCACTGACACATCTTGCACATTAAGTTATCTATAACATCTTTGGAGACATGCCCATTAAGATTACCTCTCCCCCTACCTAAGCAATTAAAATGGACATTTTTCTAGTGATGAGATTTTTACTCCTACTCTCTTGGAATACAGTTTGATATTTATTATCCATGAGACCATACTGAGTTTTAGACTGCATAAAACATGTTCATCTCTTCTTAATTAAAAAAAGAAAGTTTTTTTTTCATTTTCTATTTCCTGTGTTTATATTACAGAATAGGTACCAAACCACATTGTGTTCAGTTATAATTACTAGATTCTTCTTTTACATGTATATCAAGTTTTATTTGCTCATTTAATACATATTATAATGTGATTCCAACAGGTCTTCAGGCTTTGGATTATATAACTATTTGACAGAATACTTCTGACACTATCACACTCACACCAAACCAGTAGAAAGCCACATATACACTGTTCCTGTAGAAGCTGTGTCATTTATGCTAGTTCTTACAGAGACATCAGACATTTCTGCCCATAATGAACTAGGGACAGTAGTTGGTGATTGCTCATTGATATGAATGAGACATCCCTCCTGGAAGCCATTTTGGCTTCCTTGCTTCCTTTTGTGTGGACAGAAAAATCTAATTTAAGACCTAGAAGTAAATGAGTCCTTGTCATTTTATTTCCTGATTCATCATCTTATATTAGATAGACTTGGAGTTATATTCAAAATGATATTATGTAACTCAATGAAGCACAGCATAACCTGTCATATCCTAATATAATAAGATATGATGTATCGGAAATCATTTAAAGCAATCACTTCATTTCAGGTTCGGTACCTACTATTGATTCATGTGGACTCTTATCCTGAATTAATTTTGATAAGAGTGAAACAATGCTATTAGGATAAAAATTCATCTCAAGTCTTTGTAAGTTGACTGAATGTTTTCATGTATTTGCTACAGCTTTATTAGTTCCTTGACCGGATGTAAGCACCCACTTTAATAATAGAAGTATCTTGTATATATCCTTCCTTGTCACCTTTTCTTCTTGTTTGCTGTACATCTTTCCTTATTTTATTTCTTTCTAGAAACATTTGAATGAATATGGAAAAAATTCAGTAAAGAGAACAATGAGGACATGCCATATATAAATATCATTTAGGGATTTTTTTAGACTACTGCAGTCTTATTGGACTTAGGATGATATGAGGAAGCATATTAAACCCCCAGTAATAGCTAAATTGTGGTAAATCTCTTTAAAAAAGAAAGAGCTAGTCCAGTGCTAGTCTCCTGGCTTAATGTACATAGATATATTATAAACAACTCAGTATTATGTTTTATTAAAAATTATGTAGGCTATTAAATTCCTTGATTATATGAATGAAACATCAACTTTTGAGACCTAGCATTTCCCACGTGGAATAAAAGTGCAAAAGAGTGCTTAAAGGATAGTGATATTTCTCAAAGATTATTTTTTTGGTTTGATTTTGGTATAGTTTGCTAATTTTTTCTTTTTTCTTTATGAAGGGGAAAGACAGGAGACTCTTCCTCTGCATATGACATATTTCTGTATGAAGATAGATATTTCCAGAATTTCTAGAACTAATCGTGAAAGACAGTAGTTCCTTATCAATTATAGCCTTGTAGCCTTGTTCCTGCTTTTCAGTTGTTTTCTTCTGAAGTCTGAAGATAGCCTTGTATGCTGAAAAAGCATGAAGCCTAACCTAGCACTGTGTCTTTCTGGGAGTATATACTTAGAATATAAACTCTCTCAAGTTTCTTCAAAAATTGAAACATTATGAGGTGTTTTTGGTTGTTTGTTTTTTGGACACATAAGCAGATTCTATGGTCTTCATACATTGTTCTTTATCCAATAAAATGATATCATCAAAAAAGATAATGGCCTGACGTGAATTTAACTCTTCCTAAGTGATCTTATTAGCATAAACTATCTAGGGGCTCATCATAGGCCAGTTTTGTTTTGTTTTGTTTTGTTTTGTTTTGTTTTGTTTTAGCATAAACTGCCTAGGAACATAGGTAAATTAGTCAACTATATGTCAAAAACCATGAGAAAAATTTTATTCGGGAAACAAGGAGCTGTGGGCTCCGGCAGAAAAGTGATGGAACCAAGCAGTATTCTATAGAAAACTTTAAGTCTTCCCACTTTCATTTATCATTATTAAATCAAAGAGATGGTGCTTTTCCCACTGAAAGAAGGTGAGGCATTTCACTAATGTTCACTGTTAGTTTCCCTGGTAATTAGTCCTTTTTCACCCTGCAGTATAATCCATTATTGCCTCTCTTCTACAGCAAATATGTAAGTGTAAATCTTAGACATATCATCCAAAAAATTATGGAAGCAAATAACAAGTGAAGTTGCACATTGGGAGAAGTTAGCAAAAGTAAAGTACTAGCCTTTAAAGAGTCATCAGATTATCAGAGGGACATGTTTTTCCCTACATTCGTTCTCTAATCTATTGAAATGCCGGGCACAAGCTACTTCAAATTATAGACCTTATAATATCATGCAAATGGAAAGTAAGTATCTGCTTAAGTCATCACATTTCTGGGAGCTAAGTGATTTAAAACAAAACAAAACAAAACAACCCAAGAAGCTTGCATAGGGAGTGCGCATAAAATTGAGTGTTTAGTGGAAGATGTGAGAGGGAGAGTCTCATGATAAGTAAACAAGAAAGAAAAAACAAAAAAAAATTCCACTTCATTCTTTAGCAATAAATTGCAGACCTGATTAAGTGGACTCTCATTTCAGGACCAGTAACATCCATGAAATATTCCTAACTTAAAAGTAGAACACAGTACCACTTCCAACCAGAGATAGCTTACTTTTCACAAATGCATCATGTAGAAATTAGCAGTAATGTGGATAATTTGTAGGCTGAATAACAGTGAAGCATATTGGAGCACATATTGGAGCTAAAAACCTCTGCAGTCGATATTATAGAGCACTACCAGATTGCCCCTTCAGGAGGGAGGCACTCATTACCCCCACCTTCCAGGAATGTTGTCTACTGATAGCCCACAGCTAAGTCTCTCCCTAGGACCCAACCCAAAGAATCTGCTTCTCCCTAAGATGCACCACCTGCAGGGAGGCAGCCCACATTTAATGACTGATCCATGCAAGAGTATAAGGATTCATCCTGTTTGTCTTGGTTGTAACAATTCTGAAGGGACCTCTTAGTTTCAGAACTCTCTGTGGGATCAAATGAGGTCCATATGCAATTCTTCCCTTGACTTTTCTGCTTCTCTGACTTCATTACAGTTGTCGTTTCTGAATTCCGTCAGCATTAAACTTCATGGACTCAAATCTCCCCCTCACAGTCAGATTCCCAGGGAACCAGACCTATGATAGCTGGTGCCAGCAGTGGTCTGAGGAAGCACACTGTAAAATGAGATTTTGAAGCTGAATTACCTCCTGGTTGCATGGCAAAATAGCAATGCAATTTGTCAGAAGTTTTAAAGGTGTTAGACTGAGATGACATGGGGCGCCTGGGTGGCTCAGTTGGTTAAGTGACTGCCTTTGGCTCAGGTCATGATCCCGGAGACCCAAAATCGAGTTCCACATCAGGCTCCCTCCTCAGCGGGAAGCCTGCTTCTCCCTCTCTCTCTCCCCCTGCTTGTGTTCCCTCTCTGGCTGTGTTTCCCTCTGTCAAATAAATAAAATCTTAAAAAAAAAAAAAAGATTGAGATGGCATACTAGTGAAAGTGAATGTGCCTGGAGGGGAAATGCTATCAGACTCCAGGATTATGGGGGAAAGTTATTATAGGGATTGTAGAATTAGTTGATTATTATTAAGGACAATAGGTGCTCCTAACAAAAGAAAATAAATATCTCAGGGTGATTAATAAGCAATTAAAGGCTAAGTGTGAAGTTGCTTTAGTGAGACCAAGTAAATGCAACAAAGATAGAAGCTACTTCAGATACACAGGAGAAATATTTTTGAAGATCTATTTTTGAGGTTTTTGTGAATAAAATAAATTGAACATATTTGTAAGCTAACAGTGTTATTCACAATATACTTGATTTATATTCATGAATAATTTGCATATTTTAACTGAAGATGTGACATCTTTGAACACAACTGCATTTAGAAAAATTTTTCTAAAATACTAAATGTGAATTTTTTGGAAAATTGTTAATGTATTTAATAATTTTGCTTGAATTTGCAGTAATTTTAATTATCCTAATAACCATGTTCTAAATTCTTCAAATGCTGGTTTATAGGGAAAAGGTGATTATTCACCTGTACAGTGTTTGTACTGAGCCAAACTCTTCTGCCACATTCTATTTACCACAGTTATCTGGGATGGGATAGGGTGTTGCGCCTACTGCACATAGTTGGAAGAATTACTGTAATGAACCTAAGTAGTATATTGTTGTGGCAATTTTTATTTCAAATAGACTGATAAAAATGTCACACTTGCTTTGTTATCTCCTATTCTATGCAATTGTTTTGAGAACATACGCAGTGATATCAGACTGAAGTATGCTATTAAATAATGTGGAAATAGTGTCTGCTCATCATCCCTGAATATTATTGAACTTGGTAAATGGTAGAGCCTCTTTTCATAAAATGTTGATAGTTTTGCAAATGATTCTGGCCATAAAAATAAATGCAATTATGTGCAAATCCAAATAGAGCAGCGAATTTTAAGACTTGAAAAAAGCAGTCCAGTCATTATCCAAGTTTTTTCTTTTGAAAATATCTTTGCTCAAATGCCAAATAAAGAACTTCTTTTAAATGGGAAAAAGATAAAGTAGTCTATAAAAAAAAAATCTGGGAAGAAGACTAACTAGATATCTGATTTATCGAATGAACTAGTCACCAGGAGTAATAGGGATGCATGTAACTTTAGAAGAGATACAAATTCAAAACATTATTATTGCATGGGGTATTTGAATGAAGCAGAAGCTGAGGATGTTAATCCAAATGAATAATCTGAAAAATGAAGGATTTAGTCCTTGACATTAAATATCTCTCCTGTAAAATTCACAAACACTTGCATGGTATAAAGCACATACACTGAAAATCAGAGCTACAGTAATATACTGACAATAAAAGATAGCCCAAAGAGAGATATGGGCTTTTGTATATATATTTCTGGATTAATATCCAACACTTTGAAAATATCATGTACAGTATCATGGGGGAAGGGGATCATTTCACTATTATAATCTATTGTTTCCCAGAGCATCATTTTGTAATTTTTAAAGAAACAAGGTTATCTTTCCAAGTTAAATCACTGATTATATGCTGGTGAAGAGTGCTCTCCCTAGGAAAGTAATATGAGTCTTATTTGATGGTACAGCATGATGTGTCAAAAGTCATGGGGCTCTTTAAGGTATTAATTAGCTTACTGCTTCTATAAATGTATTTTTGCTGGCAGGTGTTCTGTGAGCCATATGTTATGTTGACTGCTCCAATGCAATTGCAAAGCCACTTACAAAGAAGTGTAATTATTTATTTTATTGAGAAAAAAAAATCTTTACTGTTTCCATTTTAAATTGACCTGACAAGAATATAGTTTGACATTTTAATTAGTTGACGTTTATTTACTCCAACAAATAAATTACTTAAAACAATATATTAAATTTGCTCTTACAATAAATATCTATAAGAAAATATCCTCAGTTAAAGTTGGGAATGCTGTATTTTCTTGATCTACATGATATAAATCTCAAGTTAAGTTTAGATGTTTTTTCAGAGTTTTGATTTGCAAAAATATGAGCACAGCCTTTACTTATCTTTTTAAGTTTTTATTTAAGTTGCAGTTAACATCCAGTGTAATATTAGTTTCAGGTGTATAATATAGTGAACATAGCTTTTAAATATCTATGACATTAAGACCTTTAATATGGTTTGTAAGATATGGCATATTCATCAAATTTGGGGTCTTTAAATATATGTTGCATTAGATTTGCGTTACACTTATATTTATATGAATCAAATTTAACAATATTTTTTTCAGCCAAAATACATAGAAAGATAGGAGGGAGGACTTAAAAAATGGTTGTGTCAGTCTATTTAAGTGAGTTTATCCCTGTAGCAATAGATTAATTCAGGTTGGAATAATCAGTACAGGAAGCTATAACTTGATTGACTTGATTAACACTTTGTATTGACTAAGAAGAGAAATGCATTGTTCAGATTCTCAATGTGAAGTGATAGCACCCTTGACTTTGTTGAGGGAAAAATAAATATTAATTGAAAGCCAATGAAAAACAGTAACAAGGCATTGAGAGATTGATAAAATATGTCTATAGATGTGAATGCAAAATTTACCCAGATCTAAAATATGTTTGTTCCACGATTAATAAACTAATGTCTATATATAATGTCAGTTTTCCAGTTTAAACAAGTAGCCACTAAGGTGTTGTCTGGTGCCCTAGGGTATGGTACTATAAAAAGGATTCATACTTTCTTGCTGCTGCTCTCAAGATGGAACAGAAGTGTAACTGAAATCCTTGCCACTGTTATGTAACAAAAATTCAACTGAGTAAATTTTAAAGACGTGATTGGTTTTATTAAAGATTCATGAATTGAGCAGGATCCCACCTGACAAATTGAAAGGGGCTCCATTGAGCTGCAGAAAAAAGGAAAGGTTTTTAAAGGCAGAAAGGGAGTGGAGGGAAGGAAATTATTAGCATAGAATGCATTGTTTTAGGCAAGTCACCCTCCTAAGTTGGAATAGAAAGAGTCTATCAGAAAGTACATACTTTCTAGTACTAACCAGGAAAGTCCAGTTTGGCTGGTTATAGGTCACATATATGAGAGAAGCTGAAGCTGCAGGTAGGTTACATGTTAAGTCTTGGTGGGATTTGGCATAAGTGACTATATTTTGGGCTTGTTTCCTTTTAAACACCGTGAACAGTTTATCTGTTAGCTCCATGAGGATGAAACGGGCTTATTGTGAAAGAGGATGATTGATGTTTCAAATATACAATATTATCTGCTGGATTGGTTTTTAGTTATATGCAAATAGAAAAAAGAATAACATGTTGCCATGAACCCAAGTCTCCAATGAGCAATATATTTTTTAAGATTTTATTTATTTATTTGACAGAGAGAAACACAGCTCGAGAGGGAACAGAAGCAGGGGGAGTGAGAGAGGGAGAAGCAGGCTTCCCGTGGAGCAGGGAGCTCGATGTGGGGTTCGATCCAGGATCATGACCTGAGCCGAAGGCAGACACTTAACAACTGAGCCACCCAGGTACCTCCAATCATCAATATTTTGACAGTCATATTTCCTCCAGACATTTGAACAAAAATATGTGTATATATGTATATATGTATATAGTTTTGCTTAGAACTTTTTTAAAAGACGATTTGTCAGAAAGAAAGAGAGAGTGCACAAGTAGGGGGAGCAGCAGGCAGAGGGAGAGGGAGAAGCAGGCTCCCTGCCAAACAAGGAGTCCAATGCGAAACTCAGTCCCAGGACCCTTGGATCATGACCTGGTCTGAAGGCAGACACATAACTGACTGAGCCTCCCAGGCATCCCTAGAACTTTCTGAAGCAAAACAGAACATGTTGGTTTAATATTTGAAAATCAGTCAGTATAATTCAGCACATTAACAGAACAAAGGAAAAAAGTAATAGGATTATTTCAATGGATACCAAAAAATGTATCTGCAAAATTTAATGCCCTTTTGAATTCTGGCAAAGAAAATAACTATGGAGCTCCAAACACAAATGAGGTGAAATAATAACAAAAGAGCTGGAGTCAAAGAGTAGATAGAAGAAGAAAGAAAAAGAATACTAGTATAATTTATTGCTGAAAAAGTAAGATAAAATAATTTCTGAAAAGACTAATCAGAAAGAAAACTGAGAGGGAATAACACATTGAACAAAAGATAGAAAAGAGGAAAAAAATTATTAAAGTATTGAGTTTATTTAAAAAATACCATCCTAATATATTTAAAAATCCAAATTCTGATAAAGTAGAAAAGTATATTACAAAATTGGTCCACGATGAAATATAAATCATAAATAGAAAAAAAAAAACTAAAATAACTGACATGGCAATTTTTTTAAACTACCCACAAGAAGCCCATGTCCAGGCATTTTAGTCAAATTGTACCAAATATTTAAGAATAGATAATTCTATTCCACACTTCCTGGAAATAAAAACAGAAAGAAAAGTGTGGACAAAATTGTATGAAGTAAGTATCTATAACAAAACCTGAAAAGTGGAATCCACTTTACAATTCATTTCAAATGTGGACATAAATGTAAAGAAGCCTAAATAAAATAATTGAGTTCACTTGCATATAAAAAGTGACAGCATATCATCTGAAGTAGTGTTTGTCACGGTATAACATGAGAAAATCGCTCATTTCAATTTATTACAGCTTTGGTCCTAATGAAATGTAATGCCTAAAGTCCCAACTCTGACTCTCATTTAAAGCAAAAATTCCAAAAAGTGTTTTAAAGGAAAATGTAGAACATCTCCATTGAACCAGGATAGGCAAAGATGTATTAAACAGGGCAGAAAAGTGGTAATGATTAAAGGGAAAAATATACATATTGGGTTATTTTAAGAGTAAGAACTAAATAAATACCATAAGACTTTACTAAAAGAGTGAAAAGCAAGAGAGGCACAAAGCAAGAGAGTTAATTGCAGATAAACATCTAAAAAAGAACATTATATGTAGAGAACTACAAATCAATAAGGAAAAAAAAAAGTAGACTAAAACAAAATGATCAAATGACCTAAACTGACAGTTTTAAAGAGGATATCAATATGGCTGGAAAATGTATGAAAAGGAATTAAATTATTTAGGAAATACAATTAAAACCACAATGTGAAATTACTGTTCTATTAGCAGAAGAGCTAAAATGAAAGAGACACAAAACTATTAGAACTATAAAATGCCCAGCTTGACAAATACAAGACTAACATGAAAAACTCAGCAGCCATTATTAGAAAAATAAATACTAGAAAATATAAGAAATGATATCCTCAATAGCAATAGATCAGAGGGGCACTTGGGTGGCTCAGTCGGTTGAGCAGCTGACTCTTGGTTCCAACTGAGGTCATGATCTCACAGTTGTGAGATCAAGCCCCTCTGTTGCTGAGCTCCACCCTCAGTGGGGAGTCTACTTGAAATTCTCTGCCTGCTCCTCCAACTCACATGTTCTAAATAATTAATTAATTGATTTTTAAAATGACATAAATATAATAAATAAGACCGTTGTTAAAAAGCAATGTAAACCCTATTAAGAACAATTAAAAGACATGGATAGAGAGATACATCTTTAGTATCAATACATTCTAATTTTTAAAAATACAGCAAAAGTTTACCTAATGGTTCTAAAATATAGGTGAGTGCCTCGGCCCGCGAGGCAATCAGTGGGGTCCGCCGAGATACCTGTAACGGATGAGGGGGATGGGACAGGAGGCGCGAAAGAATGGCAGCAAGACAGGGATTCTGATCAAGCTGCAAAGTTTATTAAAACACGAAGGGGTTATATAGGCAAGGGATGGGGAAGTGCGCCCGATAGGTTGCTTTCAGGCGTGCTCTTGTACATGATTGGTGCGGCCAGGCATGATAGGCGCGTGATCAGGCTACTGATTGGTGTGCTCCTTTATGTGCGCCGTTGGGCTCCCTGAGGCTCTGTGGTAACCGCATCCTGTTATGTAGGTGCAAGGGTCAGGCCTGATTGTGTCGGCCTTCTTGAGCCATACCTTGGTCCCCAACAGGTGAGCATATGTAGTCTATACATATCTAAGACAGTTTTATAAAAGAATAATAAGACATATTACTCAGACATATTAATTAAAATACTGGGTTATCAACAGACCTGGAACTTGTTACAATAGTTATGCACAACCCTAATTATGTAATAATTCTCAATACATAGTTTCCAGGGCAGCGGTATCTCTGGAGAATTTGTTACATATGCAAAGACTTGAGTCTCACCCAGATCTGGTCAATCCAAGTTTCATGTTGCACTCTAACAATCTCCATGGAACAAGCTGTGGTGTCTTTGTAATGTGCGAACTTCACTTGGTTGAAGTAATTTCTCAGAATTATATGGTTGTGATTAGGGAGGGCTTGAAACAGATTTTTTGTGTGAGATGTGTAGGGTGGAATTGGAGCAGCAGCCATTTTATAGCTCATACCTCTTATGACTTACCTGGTGGCTCACCTCATTGGCCTGAAGCAGTATGTGTGCCTGCAGCAGAACTCCCTCTCCTTTCCCTGGATCATCCTTCCATTTCAACTTCAGGCAAGGTGTTTGTATAATTTTAGTAGCTAATCCATCACGGTGAAAGGCAGCTAGACTTACGGTTTCACCACTTCCTTTGATCTCTAGTTTGTGTTTGGGGATTCCAGTTTGTTCTTAATCTCTTTTACCTTACATATAACTTTATTTCTGATCACCTGCTCTGTGGACTTCAAGCTTCAACATTAGAAGCAAAGAAACTAGTCTTCCAAGCTGTTTAGCCAGCTTCTACAATTATGTAAGGTCAAGTTCCTGTGACAAATCCCCACTTTTCTGACTGAACCCTAGCTAATACGCAAAGTGCCTGGTGATTCTGACTCATGCAAAGATGGAGAAACACTACTATAGTAATATTACAAAGTATGAGAGAGATTATTTAATAAAATGTGTTCAAGGGAATTGGCTTGTATTTAGGGTGAAAAGCAACTACAACCTCATACCACAAACAACACACTTTGGGTAGTTTAAAGTCTTAATGTGAAAAGTGAAATTAATATCATTGTGCATAATATAAAAGCATTTCCTCATAACAATGGACTGATAAATAGCTTTTCAAAGAAGAATTCAAAAGCAAAAATTTTAAAGGAATAAATTGTGGATTTGACTTCATAAAACTTAAAAATTCTGTTCAGTGACGGGCATAATAGACAAAATTAGCAGATAGGTGAAAGACTATTTTTAGTGTTTCTTTCTTTTTTAAAAAAGATTTATTTTATTTATTTGACAGATCACAGGTCGGTAGAGAGGCAGGTAGAGAGGCAGGCAGAGAGAGAGGGGGAAGCAGGCTCCCTGCTGAGCAGAGAGCCCCATGCGGGCCTCAATCCCAGGACCCTGAGATCCTGACCTGAGCTGAAGGCAGAGGCTTAACCCACTGAGCCACCCAGGCGCCCTAGTGTTTCTACTTACTGAAAAATATACAAAAATAAGGACATAAATTCTCACAAATGCATATGATAAAGGCAGAAAACCCCAATTGGCAACATATATGAACCAGTTATTTATAGAGTTGAAACATTAGTGTGTAATTATTTGAAAATATTCACAACCTCAGAAATAGAATACAAATTAAAAGTAATAATGGGATATTATTTGTATTGGCATTTTAGTGCTCTCATAATAAAATACCACAACCTTTATAGCTTAAAGCAACATATACCACCTCACAGTTATGTCTGTCAAAACTTTGGGTTGGCTCAACTGGCTTTTTTGCTCTGGGTTTCATAGACCAAAATCAAGGTGTTGACAGCATGAGCTTTTATGGGGATGATGTGGTAGACATCTGCCTTCAAGCTCATTCAGATTATTGGCTGAGGTCAATTACTTGTGAATGAACAACTGAGGTTCCTCTTTCCTTGCTGGCTGACAACCAGGGGGTTACTTTCAGCTTCAAGAGGCCACATGGATTTCTTGGCTCCTGATTCCTTTCTTCTGTCTTCAAAGTCAGCAATAAGAGGTATAGGCCTTCTTATGCTCTGAATCTCTATGATTTCACTTTTGCTTCCTCTTTCCTCTACCCCCTACGTCTCAGTCTCAGACTTTTGCCATCTGCTGCTATTGAGAGTTCATGTGGTCACATTAACCTTGTCCAGAAAATCCAGGATCATTTCCCTTCTTTAAAGCCAACTATTAGCAGCCTTAATTTTATCCAGAAAGTCACTTCACAGCAGTACCTAGATTAGTGTTTGAATACCATGGGGAACTTAGGAGGGGACATCTTTATAGCATGATAAATAACATGAAACAAGTGTTTCTGCTGGGAATGTGAATTCTTGTATCCATATTATTTTATTTTTTTAGAAAGAGAGGAAGAGAGAGAACAGGGGAGGGGCAGAGGGAGAGAGAGAATTTAAGTAGACTCCATACCCCTTGTGGAGCTAATGCCAGGCTTAATCTTAAAACCCTGAGGTAATGACCTAAACTGAAATCAAGAGTCAGATGCTTAGCTGACTAGGCCACCCAGGTGCCCCAGTCTTACATCTGTTTTAAAGAGCATTTAGACATCTTGTGGTTTTTTGGTATGCATATTTGAATATATATATACAGTGTGTATACATATTGTGTATGTGTGTATTGAAAATAAATTTGGAAGACTTCTATTAACTATATAATGTGCATAGTGGATGAAGGAGGAAGACAATAAATAAATAAATAAATAAATAAATAAATAAATAAATAAATAAAATAAGTGAAATAAATAAAATAGGAAGTACATGACATGATTACAAAAGTGTGCCTTAAACTGAGAACTATAATCAAAATGATCCTCTGCACATAAAGGAAACAAAGAGTGACATAAAGAAACATTAGAAAACCTTTCTGTGAACACAGATAACTAGGAAAAATGTGGTAAAAAAACAAAAAAATATATTTTTTATATTTCTACCACTATTTCTTGTCCTTCTGTTTTCTTTTTCCCCAATTCAAACATATATTTAATGCTATGCTCACAGGTATGAAACAGATGGAAATCAGAAATATATGGCAAACCATTTTGTCTTTTGTCTTTCAAATGCCAAAGCATTTTTTTGAAGGTGATGAATGAAGGTGGGGCCAGGTACCAAAGGAAGTCAGAGTTGGGGATCTATGGGCATAGACTGAATTCCTTGAAAAAATATAAGGGAGGAGGTATTTTCCATTAATTTTCAATTTCCCCCCCATAGGTTTGCAGGAGTCAAAAAGAGAAAGTAAAATAGAAGTGACTGTAGCAGAGTTTTCCCAACATCTTTCATAGCAGTCTCAAAGGTACTAAGATCTCCAGTACATCTTGCAACCAGTCATATGAGAACTTCAACAGCCTTACAACTGAGATAGAAAAATCAGAAAGACACTAGATTTGAGAGAGCCCTGAGAATATGGCCCAAGTCCATCACAGACACAAACCATGTGGATTGTTACTAAGGAATAGTTGGCACATCAAATTCCCCAAATGTCTTCATTACATGAGAGCACACATTCACAATACCAGGGTATAAAAACCCTCACAAAGGATAACCACAGTTACCTTTTTCACTGGTATGCTGAAGTATAGTCCAGAAATCAAGATGCCATTAATAGAAAATAAAGTTACATAATTATGCATATAGATTTTTAAATTGGTATTCATCATTTCCACAGATGTTTTAAGAACAACAGTGTGACCAGAAGTGTCAAACTCAATATTCATTGAATTTTATATTGTGGTCATTGGTTATTTTGGTGACAGCTAAAATAGAATACACTATTAAGTAAGAAGGAGGTGAGAAAATGAAATTCACGATAACTATCTCTCTAAACAATATTGTATTCAAAGCACAGCAGAGAGATTAGACAATGGCTGGAGAATGATTGAGGACTGAAGTATCAGATCTCATCTACAACTAATGTATGTCAATATTAAATCCTAAATCTCTTTCAAACCTACTTACTCTTCTCACTTGCTTCCATATCAGTGAAAGCCTTATGAAAGCTACAGTATTCTGTCATCTGGAATATAAGCAATATCTTCATTAGTCTATATAATATAAATAAATATAAATATAAATATAAATAATATAAATATAAATATAAAACAAGAGATGATAAAGATGGGAGACTCAGACTCTGATAGCAATTTATACATTGGGAAATAGTGCACAGAATTTTATTCTTCCCAAAATATTACCCACTCTTAAACAGTTAACAGAATCACATTATGTCCTATTATACAAATATGAAGAACATATATATGGGGCTCTCAAGAACTTCCAGCTTTGCAATGATTATGAAACAAATGCATAATGCCAGGTGGATTAGCCAGGGAAAGGAAAGGAGGGAATTTGAAGTGATTCATATTAAAAAAATCACATTATGATTTTTTTAATAAAGGAAAAGCAAAAAACCTAGAAAATGAATGCAGCGTTCAAAGAGCAACAGTATACTAGACAAGGGTAAAATAAGTACAAGAGAATTTAATAAGGATAGTTGGACATAGGGTTTCATCATAAATTTTGGAGAAACTTGCAAGAGGTGGAGAAACCTGTACTTAGTTTAGACAGAAATAAGGGAGTTTCAAAGATTATTACACGGAAAGCCATAAAAGTATTACACATTGGCAAGATCATTCTGGCATTACCCTGTATGATTACCCTGCTGGATGATCACTAGAAAGTTGTAGCCAAAGCCCAGACATACCTTGGTTACATATAAATTAGAGTGGAAGGACTTAAATGAAGAGTTGGATTCAAGAAAACGAAAAATGTTGAAAAGTAAGTGATGAAATCTGGAGAAAAAGGATACAAATAGTTAAGTAAAATAATAAGTATAATGAAAAATTTAAACCCTTTCTGGTAACAGATTTTATTTGACCAAGAAGTATAATGAATGATACATAAATAAAATAGATATTTTATATATGTGTGTGTGTGTGTGTGTGTGTGTGTATACACACATCAATTATGTTTACCTTTTTACCTTATTAATGGTATCATTTATGTCCTACAGGATGTTAGGATTTTGTTTGTTTTACCATTGGATTAGTCATGAGCTGAGAAAGATAAATTTGTCTTCATAATATGTTTTTTACAATTCTCCTTGCATCTCATTCAATATCTGTTTTATGATTGTTGCTGCTAGGATAATTTTTGCATTAATATTCACAACTGTTATATCTTCATTTTATGAATTAAACCCTTTAGCATTCTGAAGTAGCCTTCTTTGTTTTATTCAGTGCTTTTCGTTTGATTTTGATTTCCAGTTTGAAGGTATAATTTTATTGTACAAATTTTGCCTTTGCCTTTATTTTCTCACCTATATACCTCCAAATTAGATTTACTTCTTGTAAGCAAACTATAGTTAGATCTTGCTTTGTGATTTAATGTAAGATGAAAATCATTTTCTGTTAATAAGAGGTTAAGCTATTTATGTTTTAAATGACATATACTTGGTTTAGTTCTCTTACAGTACTTATTTTGTCTCCTTATAGTATTTTATAAGTCTGGTTTCTTTGCTGTTTGCGTATGTATTTTTTAATATTTGGAAGAGCATCCATTTTTGTTGTACTGATTGCTCTTATAGTTTAAGGATCTTTAATCCTATATTTTCTTAATTCCCTGTAAAAGTCAGTGGCAAAATTAACACATTTATTCTCCTCTAACTCTTCCTTCTTTTTACAGTATATAACATTAGCCAATAATGTGATGATTTTGTGATAAACTATGTACTGCTACATATGTTTTTTCTTCTACTGCTTTTGTTCTCATTTAGGGTTATGGTTTAACACTCAAGTACAACAGTGCAATCAGAAAATTTGTGCTACCCATCACCACCTTTTTGCTTTACCTCACAATTTGCATTAATTGAACCAATACCATGCTCTTATCCTATTATAAAATTCCCTCAATTTTTAAGAATCCATACTTTCATTTATCATTTCGTGTTCACTGCCCATCATTTTGCCCTGTTTCCTTAGAAAAATTCTGTTTACCTGAGGTTCATTCTTCAATAGTTTCAATCATTTTTTTCCCCCATGGCTCTTGGTATAGCCTTTTGGGATATAATTTTAGTATGTAAATATACATTTGACACATAAATAGTTTACCAAAATAATATCGGCTTGAATTATATCTTTAATATTCAGTTAGTTTCATTGTCAAATAATAGTTTCAAGCAAGTTTTTATTTTCTAGGGACTACTATTTGTGGATATTGGATATCCTTTGCCTGTTTATAATTTTCTCAACAATATTTTTTTTTTCAATTTTTTCATTTAATTCACTTTTCTGATGTCTGTAATGGCTTTATCTTTTTTGAAAAACAGACATTTTCCATGTTTGTTATTTGTCTTTATTTCTGTTTTTGGAGTTTTTCTTCGTGTTCAAGTTTGGATGGGTCAAGTTTTACTTCTTCCTTTTTTTGTCTATCTTTTATGAGTTCTTGGATTTCTTCTTTGTGGTTTTACTTTATAAAGACACATTATCACATTTTTGGTTTTTAATTAATAATAAAATATTTAGTCACTGACTCTCTGAAGGCAGCATTTTTTTTTTACTTTATTTTTAAAAATTTTAATTCTGGGGTGCCTTGGTGGCTCAGTTGGTTAAGCCATTGCCTTTGGCTCAGGTCATGATCCTATAGTTCCAGGATCGAGTCCCGCATCGGGCTCCCAGCTCTGCAGGCAGTCTACTTCTCCCTCTGACCTTCTCCCCTCTCATGCTCTCTCTCACTTTTCTCTCTCAAATAAATAATAAATAAAATCTTTAAAAAAATAAAAAAATAAAATTTAAATTCCATTAATCTATAATGCATTATTGGTTTCAGAGGTAGAAGTCAATGATTCATCAGTCTTATATAATACTCAGTGCTCATTATATCACATGCCCTCCTTAATGTCTATCACCAAGTTACCCTATTCCTCCATCCTTCTCCACTCTAGCAGCATTTTTTTTTAATGTTGATCTTTCACTATGTGCAAGTTAGACTGAGTTCCCATATTTCTTTTTCACATAGCACCTTTATGTCAATATTGTATGTGTGTTTTTTTGTTGTTAACCATTTAATAATTTGTACTTCTTCTGGTAGCAGATTTTTATAGGGAGCAGAATCTTAGAAAGGCATGGGAGTGCAAAAGTTTCAGAGAAAGTAACACCAGTGAAAGAAGAGAGGAGGAAGCAGGATTGGACAGGGAGCATTCTGATCCCAATACAGACTTAATTCTGCCTGCCCATCATGGGCTCCAGAGCAAAGACCATCTATTAGAGGAGTTTCATGATTTTGTGTGTGTGGGGGGGGGGTTGGAGGGGGTGTAAATGGTAGTAGATGGGATAGCTAGACCCTTATACCACCCCCATGCTGAAGCATTGATTAAAGGCTGTTAAAATTAACTGCAGTTGAATAATGAGCTCTTCATTGCAGGGGCCCTGGCAGTATCTGTCTCATTGAACCAGAACCAGATACTTACTTGTAAGAGCTCCCTGGCATGCAGGCAATGTACCCTTCCTGGTTCAGAAACCAAAATACTTTCTTCTTGATGTTCCAGAAGACAGTGATTTTCAATATATCAGTATAGTCCCTCTCTGCCCTGTGCTGGGTTTTTGCAAATATTGTTGCAAAACAATAATAAGTTTTGTATTTCAAAATTAACCATTCCTTTTTTTTTTTTTTTCTGGCGTCTTCTAAAAGTTGTCACCAGGACCTCTTTTTGCATTTATCTACTTCTTTACTTTGTCCAGTGTTGGTTCTTAAGACTTCAGCCATTTTGGGTAACCTTCGTATGTACCACAGTCTAATGATTATATCTATCTTCCGAAAGTGATTAAAAAAAAGTTTTATTCTTTTTTCTTCCTGCTGTATTTTTTTATTGTATACAAGAGGAGAAGAGACAAATACAAAACATAAAAAAAAAAATGCTGACTGATGTATCTGTATTTTAAAATAATTTCTTGAATATTGTTTTGGAATATTTTCTATTATTTTTCATTACTGTCCTTCCTTTAATAAAACAGAAACAAAGCATGGAGATTTTTGAAGCAAGAATATAGATGATGTGTTACTACCAGTTAAATGTAGAAAAAGAGAAAGCAGTTAAGAGCGAGATTGCTAAAGAAGGAAGCCATGAGAAGGGATCATTTTGATCTTGAGAAAGTTTTCTCATCAAACTGGAGAAATCCAACAGTAGCATGGATCATATCTCACATAAATCAATACATAATCAAAAGAGTAGGAGTAGCACAATGTAACTGATCAGATATTTAACCTAAGCGTCTAAGTGTTTGATAAATGGCAGTTGCCCAAGCAAGTTTGTCATTGTCAAGGTACTTGACTAAGATTTCCTGAGCAGAAAAACAGGAATTGTCGTTAGAAGTGCTTAACTACTTGAATTATGTTTATAAGTAAACCATTCTTATTAGAGTATTGTCTCTTTGAATGGATAGCTGCAATTATGATGCCCACTACTGAATGAAAGTACAAATGAAAGTTTTGTTAACTAGTGCATTACTCAAAGATGTGCTACCCAAAAAAGTGATATTTAAAGTTTCATATGCCACTTTTAGTAATATATTTTTATAATTCTAAGAAGTTAAGTTAAATTATTAGTTCTTTGTTTTTTCAAATACCAGGTAGAAAAAAATAAAGCCAACTTATTTTAAATTGAATTTGAGTATTGTTCATGTAAATTTGAACACTCATACTTTTTGTGCCCTTTTCAACTTAATCATTATTAACAATTATTCATGATTTGGAAATTTTTTCAGCTTAACCTTGAGACTCTTTTTATTCTATTTTTTAAGAATTATGTGTTTTACTGTTTTCTATCTAGAATAATGGATTATTTTTTCCTAAAAAACACAGATATTTTATTGAGCAGCCATGATCCTGCAACACTAGAGTTAATTTGTAATTTTCTTTTTAAAAATATCAAATTTTATAATATAATTTTAGTAAAGGTTGATATATCTATGTAACCATCACTATTTTCCCTTCTTGGTAAAATTTTTCATTTTTCATTATTGATCTCATTGTTGTAATTTGTTAGTGTCAATTCTGTTTTTTTCATATTAATGCATTGCTTTGATATGAGAGGAAGATACATTTCCTTTGAGCTTAGACAACTACATAGAAAAATTGTATATATACATATATACACATATGATATCATATATTTTATATGATATATGTATTATATCATATGTGTATATCTCTGTGTGTATGTGCATAGGTATAAAAATACATAAACAGAAAAGTAAATGCTGTGGTAGTTGTTCTGTACAACTGTGACTCCAGCCCTGTAACTTGTGTCTTAGGCTGCGTTAAGCCAGCTCTATACGGGACAGAGTAAAGGGTGAGAGTTTAGTCCATTGTAATCTCATAAATGCAAAAGAGAAGAAAATTGAAATATTAAGTTGAATCAAGAGGAGTTATTGATTTTTTTCTTCTTTCCTCCAGTTACTTTGAATTCCATTTTCTCTTTGTAGTTATACTCTCACCTTCTTTCAATGGCTTATTGAAAGAAGTCTGAATATATATTTTTAACTGGCACAGGTTAGGAAGCCGCCTTTTATTCTGACACTTAACAGAGTTGCTGGGGTTTCATATCTAATTAGATTTATGTCACCATCTCCAATGGCTGTCTTCAAAAACGTGGTATCTTTCATCAAGGTATTATTTTTGCCCCTTCACCTAATGTGTGGAAGCTCATGTGGTATAGAACTATAGTTATTTTAAGTGCTTCCTAGTTTATGAATCATACATATGATCCTCACTATTACTCCCTATCCATCAAGCAATGAAGTAAAGAAAGTGGGTGTGTCTTCCAGTGACATTATTGAGATTTATATGGCTATATAGTTCTCTAGTTAATAAGATGGGCACAGCAGAGCTGCCAGATGAAATCAAATTGAAATAATACAGTGTACCTATCCTATTTTCCAGGTGCTGGCTAGGCCTGGCAATGGAATTAAATCATATTAAAGGAATCTGTATCCTACAAGTTGAAACTGGAACTCAGACAGTCTGACTTTGGCTCTAGTTACCAGTTACCCATTGATTTATTTCTTTTAGCTTGACCCAGGTGAACATCAAGAATGACTACAAAGAAACCAAAACAAAAAACAAAAACAGAAAAAACAGTTTTCAGGGGCACCTGGATGGCTCAGTTCAGCATCTGCCTTCAGCTCAGGTCATGATCCTGGAGTCCTGAGATCAAGCCCATCATTGGGAGGACTGCTTTTCCTTCTCTCACCACCGCCCCCCCCCACTTGTGTTTCCTCTCTAGCTCTGTTTGTCTCTGTCAAATACATAAATAAAATCTTTAAAAAAATAGTTTTGAGTGACAAAGAGACAAAGGTTTTTAAATAAATGTTTAAATTCATTTGTTTTAAATTTACACATTCACAACTGAAATATTTATTTCCTATACATTTATAGCTGTTATCATCTTACATTGTACTGGCAAGAAGGACAAGTTGTATTTTCTCTTTTTTACAGGAGGACGCACAAAACATTCTAAGTTCCATTCTGCTTTTATTTTTCCCTTTACAATGGAGAAAACTATGCCATTCTGTAGGAAAATGTCAAATAAAAAAGAAGACACATAATTGGCTTTTGAAGCCTTAGCTCCAATACCTTTAGTCTTTTTCAAAAATATTTCAATGTTATTAGGAAAGAAGTCTTGAACCATGTCAATCTAACTTAAAAATTTTAAATAGCAAGTTATAAATATTTAATTATTTGAGAAGTGATGCCCATGTCTTTTTCAATCTTGCTGACAAGATCCATGTAGACATTTTAAATGACATAAAACAGTATCGTTTGTGTATTCAGAGATAAACAGCATGGAATAAGAGCCAGAGAAGTCTAGTAGTTTAGAATACCTCAGATCCCCAAAACATTTTCTCCCAATTCACTCCCACATGATGATATTGCTGCTCATTTTATTGAGAACATAGAAGCAACTGGAAAAGAAGTTCTACTTGTCCTTCCGAACACATCTATCGGTCACTCTTTATTCTTATACATTCTACCCTCTAGCTTCATATATTTTCTTGTAATTTTATGACTGACTCCTCTAATTTTTTTTTTAAGATTTTATTTATTTGACAGAGAGAAACACAGCCAGAGAGGGAACACAAGCAGAGGGACTGAAAGAGGGAGAAGCAGGCTTCCTGCCGAGCAGGAGGCCTGATGTGGGGCTCGATCCCAGGTCTCTAGGATCATGACCTGAGTCAAAAGCAGTTGCCTAACCAACTGAGCCATCCAGGTGCCCCAACTGACTCCTCTAATTTTGTGCTTCAACTCATTCACTCTTTTTTTCCCCCTAGGTTTTCTTCTCCAGCATTATCAAGATTTTCCTCTCCTTTTCATCAGCATAAACGTAATGTCTCACATTTTTTAGAGTGCCTTTAATGTAATAACTCCTTCACCTAGCAAACAGTTTAACTGCTTCATTCTGCAGCATAACTCCCAAAGTAGTTACCTTCACTTCCTCTCCTACCCCCTTTTTTTAAAGCTGTTCATCATGACCATTGCTTTGAAAACACCCTCAATTACCGGTAGTCTCCTTATTATTTAACTCAATGGAGAATTTTCAGGCTTCCTTTTATTAGACCACCAACAGTATTTCACACACTTGATCACACATTTCATTTACTTCAAAATATTTTAAATTGTTTTGAGATTTCTTCTTTGCCCCATGTGTTATTTAGAAGAATTTGTTTAATCTCCAAGTATGGTGAGTTTTCTAGTTAGCTTTCTGTTATTGATTTCTAGTTTAATTCTGTTGTGGCCTGACTCCAGTCTGTGATTTCTATCCATTTAAATTTGGTATTTTCAGCATGAATCATTGCCTATTTGACCACAAACCAATACAGCAAATTTTTGCACAAAATTTTCTTATACATGCGATCTCCCACTGACTCAACTTGTCCCATATTAATGAATTCCTACCTATCCCTTTCTCAGCCTTACTCTTTGACTGAGGGGACTGCGGATTCCCCAGCAGGGTCCTCACCAGACTGACGCAAAAGTGCTTACCCTAAGCAGTTCAAGCCCCACGTCAGGTGCCACTTATTGCCGGGGACCAGCCTCAGCAGAGATGTGGGTCCCAAACCATGGGATGTCTGGCAGGTGAAATAATGACAGGGACACGGAGATCTGATGCAAGCTGACAGACGTGAGGTGAGTCAGGAGAGACCTATGAAGCAGGTTCAGGCACACACTCTGGCTGTCTAGCTCTGGCTCTGGCCCTCTTGCTCTGCTTCTCTCTCTGCCTCTCTCTGGTTGGGTCTCTCTTGCTCTCCGTTTCTGTATTTCTTGCTCTCTGTCTGCTTCTGTTTCTGCTGCTCTCTTTGCTTCTCTGTTTCTGTCTCTCTTTGCTTCTATCTCTCTTTGCAGGCTCTCTGCCTTTTGCCTTTGCCTTTCCCTTTGCCTCTGGCTCTGCCTTTGTCTCTCTTTACTGTCAGTCTTTTATTATTCAAAAGTGAGGAAGTTGGGGGATTCAGTTAGGTTAAAGTTAAACAAAGTGATTCATAGCAGGCCTGAGTCAAGTCTTTCTAAGAAACCGGCCTACCCGGCCTTTACCATTAAAAGGGAAGTTTGTGAATAGACTCAGTTTGATAGTTGAGTGGGAAGAACAAAAGGCAAGTAAAGATGGTGTTGATGACTGGGACATTAGCATAACTCCAGATTCTTGGCAGGGAAAGCCCCGAGGGACTTTCATTCACATTCACAGGTACCTCCACCAAAATTTCCCATGGCTTGGGCATGGCAGGAGGGGCGGATCACACACCTTCCCGTCCCAACATAGTTCTTTGAATAGATCTCAGTCTGTTAGTGATACTGGGACCCTAGACTGTTAACTTCACAAGTAAATGCCAATTCCTCCCCACTTAAGACAGGACAGGATGTCTGGGGCATGGATGGGGGATGGGGAGGTGAGGGGTGTGTTTCTTCCTTTATACAGAAAGTTAGAAGGAGCTGGAGTTGAGTATTTTCCTTCCTCCATGTCACTGAGGCTCTGCTAACCCTCAAAAGATTCATCTTTAATAAAATATTTCTCTTGAGGACAGTCCTTATAAAGAACAAAATGCTTTAGTGTATTTCATAATGTTTTCTTTCCCTCTCCTCCTCCTGGAAGACTAAGGGGATGGAATTTTTCTCTTCAATGTGGGGGCCTAATTGAGCTTCTGGGAATAAAACTCAAAGAAGTGTATGGACCTCCTATAATTAGCCCCCCTTAGAGTTTTTATATCTTAGATTTGCCCCCATTGAGCCTCCAGGAATTTATCAGTTACAGTTCAGATTTTCCTACCCCAGTGCTGGTTCCCATGAGGTTTCTTTCTTTCTTTCTTTTTTTTTTTTTTTTTTTTTTTAAGATTTTATTTATTTATTTATTTGACAGAGAGATCACAAGCAGGCAGAGAGAGGCAGGCAGAGAAAGAGGGGGAGGAAACAGGCTTCCTGCTGAGCAGAGAGCCTGCCACAGGCCTCAATCCCAGGACCCTGAGATCATGATCTGAGCCAAAAGCAGAGGCTTTAACCCTCTGAGCCATTCAGGCACCCCCCCCATGGAGGTTTCTGCTTCAGTTAAGTTGTGTTGCTCTGAATCTGCCTGGCTGTAGCTCCAGCTTTGGGGGACAGTGGTTTGCCCTGTGAGCTCACTTCTCTGACAAATTAAGAAGTCTTTTGATATTTTAGTTTCTTCAGTTTTTTACTTATTGTTAGGATGGAGTAACATTTTCCCAGCTCTTTAGATGACAGACTGGAAAATGGAAGTTCTACATTAATTTTTTAAAGTGTATTTTGACCTTTGAGAATAATTCTTCTTTGAGTAATATGAAGAACATGTCTGTCTGCTTTGCAGTATGTAGTAGCATACAATATACATGACATGAATACTTAAGAAACAGTCTTGTATTTGGGAACAGTATGTTTAAAGGGTTCTTCTTAAAATAACTGTTTACATCTTCTTTTAAGAGACTACTTTTTGTGAGTGTGAGTTGGCCCTCTCGGGGTGCTGCTGACCCTGCTGTTTAGTGCAACGGTGGCTCTCTGTTGGAAGCTTCACCAGTCACAGCCCATGGCCAGCAGGGCAGTCGGGAAGAGACTACCTTTCACAGTAGAATATATAGGCAATTTCAGAAAGACCAACAATAGAGACTAGTTAACTGGGCAAGAGATTGCTGCCAAATTGTAAATTAAATTGAAACACTCAAAGATAAAATACTCTTTTAATTTTTTATGTGTTTTCTCTTATACCAGCTGGGTATCTTCCTCACCATGTGACTTAGGAGCCTCTATTACTGAACATTGAGTAATGACTTGGTGTCATTATATAAATTAACTGATATACTACCCTTCTGTAATCTCTTATACAACAGTTAAACAACACACACACACACACACACACAGCCTATTAACTCAATTGATGGTCAGTTTCAAAGCTTACCCTTCAGAATCCAGTTGTGATTAACAGTTTCTTTGGCTTATGTTCACATTCTCAGGGGCCATCAGCATTTCTTTCACAGTTGATATTACAGATTAAGAATATACATATTAAGAGGGCACTTGGGTGGCTTAGTTGATTAAGCATATGACTTGATTTCAGCTCAGGTCATGTTCCCAGGGTTGTGAGATAGAGCCCTGAGCTGGGGCTCCATGCTGGGCATGGGGCCTGCTTACAATTCCCTCTCTGTCCCTCCTTTTCCCCTCTTCCTCCTCCTCTTCCTCCCTCCTCTTCTTCTTCCTCCTCTTCTCTCTCTCTCCCTTTCTCCCCCTCTCAAACAAACAAAAAAGAATATGCACTTAGGATTTCATGCATTTTCCGAGTTCTTTGTTTTTTTTCAAGGAAAACTCATTTCTGTATATAATTATTGAAAGTAAAACACATTTAAAAATCCTTGTCCACTCTAGTGGACCTGAGTTGATTTGCTCATAAAAAAAATATGTTACATTTAGGAAAAAAAAAAATTACTTTTTTGCAAGGTGAAATCAAATATCCCTAATACTTAAGTAATATTTTTGTCCTCAACAAGAAGAAAAGAGTGAACCAAAAGAGAAACTTTTAAATAAAGGCAAGAAAGCATAAACTAAATCAGAAGTATATATCTTGATTTACAGTGTTAAAATGTTTATATTACTGATTTTATCAGATTGGGGCATTCGTGCATTTATGTGAAAGGTCACTTAAAATATATGCCATGTAGGTGGTTGTGGAAAATAAAATGTATTTAGTACAATTTTTTTTTGGCAAAATTTTCAGCTAATTCTAGTATATACCAGTTATAAACAAACCACATTTGAATATAATAACAATGCTCATTCTCATACTTTCCATGTCAGAGTGGCTTAACTTTCTAAAATCTAGTGACTGCTACAAAAGCTTAACAGTTTGAAGCAAATCTAATTTTATTCTTTCTATTCTTAATACTAATTTGTTTCATTCTATGATAGCATTTTCATTGTCAATAATAAGTGATGATTCTCTACGATTCTCTGAGAGACAAAATCTAATTGCTTCTTGATTAAAAACAAAACAAAACAAAACAAAACAAAACAGATTTTGGCACCAAATTGTCCAGAATTTATATGAAGGCCAGAAGTGATTGTTTTATTGGGTTTGGGGAAGTTTCAATGTCAAAATTCAGTCTAGTTCTCCTCTTTCTTGTATGCCAGTACCATTAAGAGTATCTCTCAAGTGCAATCTAGGTGCAACAAAACCCTACCAAACGATTTCAGAGTAATGTTTTTTGCCATGCCGATCTTCAAATGTGTGCGGGACAAAAATGATATTTTTACGTTCCATAAATAATATGAAATTGTTCATAGAATTATGAATAGTCAGACACATGAAAAAGTTTAGGAAAATATTTTAAGAAACATGCTTCCCATAACCAACTATTTCCAGAAATTTTCTTTTTTTTTAAATTTTATTTTATTTTTTCAGTGTTCCAAGATTCATTGTTTATGCCCCACACCCAGTGCTCCATGCAATACATGCCCTCAATACCCACCACCAGTCTCTCCCATCCTTCCCTCCAAGACCCTCAGTTCAGAAATTTTCTAATAGGAATATCATCCTGCCAATCTACAGAAAAAACCCTCTTATGTTGTTTATTTGATATATTAGACTCATGGAAAGAATGGCAGTTTAAAGGGGTGTAGCTTGAGAGAAAATATATCTGTATTTGTTGGTTTATTTGTTTCATGGCTATAAGAGCTCATGGATATTTCCTAAAGAGAGCAATGAGTTGAGTATGGAACCAAGCACAAATTGAACACTAATACCAAGAATGAAACAGTTTCCCACATTGTAAACTCTGTGATATTGAAAGCTACACTTAAGAAAATTCTGTATACAGACTCATGGTGTGGGTTTTCCATTGTTATTTTCTGAAAAGGAGTCATGGATAAAATTACTAGTGAGACTGATTGTATGATTTTCATCAGTCATTTACCTGCCGTGGAAGGGATAATGTATTGTTTCACAATACACACACACACACACACGCACACACACACACACAACACAACACATACACACTATATATTTTAGTTATAAAAATATGTTATATAATCTGGGGTAAATACATGACTTCAAAATACATTAACAGTACCATTTACCAAGAAAATTGTTCAACACTGTACAGCAAACAGATGTACAGCAAATTTTGGAAGCTACTGATTGGTGCTTGGAGGATTAATGTAAAACTGTCAGATCTTGGCATTGGCAGTTTTCTTTTAAAAATTGTTAGTATTTTTGAAATAGATCTTTGAAGAGAGCATTAATTCTGTTAAAACTTTATAAAGTCTCCAGATATTTGATGAGAATTTACAGATTATACACAGCACATATACATGCAAATTTCTATTTCCAGGGATACTTATTACATGCTTGTAAAATAAGTTTTCATTGTATGATCATCCAAGGTGAGAATTAATGTTTGGATTGACTGAGTATCACTATTCCCAGTTTATTGGGAAAGACTTGGCACATATTTCTTCTCTAAATAAAAGCATAACTGAGGGAGGGAGGATAACACTCCAAAACAGACTTAGATAAGCAGAGTTTCAGCTAAAATTATAGTATTAGTTATGATTCTTGATCCTAACCAAAGTGGCAGAAAAGTAAAGGTATTAGCTAAGAGAGGTGAAGGAAGGACCAAGCCTCTAAGATTGGTTCCTGCAGCATGGGCTCCATGATATCATCAAGAAGACATGCACTTTGCTTATCTCTTCTTGGCCTTCCTAGACGAGAAGATTGGTTTCCATGTGCAATGAACAGAATCAATACTGCATGCCTCTGTTATCATATTCAATGGAGAAACAGAGTCTGATTTCACAATGTCCCTTTGAAGAGCAAAATAATATATTTTTTCAGAAGCTATAACAACTGTTTCCTCATATCTTATCGATCCTCTGTATCATGTGGCTATTTTTTAACTGATACCTGGCTACTTGCAGGTACCTACTCCATAAACAGGCTGGTTCTTCAGATTGCATTGATGCTATTCAATAGGTGAAAAATTGAATGAATAACAGGAAATCAATGCTGTAGTTACCTGCTAGTTCATTACTCCACCATTACTATTTGCAGACGTTTTCCTTCTAATTAGAATATCATTGTAGCCAGCCTACACAGGTAATCTTTTTATGTTGCTTATTTGGCAGAGTAATTACAGAAAGGACAGTCTGAAGGGATGCATCAGATCCACTTTGTCAAAGTCACCCCATCAGCTTTATAATATGCATTAAAATAATAAATTTAGGAAGGAAAAGTAGCTTCATGACAGTTTCCTAACCTTTATCCAAACAAATAGTTTCACATATATATCTTCAATTTAGAAATATTGTAGCTACACTTGTTTGAAAATTGTCACTTTGGTAAGAGTCTTGTAGTTCTGGAAAGCCCTATTGCAAAAGACCTCAATTCTGCTTTTCTGTTTTAAGTCTTATACCCTTATACCTTACTTCTTATTTATCTCAGTCTGCATTGTTTTTCTAACAACAACAACAAAAAAAAAGTTATCCTTCTCCCTTTTCTGAAGGCCCTCCATTTGCTTTCACACCATATTAAAGATGCTCCTATGGTATGGTATACAGTAGTATCATGCCAAGCAGATACTGGCTTACCTGAATCTTTTTACTTGATATGAAAAGAGAAAGAAGGTAACACTGATACTGTTAATGGTGTTCTTCAATACATAGAGGTTAGATGGAGCTTCAAAATATAAATTGTTAGGTTTAAATAATACATATGTATCAGCAAAATCTACACCTATGTGTTTGTAGACATTGCAGAAAATTTCATGTTCAGGTGATCAAACAAATATATGATGATGACTTCAATAGTCTTGAGGGAAAAACTGAAGAATTATCTTTTTTTTTTTTTTTTTTAAAGATTTTATTTATTTGACAGAGCGAAACACAGCCAGAGAGGGAACACAAGCAGTGTGAGTGAGAGAGGGAGAAGCAGGCTTCCCGCCGAGCAGGCAGCCCGATGTGGGGCTCGATCTCGGGACTCCGGGATCATGACCCGAGCCGAAGGCAGAGGCCTAACCGCTGAGCCACCCAGGCGCCCCTGAAGAATTATCTTATGAGCTTTGAAAACTTAGAAGTATAGATTTGTCTACATAAGATAATATAAGTACAAAATGGGAAAAGACAGCCAGTTAGACTGTTCAGTAGTTTGTTGAAACATTTCAAGGGATAAAACACTTGAAGTACTTAGATTCAACGTACCCTTCCATGAAATAACGTCATCTAAATTACTGGATTCATTATACAGGTTTACCTACATGTTCCTATGTTGGAGTACCTAAAACAATGGCTGTGTATTTTATGGTTCATTGGAGAAATTTTTAAAAGGATGTTTGGACTGTCTTCTATTTTCTTTTTATCTGTTAGCTATAAGAACAAATTACCCATGAAAGAAGAAAACTCAATATTTAAAGTCTTTTCAGAACCAGTCTTTCCCTGCCTGTTCTTTCTTAAATACTGGGTCTGCTGGCCTTGCTTTATGTATTTTTTAAAAAGATTGAAACTCTCAATGCTTAAAAAAAATTAAGTGTAGGGCATCTGGGTGGCTCAGAGGTTTAAGCGTCTGCCTTTCAGCTCAGGTCATGATCTCAGGGTCCTAGGATCGAGGCCCACATTGGCTCTCTGCTCAGCGGGGAGCCTGCTTCCCCCTCTTTCTCTGCCTGCCTCTCTGCTTATTTGTGATCTCTCTCTCTCTCTCTCTCACTTGCTCTCGCTCTCTCTCTGACAAATAAATAAATAAAATCTTTTTTAAAAAATTAAGTGCAATTTCTCCTTGAAAGGGTTGTGGGACTTCTGGGACTAGGGTTAGATTAAGTAAACATATTTTGAACCCATTTCTTGCTAATTCTCACTGAATGAACAGTTCATGTGCTAAAATAAGAGTGACTCCATACAATGTGGAGAACCTAGGAAAGAGAACAACAAAGCAATAATGCTAATAAAACTTGTTAGAATAAAGATATATTGGTATTTTTCATTGGAAAAAAGCTCTAAGCTCAGAGTAAAGAGTATGAAGATGAATCAGGATAGCAGTCACTTTCTAAAAATTTATTATTCAACACTATTGTTTTTTTAGTGTACGCTTTCTGGAAAAACTATATGTATAAAATAAAGGTGTTTTTAAAAAATTATGTTAAAACTATATAATCCGATACTTTTTCTAAATCCTAATTAATCTAACCACAGGATTATGAGCCTTATTTTGTAGATCTTGGATTCCAGACAACAGTTAGGAATAGTTAATTCAAGGACTATATTTTGGCATTCATTTTATTTCTCTGCTCCATATCTGCAAAGCTGAGGTTGCCAATTGGTATAATCTCATCGTGCTTACAGAACTTCATTCCTAAGGGAAGGGCTCTTTGGAAAGAGACCTATGCAATAACAGAGAAACCCCAGGCCTGTATTTACACATGTAGTTGGATTAACAGGTACACTGAACATTTGAGGAAAATCAGCAGAAAGACAGTGCTAGATGAAACATGTAATTGATCTGAGAATAATAAAATAGAAACCAAAGAAGAGAAGATAAACTTTTAAAATTACATCACTGGAGGGAAGTCTCGTGGCTCAGTTGGTTAAGCATCTGCCTTTGGCTCAGGTCATGATCCCAGGGTCCTGGAATTGAGTCCTGTTTTGGGCTCCTTGCTCGGCAGGTAGCCTGCTTCTTCTCCTGTCCCTCACCCAACTTGTTCTCAGCCTCTGACTCTCCCTCAGATAAGCAAATAGAATCTTAAAAAAAAATAAATAAATAAAAATTAGATCACTGCAATTTGAAGGAAAAAAAACAGCTAAGTCATTCACACTTGATCTTAGCCAAAAGGCCAAGAAATGATTCAGCTAAGTCAAATGCACGGGAAGATTAATATAAATATGAGACACCATAAAATAGGAGAGTTGTTAGCAATAAAAAAGTATAATTGCTGTAATGAAAAAAATAAAAGCCTAAAAAACTGAAGTTAAGGAAACAATTGAAGACATGATTCTTACAATGAATGATAGGGTGAAAGCATACCATTTTCTCTCAAAGAGAAGAAAAAATAATTAGAAATCAGTAAAGGACCAAATACAAAGAAAAAAATAAGTTCTAATTTAGAGCAACTGTTGAATTGTTCATGAGAAATGCGTTTACTTTAATACTTGGAACATTTTCCTTAACATAATAGTTTAAGGATTTCTCTTTTATTCTCATACACATTACTTGTTTTTGGTCTTAACAAAATTAATCACATTGTTTCTGGTTTTATAATTATAGTTAAAACGTGGTGGTTTGCTTAAACAAACTGATTATGTATATGCATGTGAATGTCTCAGCTATGAGAACGTTCTAATATAATGGATAGCAAATGGAATTCAGAAGCAGAGAAAAATGGGTAAGAATGGCATGATTGACATGTTTGTTCTACTATGGATAATCAAGATTGAGAGTAGTACGTTTATAATTAAAGGATAAAATGGAGTTTTAATATATATTTTAGAATTATAAAGACAAAATATCTGAAAACTAAGTATAATTTTAAAATACTGGGAGGAAACTAAGAAATAGATGTGAGGTATAAGATTAATTAGGTAATTATCAAACTTCAAATAGGAGTGTTCATAAATAATATATAAAATTAGTAAATCAATAAAAGGAGGTATCTACTTCAAAATCCCAAATCAAAAGAGATTGAAAGTGTTTAATTTGTGGATTAGGACTGAGAGAAATGACATGATTGGTAGTAGAATTGGCTACTTTTACACTTTTATTTCTTCACTCTTTTGAAACACTTTGAATTTTTCGAAAACTGCATCCTTGTTTAACTTTAGAATAATTTTTAAATTAAAATTTGTATGACCCCTGACTTAAGAACATTGTGGAGGGGCATGAGAGAGGGAGAAAGAGAAATTTTCCATTCCATATTGTTTGCACTGTTTTAATTAAAGGAAAAGAAGGAGGGACATCATAAATTGATACTTTTAGCGTTTAAAATAGAGCATTCCATATCAGTGTATTTAAAATGGCTCCTAAAAAAAAAAAATAAATAAATAAAAAAAAATAAATAAAATGGCTCCTTCCCCCTCCACTGCATTTCACAATTTCTGTTTCTACTCTCACTTCCAATATCTAAATACTCCTCTGTGCCTTCAGCTACCACCATACTTGACATTTCATTTCCAAGACAAATGGTTATCCAATAGCTCTTTAAAGAACACAGTGCACAAGAGAAAGACAATAATATTATAGGAGTGAGACAAGCAGGAAATGTTCTATGTTTAAATCCTACTGTGTGGGATTTCCTAGGAGATGGTTAATAACAATTTCAGAAATAGTGCTGCCCTCTTCCTTGCCTCTATTTTCTTTTCTTTCAGAATAACTTCTACACTCAAAAATATGCCCTTTTGGGAAACTGTACATAAAGTTTGATCAAAAGTCATTATGAGGAAAACCACTTTCCATTTTATTAGCTGAGTCAGTGTCACCAGAGTAAATGACTCTCACTGTTATAGAGAATTGCTTTCCTGCCCCAATTATACTATCATAGATGCTTCTCATGTTTGAAACCAAAGCTGATATTATGTAAACATTTGAAAAAGTAGTAATATGTTCAGCCTAAAATGATTGATAAAAACACAGAGAAGAGGAAAACCAAAAGCTTGGGAATTAAATTAGGATGATCATTTGATAGGAAGAAAGAAAGAAAGCTCAAGAATATTTTTATGTTTTTTATATAGAAATTATTTGAAACTTGGAGTATGACTTATGTAACATGCAAAGTTTGGGATTGTAAATCATACGACCATATTCAAGTCCCATGTATGACATCATCATGTAATACAACTTTATACTCTTCACTTCTTTATGCCTCTTTGTTTACTTTTCTGAAAAAAAAAAGAAAAAAAGAAACTAATGCATGTGTATGATTTTAGGAAAAGAATTATATAAAGTGTTATGACTTCTTTTCTGTGCAGATAATTCTCAAGGCCACTCTAATTTCCCTTAAACAATTTTAAGGTGAAATAATGCATTTATATTTCTATTAATAGATGCATCAAATTGATAGTCCAGAGGAAAAGCATGGAATAGGATGCATGTACATTACCTCCTGTTTTTTCCCATCTACCAGCTCTTGATTTTATTATATATTTTAGTTCTCTTAAGGTGGTTTTCATTATTACAATTCACTTTTCCTTCCTCTGTATACCTTTTGATTTTCCTTAGTTATATTTTCACATTGTCATGGTTTATAATACTTGCATTAATTTTTAGTAGTAAAGGTAAATGTGGCCTTCCATTTAATTGTGGTAACATGTGTTGCAGTTTTTCCCAGCCCTATGCAAATCTCTTCTACGCATCTCGAAGTTCACTGTTGCTGTGGTGAAAATTTTCTGTGTATGCTGAAGGAATGTGTATCTCTTTGCTCTTCTTCCTGAGAGCTTTCTCCTGAGCCATGGAGACTCAGTCAGCCCATAGAGAGGATAACACTGAAGTGCTGGGATTTAACAACCCCAGGAACAATGCCCTCTCAATAAAATTGGAAGTTGATGAATAACTTAATACAAGGAGCTCATCATTAAGGAAACAAGTCTGAAATATGTTCTACACCATTCCCTTGAGGGAGTCTAGAGGGGTTACACTTCCAGGTGGTCATAGCAGTGACCTTTTCAATAAGGCCTCCTTGAACATCTTTTCTCCTTCAGAAACTGTCTCATTTTTCCAACTCTCTCATTTGTTCTTCTTGGAATCATGTCCCACATAAACTACCTTCAACCAGTTTTGTGTCAGGGTCTATTTTCCAAGATAGTTAAGTAAGAAAGAGTGATTTTAATAAAAGCTTTGTCTCTAAATTAATTCTAAATATTGAAAACAAAAAGCATAGTTAACCAGAAGTTCATAGTTCATAATAGGATCAAATATTACTTATTGTTTATTATTGGAATTATAGATTAGGAAATAAAATCTATTGATTAAAATAAATTTAATAATTTTTTAACACACAAAGTGCAATGAATAGCTTTAAAGTATCTTTTATTTCCCTTAAGTTGCAACATTCTAATAATCCTTTGTATGAACTAGTTAAAATAAACAGAATCCAATCTAGTACATACTTTCCTTAAGGTCATCTATAAGTAGCTAATGAAATCAAAAAGTAGAATACATCAAGTCTCTGACTGCTTATCTGCTTATCCAGAGTTTATGTTTTCCCTTCCTTTCTTTTCTTTTTTTTTTTTTTTTTTGAATTTTGGTTTTTGGTTTTCATTTAGCTTATTTTGAGACACAAAGTTCTAGTAACTTATAATTCTGGATTTTAAGTAATTTATGGTTCTGTGGAATGGTATATGTAGTCAGTTATAAATTCTTTAAATTTTTTTCAGTTTATTTTCATTGTTCCAAGATTCATTGTTCATGCCCCTCACCCAGTGCTCCATGCAATATGTGCCCTCAGTACCCACCACCAGGCTTACCCTTACCCCCACCTCCTCCCCTCCAAGACTCTCAGTTTATTTCTGAGTACAGAGTCTCTTATGTTTTATTTCTGTCCCTGATTTACTCTACTTTCCATTTCCTTTCCTTCTCCTAGAGTCCTCTATATTACTTCTTATGCACCACAAGTAAGTGAAACCATGTGATACTTGACTTTCTCTACTTGGCTTATTTCACTCAGCATAATCTCTTCAGATCCGGTCCATGTTGATACAAAAGTTGGATATTCATCCTTTTTGATGGAGGCATAATATTCCATTGTATATGTGGACCATATCTTCTTTATCCATTCATCTGTTGAAGGGCACCTTGGCTCTTCCCACAATTTGGTGATTGTGGCCATTGCTGCAATGAACATTGGGTACATATGGCCCTTCTTTTCACTACATCTGTGTCTTTGGGGTGAATACCCAGTAGTGTAATTGCAGGGTCATAGGGTAGCTCTATTTTTAATTTCTTAAGGAATCTCCACACTGTTTTCCAATGCAGCTGCACCAACTTGCATTCCCACCAACAGTGTAAGAGGGTTCCCCTTTCTCCTCAGCTTCTCCAACACTTGTTGTTTCCTGTCTTGTTAATTTTGGCCATTCTGACTGGTGTAAGGTGGTATCTCAGTGTGGTTTTGATTTGAGTTTCCCTGATAGCTAGTGATGAACATTTTTTCATGTGTCTGTTAGCCATTTTTATGTCTTCTATGGAGAAGTGACTCTTCATGTCTCCTGCCCATTTTTTGATGTGATCATCTTTTTTTTGGATGTTGAGTGTGAGTTCTTTATAGATCTTGAATGTCAGCCCTTTGTCTGTAGTGTCATGTGCAAATATCTTCTCCCATTCTGTGGGTTGCCTCTTTGTTTTGTTGACTATTTCCTTTACTGTGCAGAAGATTTTTATTTTGATGAAGTCCCAAAGTTCATTTTTGCTTTGTTTCCTTTGCCTTTGTAGATGTTTCTTGAAAGAAGTTACTGTGTCCAATGTCAAAGAGGTTACTGCCTATGTTCTCCTCTAGGATTTTGATGGATTCCTGCTTCACATTGAGGCCTTTCATCCATTTTGAGTTTATCTTTGTGTGTGGTGTAAGAGAATGGTCTATTTTTATTCTTCATAGGTAGCTGTCCAATTTTCCCAGCACCATTTATTGAAGAGACTGTCTTTTTTCCACTGGATATTTTTTCCTGTTTTGTCAAAGATGATTTGACCATATATTTGTGGGTCCATATCTGGACTCTGTACACGTGCATTGGTCTATTTGTCTGTTGTTGTGCCAGTACCATGCTGTCTTGGTGATCAAGGCTTTGTAATAAAGCCTGAAATCAGGTAACATAATGCCCCCAGCTTTGTTTTTCTTCTAAAACAATTCCTTAGCAATTTGGGATCTTTTTGGTTCCATATACATTTTAGGATTGTTTGTTCCAACGCTTTGAAAAATGTTGGTGAAATTTTGATTGGAATGGCATTGAAAGTATAGATTGCTTTGGGCAGTATAGACATTTTGACAATATTTATTCTTCCGATCCATGAGCATGGAATGCTCTTCCATCTTTTGGTGTCTTCTTCAATTTCTTTCAGAAGTGTTCTATACTTCCTCGAGTACAGATCCTTAACTTTTTTAGTTAGGTTTATTCCTAGGTATCTTATGGTTTTGGGTGCTATAGTAAACAGAATAAATTCTCTAATTTCCCTTTCTGCATTTTTATTGTTAGTGTATAAGAACGCAACTTATTTCTATGCATTGATTTTGTATCCTGCCACATTACTGAATTGTTGCATGAGTTCTAGTAGTTTAGGGGTAGAAATCTTTGGGTTTTTCCATATAGAGCATCATGTCATCTATAGTGAGAGAGCATTCGACTTCTTTGCCAATTTAAATACATTTTATGTCTTTCTGTTGTCAGATGACTGTTGCTAGGACTTGTAACACTATGTTGAACAGCAGTAGTGAGAGTGGGCATCCTTGTCTTTTCGTGATCTCAAAGGGAAGGTTGTCAGTTTTTCCCCATTGAGAATGATACTCACTATGGGTTTTACATAGATAGATTTTATGAGGTTGAGGAATGTTCCCTCTATCCCTATACTTTGAAGAGTTTTAATCAGGAACAAATGTTGTATTTTGTCAAATGTTTTTCTGCATCAATTGAGAGGACCATGTGGTTCTTTTCTCTTCTTTTATTGATCTATCACATTGATTGATTTGCATGTGTTGAACCATCCTTGTATCCCTGGGATAAATTCCACCTGGTGGTGCTGAATAATCTTTTTAATGTATTGTTGGATCATATTAGGAAGGATCTTGTTAAGGATCTTGGCATCCATATTCATCAGAGATATTGGTCTGAAGTTCTCCTTTTTGATGGGGTCTTTGTCTGGTTTGGGGATTAGAGTAATGCTGGCTTCATAGAAAGAGTCTGGAAGTTTTCCTTCTGTTTCTGTTTTCTGAAACAGCTTCAGGAGAATAGGTGTTATTTCTTCTTTGAATGTTTGGTAGAATTCCCCAGGGAACCCGTCAGGTCCTGGGCTCTTGTTTTTGGGGAGGTTTTTGATCACTCTTTAATCTCCTTACTAGATATTCATCTATCCAGATTGTCAATTTCTTCCTATTTCAGTCTTGAAAGTTTATAGGTTTCCAGGAATGCATCCATATCTTCTAGGTTGATAAACTTATTGGCATATAATTATTGATAATTTCTTTTTTTTTAAGATTTTATTTATTTATTTGACATAGAGAAAAACAAGCAGAGGGAGCGAGAGAGGGAGAAACAGGCTTCCCGTCGAGCAGGGAGCCCGACGTGGGGCTCGATCCCGGGACTCTGGGATCATGACCTGAGCCAAAGGCAGTCACTTAACCAACTGAGCCACCCAGGCGCCCCTGTTGATAATAATTTCTGATTATTGTTTCTATTTCCTTGGTGTGATCTCTCCCTTTTCATTCAGAATTTTATTAATTTGGGTATTCTCCTTTTTCTTTTGGATTAGTTTGGCCAGTGGTTTATTGATCTTATTAATTCTTTCAGACAACCAGCTTCTAGTTTTATTGATGTGTTCTACTGTATCTCTACTTTATAATTCATTGAACTCTGCTCTAATCTTAATTATTGTATATCTTGTGGGGGGGGTTGGTTTTAATTTTTTGTTGATTTTCCAGTTCTTTAAGGTGTAATGAGAGTTGTATTTGGGATTTTTTCAATTTTTTGAATGAGGCTTGGATGGCTATGTATTTCCCCCTTAGGACTGCCTTTGCTGTATCCCATAGGTTTTGGATTGATTTATCTTCATTCTCATTGGTTTCCATGAAGTGTTTCAGTTCTTCTTTGATTTCCTCATTGATCCAAAGATTCTTGAGCAGGATAGTCTTTAGCTTCCAAGTGTTTGATTTTCTTCTGAAGTTTTCATTGTGGTTGAGTTCCAGTTTCAAGGCATTGTAGTCAGAGAATATGCAGGGAATAATCTCAGTCTTCTGGTATCAGTTGAACCCTGTTTTGTTGACCTCGTTTGTGGTCTATTCTGCAGAAAGTTCCATGTGCACTCGAGAAGAATGAGTGTTCTGCTGTTTTAGGGTGGAATGTTCTGAATACATCTATGAGATCCATCTGGTCCAATGTGTAATTCAAAGCTCTTGTTTCTTTGTTAATTTTCTGTTTAGATGATCTTTCCATTGCTGAGAGTGGTGTGTGAAGATCTCCTACAATTAACATATTTGTATCAATATGACTCTTTGTTTTGCTTAACAGTTGGCTTATGTAGTTGGCTACTCCCATTTCGAGCAGCATAAATATTTACAATTATTAGATCTTCTTGTGGTATAGACCCTTTGAGAATGATGTAGTGTCCGTCCATGTCTCTAACTATAGTCTTTAGATTAAAATCTAATTTGTCTGATATGAGAATCACTACCCCGGCTTTCTTTTGAGGTCCATTGGCATGGAAGATGGTCCTCCATCCCTCACTTTCCATCTTGAAGTGTCTTTAGATTCAAAATGTGTCTCTTATAGACAGCATATGGATGGGTCCTGTCGTTTTATCCAGTCTGCAACCCTGTGCATTTTAATTGAAGTATTTAGACCATTCACATTGAGAGTGATTATTGATAGATACTTAAAAAAAAAAAGATTTTATTGATTTATTTGTAGAGAGAAACACAACCAGAGAGGGAACACAAGCAGGGGGAGTGATAGAGGGAGAAGCAGGTTTCCCGCAGAGCAGGGAGCCCAATGCGGGGCTCAATCCCAGGTCTCCAGGATCATGACCTGAGCCAAAGGCAGCTGTCCAACCAACTAAGCCACCCAGGTAACCCAATAGATACGTTTTTATTGACGACATGTTGCCTGTGAAGTTCATGTTTCTATAGATTTCCTCTGTAAATTTCTGTTCTTTGTCACCCTTGTGTTTGTTTCTCTTTTATAGAACCCCCTTAATATTTCTTGTAGTTCTGGCTGGTGGTCGCATAATCTTTTAGACCTTGTCGCTCCTGAATGCTCTTTATCTCTCCTTCCATTCTGAAAGTCAACCTTGCTGGGTACATTATCCTTGGTTGCATATTTTTGTCATGTAATTTCCTGAATATGTCTTGCCAGCCCTTTCTGGCTTGCCAGGTTTCTGTGGATATGTATGATGTTATTCTGTTGGTCCTCCCTCTATATGTAAGGGATCTCTTCCCCCTAGCTACCCTTAAGACATATTCTTTGATTTTATGCTTCATGAATTTTACAATTGTGTGCCTGGATACTTTTCTAGCCTCATTGATCATGGGGCGTGTGGTGTCCTTTCTGCCTCTAGGACACGAACACTTGTTTCATTACCTGATTAGGGAAATTTTTAGCCATGATTTATTCAACTATATCTTCTAGGCTTCTGTCTCTCTCAGCTCCCTCTAGGATTCCAATAATTCTGTTATTGGAGTGTTTCATGGCATCATTTCTTTCCCTAATTGTATTTTCATGGTATTTTAGCTATTTGTTCCAAGGCTTTTGGTCCTCCTTCTCAGTCTATTTGTCTTCTAAATCACTAATACAATCTTCAGCTTCACCTACCCTAGCCGTTAGCATATTTAGATTGCATCTCATTAATAGCCTTTTTAACCTCTGCAAGTTCTGCTTACTTCTGTCCTTAAACCACTAATGTTCTTTTCCAACTTAGCCATTGCTTGGATGATTGCTACCCTGAGTTCCATTTCTGTCGTATTGTTTATGTTCATTTCCAATAGTTCTGTGACAGGGGTTGCAGTCTCTGGGTTTTTCTTCTGTTGGTTGTTCCTCCTCCAAGTCATTTTGGTGAGGGGTGGTTGAGGAGATGTATAGCTGAATATATCAACCACTGTCCAGGTGAGTTGCTCATTGGAAGGTTTTGGAGCAATCAGAGTCACCACCGAAAAGGAAGAAGAATGAAAAAAGAGAGAGAAAAGGAGAAAAGAAGCAAGAAAAAAAACCTGGCCAGAATGGGCCCCAATGGTAGGATTTATGTGGTACAAAGCCACAGCAGAGTAAAGAAAAAGACCATCAAAAGTAAAAGAAAATTGTGGGAGATCACAAAACTAAAGCTAACCCAAAGTGCCCCCAAGACCAGTATTTATATATTACAAAGGCAATAGCAATTACACAGAAACACTAACTGAAGAATAGGATGGGAAGGTGAGTGTGAACCCTCGTTATGGGCAAGGAAAGTATTTCAGATCCTTCTGGTTGTGTCTTATTATTGTTAGAGAAGTCCACTTTCTAGAGATATTAAAACTGGTCTATAGATAGGGGTTGTATAGAATAGGAATGAAGGATTACCCTGAAGCTTATAACTATATGTATATTTAAAAGAAAAAAGAATAAAGGAAAGAAGAGAGAAAAAAGAAAAACAAAAGAAGAAACAATGACAACAAAAACACAGGTATGTGTTTGAAAAATGTTCAAGGTAAAAAGACATTATCGAGTGTTTATTAAGTATCATGTTGTAATAATAAGAGGGTTAAAAAATAAAAGAACAAAAACCATGAGAATGAATTTTAAATTTAAAGTGAAAACTTAAAAAATGAAAATAGAAAAAAAGTTTAAAAGAAAATAAAGTGGAAAACTGTATCTATAAACTGTACAGCTTTTGTGGTAGTACCAGGACCTTAATATATTATTTTTTCCCCGGTGTTGGAGTTTTACAGTTTTATGTAGACCCCTGTGATGTTGTCCTCTTGTTCTTCTGGCTTACTTTCTGGGGGTAGGGCCTGCCGCACTGTTTTTCAGTCCATTTTACCTGGGGTGAGTCTCTCCGCCCCCTTTCTGGGGGCTGGGCTTCATGGCAACCAGGTTTTTGGGCTTTTGTTCTCTAGAGTGTTTGTTCTTTTGCAGCTTTTTGCAGCTTTTCAGAAAGTCAGGCAGAACAAGTTGTCTGCGCCCAGACCTCCGTCTCAAAGAGAGCCCTTAGCTAGCAACCCTCTGAATGGTGCAGGGAACACAGACTCTCTCCATATTTTCCCCTTTGTCTCCCCGCTTCACACAACTGGGCGCACCCGCAGCCCCCAGTCAGAGTGGTGCCTGAAGCCCCCGCTTGTCGTTTCATTCCTGTGCCATGGAAACCGCGACTGATTTGGATTGTGAGACCTTGTCTCTGGCCAGAGAGTGTCTGTAGTGCATGCCACACAGGAAGGACTGAGATCCCACGGCCCCGCAGAATCACCTTCCTTGCAGATTTTGCTTGCCTGGCCAAAGGGGCGGAAAATAGTGGTGGGAACAAAAAGTAGCAGTTTTACAGCTACTCGACACTGCCAGGCTCCCTCTCATGTGGTGCCAGAGAGCGCTTTCTATCCCTGGCCTTGCGCTGTAGTTTTATATCCCTGCCAACAATGAAGACCCTTTGCTTTTGAGTGCTTTTAACCAGACTGCAAGTTGATGCTGGTCCTTGAGCACAGGACACTTTTATATTGGGGTATTACTTTCCAATGGGTCTCTTCTGGTTTCTCCTCTGAAATCAGTCTGAGCACTCCCACTCCACTTTACCTCTCTGTTGATGCTCTTCTGCCCCCATAGACATCCAGAAGTGTGTAGTCTTACATCTCAGGCTGATTTCATGGGTGTTCAGGAGACCTTTTGAAACAGGGTCTCCTACTTCTCCGCCATTTGTTTCAGGGGCACAGTTCTATGATTCTTCAGTCTTACACAATTCACTGCACTCACCATAGCACATTCCCCAATGTCCATCACCCAGCTACCACATCCCTCCCACCCTCCTCCACTCCAGCAACCCTCAGTTTGTTTCCTATGATTCAGAGTCTCTTATGGTTTGTCAACCTCTCTGTTTTTTTCTTCTTTCATTTTTCCCTCCCTTCCCCTATGATCCTCTGTCTTGTTTTTCAAATTCCTCATATCAGTGAGTTCGTATGATAATTGTCTTTCTCTGATTGACTTATTCCACTTAACATAATATCCTAAAGTTCTATTAATGTCATTGCATATTGTAAGATTTCATTTTTGATGGCTGCATAATATTCCATTGTATATATATCTCACATCTTCTTTATCCATTCTTCTATTGATGGAAATCTAGGCTCTTTCTATCATTTGACAATTTTGGACCTTGCTGTTATAAATATTGTGATGCAAATGCCCCATCAGATCACTACCTTTGTATCTTTAGTGTTGATACCCAGTAGTGTGATTGCTGGGCCATAGGGTAGCTCTATTTTCAACTTTTTGAGGAACCTACGTACTGTTTTCCAAAGTGGCTGCACCAGCTTGCATTCCCACCAAGAGTATAGGAGGGTTCCCCTTTCTCTGCATCCTCGCCAACATGTTGTTTCCTGACTTGTTTATTTTATCCATTCTGACTGCTGTGAGGTGGTATCTATATGAGGTTTTGATTTGTATTTCTCTGATGTGAAATGATGTTGAGCATTTTTTTTTTCATCTGTCTTCTGCCCATTTGGATGTCTTCTTTGCAGAAATGTCTGTTCAGAAATGTCTTCTGACCTTTTCTTGATTGGATTATTTGTTCCTGGGGTGTTGAGTTAGAGGAGTTCTTTATAGATTTTGGATACTAGCCCTTTATCTTATATGTCATTTGCAAATATCTTCTCCCATTCTGTCAGTTGTCTTTTGGTTTAGTTGAGTGTTTCCTTTTCTGTGAAAAAGTTCTTGATCTTGATGAAGTCCTAGTAATTCATTTTTGCCTTTGCTTCCCTTGACTTTGGTGATGTTTCTAGGAAGAAATTGCTGCAGCTTAGGTCAAAGAGGTTGCTACCTGTGTTCTTCTCAAGGATTTTGATAGATTCCTGTCTCATATTTATATCTTTACTCTATTTTGAGTCCATTTTCATGTGTGGTGTAAGGAAATGGTTCAGTTTTAATCTTCTGCATGTGGTTGTCAAATTTTCCCAACTCCATTTGTTGAAGAGACTTTCTTTTTTCCATTGGACATTCTTTCCTGCTTTGTTGAAGATTAGTTGACCATACAGTTGAGGGTCCATTTCTGTTCCATTGATCTATGTGTTTTTGTGCCAGTGCCATACTATCTTGTGATGATTACAGCTTTGTAATAGAGCTTGAAGTCTGTGATGCCACCAGCTTTGGGTTTGTTTGTTTGTTTTTTCAACATTTCTCTGGCCATTTGGGGACTTTTCTGCTTCCATACACATTTTAAGATTATTTATTCCATTTACTTGAAAAAAAAAGCTGATGGTATTTTGATAGGGATTACATTAAATGTGTAGATTTTTCTAGATAGCATACACCTCTTCACAATATTTGTTCTTCCAATCCATGAGCATGGAATATTTTTCCATTTCTTTGTGTCTTCCTTAATTTCTTTCATGAGTGTGCTATAGTTTTCTGAGTACAGATTCCTTGCTTCTTTGGTTAGAGTTATTCCTAGGTATCTTATGGTTTTGAATGCAATTGTAAATGGGACCGATTCCTTAATTTTTCATTCTTCTGTCTTGTTGCTGGTGTATAGAAATGCAACTAATTTCTGTGCATTGATTTTTATATCCTGAGACTTTACAGAATTCCTGTATGAGTTTTAACAGCTTAAGAGTGGAGTCTTTTGGGTTTTCCATATAAAGTAACATATCATCTGCAGAGTGAGAGTTTGACTTCTTTGCTGATTTGGATGCAACTTATTTCTTTTTTGTTGTCTGATTGCTGAGTCTTGGACTTCTAGGACTATGTTGAATAGCAGTGGTGATGTGGACAGTACTGTTGTGTTCCTAACCTTAGGGAAAAGCTCTCAGTTATTTCCCATTGAGAATTATATTCACTGTGGGTTTCATAGATGGCTTTTATGATATTGAAGTATGTACCCTTCATCCCTGCACTGTGAAGAGTTTTGATCAAGAAAGGATGCTGTACATTTTAAATGCACTTCTGCATCTATTGAGAGCATAATATGGCTCTTGTTCTTTCTTTTATTAATGTATTGTATCACATAGATTGATTCACAGATGTTGAACCACCTTGAAGCCCAGGAATAAATCTCATTTGGTCATGGTGAATAATCCTTTTAATATATTGTTTCATTCTAATGGCTAATATTTTGGTGATAATTTTTGCATCCATATTCATCAGGGATATTGGTCTGTAATTCTCCTTTTCTGTGGGGTCTTTCTGTGGTTTGGAGATCAAGGTAATGCTGTCCTTATAAAATGAGTTTGGAAGTCTTACTTCCATTTCTATTTCTTGGAACAGTTTCAGGGGTAGATGGTATTAATTATTCTTTAAATGTTTGATAGAATTCCCTTGAAAAGCCATCTGGTTCTTGGCTCTTGTTTCTTGGGAGATTTTTGATGACTGCTTCAATTTCCTTATGGTTATGGGTCTGTTCAGATTTTTAATTTCCTCCTGGTTCAGTTTTGGTAGTTTTTATGTCTCTAGAAATGCATCCATTTCTTCCAGGTTGTCTAATTGGCTGGTGTATAGTTGCTCATAAGATGTTCTTATAATTGTTTGTATTTCTTTGTTGTTGTTTATGATCTCTTCTCTTTCATTCATGATTTGATTAATTTGGGTCCTTCCTCTTTTCTATTTCATAAGTCTAGCCAGGGTGTTATCAATCTTATTAACTCTTCCCAAGAATCATCTCTTAGTTTTGTTGATCTGTTCTACTGTTCTTTTGGTCTCTATTTCATTAATATTTGCTCTGATCTTTATTATTTCTCTTCTCCTCCTGGGTTTAGGCTCTTTTTGCTGTTCTTTCAGCTCCTTTAGGTGTAGGGTTAGGTTGTGTACTTGAGACCTTTCTTGTTTCTTGAGAAAGGCTTATGTTGTTATATACTTTCCCTTCAGGACCACCTTTGCTGTTTCCCAAAGATGCATTTGTTTCCATGATTTTTTTCAATTCTTTAATTTCCTGATTGACCCATTCATTCTGTAGTATGATATTCTTTAGCCTCCATGCATTTGAGTTCTTTCCAGCTTTCCTCTTGTGGTTGAGGTTGAGTTCTCGTTTCAAAGCATTGTGGTGATCCCAGTCTTTTGGTACCAGGTGAGACCTGATTTATGACCCAGGATATGAACTATTCTGAAGAATGTCCCATTTGCAGTAGAGAAGAATGTGTATTCTGTTGCTTTGGGATGGAAAGTTCTGAATATATCTGTGATGTTCTTCTGGTCCAGTGTGTCATTTAAAACTTTTATTTTCTTGTTAATCTTTTACTTAGATGATAGGTCCATTTCAGTGAGGGAGTTGTTGTTGGGACCTCCTGGTGCCCGCTAGTTTGCGGCCATTAGTGGAAGTTGGCTGGGGTGGCCTCTTGTGCTTCTCCGGAATACTTCTGAGTACATGACCTAACTGAATCTTCCTCCCTCGGCTCTTAGCCTGTGGGCAGACTGCAAACATAGCCCCACCCAGCAGTCCAGCCTGAAATCTGCCTAAGGCCTTAGTGATAGCCACTAATGAGCTCCTATTGGCCCCTCCTACTTCTTTTACTCCCTCCTTTCCTCTCTATATAACTGTGTCTCTGATACAATAAAGCTGAGATTGCTGCGCCTTCACGGCTGACTCAACTCCTGGCTCAGTGTGGTTTCTTTCCTGGTTTCAGAGGGGTGGCCAGGCCGTAGACACTCACCATCTCGCTCAGCCCCCGGAAGATAACAGGCTGGTCCAGTTATCCCTCCCCCATACCAGTGTTGCGGAGAGAGCAACAGGTTGTTCAAGTCCCCTATTATTATGGTATTATTGTCAATGTGTTCTTTTGATTTAGTTATTAACTGGTTTATATAATTGGCTGCTTCATTAGGGGCATAGATATTTAAAATTGTAAGATCTTCCTGTTGGACAGAGCCTTTAAGTATGATATAATATCCTTACTCATCTCTCATTATACTCTTTGGCTTAAAATCTAACTTGTCTGATATAAGGATTGCCACCCACCTTTCTTTTGATATCTATTAGCATGATAAATTGTTTTCCACCCCCTCACTTTAATTCTGGAAGTGTCTTTAGATCTAAAATGAGTTTTATGCAGATAGCATATCAGTGGGTCTTGTTTTTTTGTTTTTTGTTTTTAATCCAATCTGATACTTCTGTCTTTTTATTGGGGCATTTAGCCCATTTACATTAAGGGTAACTATTGAAATATATGAATTTAGTGCCATTGTATTGCCTGTAAGGTGACTGTTACTGTGTACTGTCTCTGTTCCTTTCTGGTCTGTGTTACTTTTAGATTCTCTCTTTGCTTAAAGGATCCCTTTCAATATTTCCTGGAAGGCTGGTTTAGTGTTTGCAAATTCTTTTAGTTTTTGTTTATCCAGAAGCTTTTTATCTCTCTTTCTATCCTTGGCTGCATATTTTTCTTGTTTAGTCCTCTGAATGTATCATGCCTGTCATGCTGGCCTGCCAGGACTCTGTGGGCAGGTCTGCTGCTAATCTAATATCTCTGCCATTGTAGGTTATAAACTTCTCTTTCAGGATTTTCTCTTTTTTACTGAGACTTGTAAGTTTTATTATTAGATGTTGGGGTGTTGACCTATTTTTGATTCTTAGGTGGGTTCTCTGTGCCTCCTGGATTTTGATGCCTATTTCCTTCCCCTAATTAGGGAAGTTCTCTGCTATAATTTGCTCCAATATACCTTCTGCTCCTCTCTTTTCTCTTTCTTCTTCTTCCGGGATCCCAATTATTCTAATGTTGTTTTGTCTTATGATATCACTTATTCCAAATTCTTCCCTCATGATCCAGTAGTTGTTTATCTCTCTTTTTCCTCAGCTTCCTAATTCTCCATCATTCAGTCTGCTATATCACTAATTCTCTCTTCTACTTCACTTAGCCTAGCAGTTAGAACCTCCATTTATGATTGCATCTCATTAATAGCCTTTTTGATTTGGGCTTGGTTAGATTTTAATTCTTTTATTTCTCCAGAAAGGGATTCTCTAGTATCTTCTGTGATTTTCCTCAAGCCCATCTAGTATCTTTATAATTGTCATTCTAAACTCTAGTTTTGACATCTTACTAATGTCTGTATTGATAAGGTCCCTGGCAGTTGGTACTGCCTCTTGTTCTTTTTCTTTTTCTTTTTTTACATGTGTTTTTCTGTTTTATCATTATGTCCAGAGAATAGATGAATGTGAGAAAAAAAATGCTAATAGTGTATAACGACCCCAGAAAAATACACACTAAGCAAAATTTTAAAGAAAATTTACATACAAAAAATCAAGTTAAATACAATGAAGGGATAGAATATGACTGTAAAAATGAAAATTAAAAAATATTTTAAAAAAGGAATTGATATGATAAGATGTTGGTTGAAAAAGGAAAGAAGAGAGGTGCCTGAGTGGCTCAGTTGGTTAAGCAACTGCTTTCGGCTCGGGTCATGATCCTGGAGATCCAGGATTGAGCCCCACATCAGGCTCCCTGCTCGGCGGGAAGCCTGCTTCTCCCTCTCTCACTCCCCCTGCTTGTGTTCCCTCTCTCGCTGTGTTTCTCTCTCTCAAATAAATAAATAAAATCTTTAAAAAAAAAGGAAAAGGAAAGAAGAAAATTTTTTTTAAAATTGAAAAAGAAAAACATAGAGAAAAGTAAAAAGAAAAATCAACTTTGAAGGATTAAAGAATCATGGGGGGAAAGCCATGAATCCTATGTGCTATATTCCCCTAGTGCTGGAGTTTTGCAGTTCTCATTGATTGACACACTTGGTCTTGGCTGGATGTTCTTGCTGATCTTCTGGGGGTGGGACCTGTTTCAGTGATTCTCAAGTGTCTATGCCTGAGGCAGAATGGCAACACTCTTGTCAGGGGCCAGTCTAAGCAATACACTTGGGTTTGCTCTTGGTAGCTTTTTTCCCTGAAAGCTTTCTGTACAGTTTTGAAGGAGAATGAAGATGGCAGCCTCCCAATACGTGGCCCGGAGGAGCCAAGAGCTTGGGAGCCCACTCCTCAGTCAGCCCTCAAAGAAAAGCAGTCAAGCACTTCTGTCTCCCTGGTCTGGACACAATCCATGATCACCGAGCCTGTGACTGAGCATTTCAGTCTCTGGCACATGACATCATTTGGAGTTTCCAAACCCACCAGATTCCTGTGGTGCACTCCTGTGCCACTCCTCCTGGTGGGAGAATGGGGGGCAGTCTACCTGGATCTGCTACTTGTGGTTTTTGGCAACCCTGAGCTGTGAGCCCACTCCTTGGCTCTGTCTTTGCAGCCGGCCTCTCTGCTCTGGTACCTGGGAGCTCTGCCATGCTCAGGCACCCCTGGTCTTTCTGTGACCGCAAGGGTCCTGAGACCACACTATCCCAGCAAGGGTTCCACCTCCTGCCTATCTACTAGGGTGATGTCCCTCAGTGGAGCCGACTTCTAGAAGTTCTGTTTTTGTGCTCCGTTACTGTATCACTTGCCAGTAGCCAGCTGAGGGAGGCTCCCTCCCCCTGCAGTCTATCTTCCTATATATCGCCTTGGATTCACTTCTCCCACAAGCCCTACCATCCAGGAAGTGGTTGCTTTTCTGTTCATAGAATTGCCGCTATCTTTTTCTTTGATCTCCTGTGGAGTCTGTAGGTGTTCAGAATGATTTGATAACTATACAGCTGAATTCCTGGGACCAAACAAAATTTAGGTCTCCCACTCCTCCACCATCTTGCTCCCACTGTAAATTCACTATTTAAATTAGGTTTAGGAACAACTTTCTGACCAGTTTCAGATGAATGTATTTCTTTTTTCTTCTTCTTTTATTTTTTTGTTATTATGTTCAGTTAGCCAACATTTAATAAATGCATAATTCATTTTGGATGTAGTGTTCAGTGATTCTTTAGTTGTCTATAACAAGACAGGAAACAACAAATGAGTGTAATTCTTAATTTTTATCAGGAAAACCCCAAGATATCCTGACCCAAGGAGAAGGGAGAAAAGAAATTCAGATATAAAACATTATGGACAGCTATAGACTCTGGACAGCTATAGACTCTGCTCTCACAGTATATATGGCTGCACATTTTATTAAATTATTTGCTGAAAAAGCAGAGTAAAGTAGCAGGTTGTGGACCACTGTCCCTTATGTTGGTGCACAGGACTTTAATCTAGACAGACTTCATCACTGTTTCAAATGTTCTTACAGTTACATTCATGCTAACATTTAGGACATATTGGTATATTCTCAAACTTCTGTTGATACTACATCTATCTGAATCATGCTTTCATCTTACCTCTGATTAGAAATACTTCCATTAATTTCTATATTATTTTAAGGGAAAATTACAAATAACTAAATAATTTGGGAATTTAGGGTCTGATTTTATATTCAGAAGAATATTTATCTTAACTGCTCTTGCAATGTATTGTAGTGGGCTGTTAGCCAGGTTTCAGTAGCATACCACCAACTAGAAATTTTTTGCCTTGTGCTTTGACTTATTTGTTTGAATTATACTGAAAGATATAGTGCCTCCTCCTGAATAGAGAAATCCTATAAACTCACTAATTCTTTGAGCCTATTTAAGTGATACTTCAGTAACTAAAAACACAGAGTCCTTTTAAGACTACTGCACATGCACTAAATAACAAAGTGCCAAAATATATACTCAGACCTTCAAATATATAACCTAGCATTCATGATATTTAATTTTTCTCTTCAGTTACCTTCATTGAAAAAGAGTAGATAGATGATAGACAACACAGGTATTAGTTAAAGAAATTTGAGTGACAATCATATCCTAAGTTACTTTTGCTACTGTCATGATTGTGTTATAGTTATAGAATGAAGAATCTGAAAAAAATAAAGCATAAATCTAATGACTTCACCAGTGAATATTAGATGTCCTAAATTTCTGGGTTCGTCTAGGCAAATGTCTAACTATTGAGTTATTTTAGTCCTTTATTAGAAAAGCAGAAATATTGTTTTAGCTGGTGACCTATGGTTTATAGACATTCTAAACGAACTAAAAACCAAACCAAACCAAACCAAACTGTGTTTTTCTAGTCCCAAGGCTTTTCTGTTAATGGTGATACTTTGTAGAGATCAAAAACAATATTATTTTTGAATACTGAAACAAATTATATCAGAGGAAAGCCCTAATTCTATCTTTAATCCTATCTTTGTGGTAGGATAATGTGCTGTGGTCAGATGGGGAAGGAATATAAAAGCCTGTGTGATGAGTCTTATCTGCAGAATGAAGATCTATATACTGCACTGATGATTCTAAGTGAGAAATAGTATTCCAAGTCATTAGAGTCTCAGATGACCAGGGAAAACAGCTGTGTCTTATTTATTATGAAATAAGATTACAAATGTTAAAAATAACAACACCGAGGCAGTTGCCAGCATTGTGTTGGATCACATTATTTTTCGGCTCTCTTTGTCAAATTAGCCAGGAGGTCACCTCCAGCACCAGGAGGCAAAATGATATCGTACATACCTCAAAAAGGAAACAGTGGAGACAAGGAACCCTCTGTGGTATTTGGCTAAGTAGCATTCATGTAATTGGATCTGGGGGCTGACAACACTAATGCACTCAGTGACAGGAGGTTATGGAGGTCCATCTGTGCTGGCCTTCTCAGTTATCAGATCAAGGAAACTGCTGGTCAGTTTTCTGAGAGTGACTCTGAGCCAAAAATTAGGTTGCTGAAAATTTCCACCCATCTAATATGAAGACAGAAGGAAATCTGTTGCTGTATGAATGAAAATAAGTATATTAAGTGTATTGAGAGTCTGTCTTAAATTACGTGTAATTTTCAACTTATTGTTTTGTCGAAAATATATTCTTTACCTAAAATTTTTGAAATGTACTTACTCACTTTTGGATGAATTTTTTCATATTCTGATTCCCTAATCTTTTGTCTTTTCAATGAGACAGCATAGCAAAGTTACAGTTTAAACTACAGTTTAAGCCCATAATCAGACAGCCTTGACTTACATCACTTATAGTGCCCCTAGGTCCATTTGAAATATGTTTAGCTTCTCTGTGCCAGTGTCATCTTTAAAACAAGGATCATAATTTTTTTTTTGCATTAAAAACTGTATGTGTATGTCCTATTAAATACTTCGTAGCATTTCAGGTGTATATACCAGTTTCATTCACACAAATGCAAACATTGTTATTAGTTTACCAGTGTTAGGAAAAAAAAATTGTCAGACCTGATTTTTGTCCCATCTAGCTTATATGATCTTTCTGATGAAGTTAGGTAAAGAAATAAGGCTGAATACTCATGGTCTCCTTCATACAAATAGATGGGTCTAGTGACATTCTCTGAGCTAGTGGACTCATCAGGAATAATTATCATTAGCTAAGGAACAGTGTTAATTCTTCATACTCTCTTCTCTCTATAATTTTTATTTGTCCTGTTATTGTTACTCTCTTATACACCTTTGTGTTATCTTAAGTTCTCATGCTGTCTTTCTTCATCATCTTTCCTTGAAACCTATTCTCAGAACTTTAAATTATCCTAAATTAGATATGACCAATGATAATTTAAATTTCACAAAGTTACTTACTTGCCCTTTAATACTATATAAAGGGTCAAACTGAAAGGATGTAATTGAAAGGACAGAGTTAGGTGTCTGTTACAGGATGTCACAAATTCTTCAGGGTATAAGACTGCTCTCCCTCCACTACTTGCCTCTAACTGACCTACTACTGGGATGATACCTACTAGTTAGGCAACACTGTGTGAACAGATTAGAAGCTTCCCCTTGCTATAGGGTGTATAGTTGGCTAATTCTTAAGGAGAATACAGGTATGAGAAAGATTGTTTCCTTACTCTTTTATAGTGATGTGCTTTGCTTCAGAGATCTGAGGGAATATTTATAATCATATACCATATTGCTCATTTAATTCCCTTTATCATTCTTTTGTATAATAGCTACTTTTGAGAGGTAAGGCTTATTATTTTCCATAGTTTAATTTATTTTCACTCTGTCATTCCTGATCACAATTTGATAAAGCTACCTTAGTTCAGAATATCTGTTTTCTTACCAGGTAATAAAAATAATTCAATAAATGGGAACATATTTGTGGATCCTCTTCCATCTGTCCATGAACTTTGGCTGAAAAACTCTCATTATGAGCTCATGTGAGGATTTTTTCATACTCAGGCTTCCTGGGTGGAAGTTTAATCCCATTGATTATTTTATGTTGCTCAGAGCACTCTGCCATATACTTAGCAGATATTAAGATATCTTGATGTTGCCATACCTCAGAAATCATTATTTGAATTGGTATGGATTTTGTTAACCAAACTAGAAGGTACAAAATCAGGAAGAGTGTCTTGCATCTAGTTACCATTTTAAATAAATGACATATAGTGGAAAAAATGCCAAAGAGAAAAGGATTTACTGATGAGTTCACCTAATCACCTTATCATATGAGCAAATCAAGGCTCAGACTCCTTAAAATAAAATCAAGGACCTATTCCTTTTTAAAATCTACAATAAGAGACTTGTTTAAAAAAAATAAGTAAATGAGTAGAGTAATGAATGAATACCAGTTGTATTGCCCTATTATATTCTTTTGAATTAGATCATCTCCCTCTTTTTGATTATTTTGTCTTAATCAGTACATTCCTCTTTTCCAGATGAGTTTCATTAGGAATAAATTATCCATGAAACTCATGTGTATATAGTAGCTAAATCTCTATTCACTTAATTCAGATGACTTCTTCCAAGACATCGGATGTCAAATTAGATCAGGTGAGTAATAATTGGATCTAATTAGCTTTCCCACAAGCTGTTAATACCCTTACCTGGAGCCAAATAGAATATTGGTAATAGTTTAACTGCTTGTGTGAATGTATAGTGTCAGCATGAGGAGCTATAATCTTCTTTGCTACTGAAACATGAAAATATAATTTTTTTAATTATTGCCAAATAACATTGAAACAACAAACCTGATTTTGATTCCTTGGTACTAGAAACAAAAATATGTGTGACAGTTTCTATACCATGTTCCCCCTTTAAAGGACAGTATATAAAAATAAAATTTAGAGTATTTTATAATCAAAGATTAATTTTCCTGGACATTATGGGTTTTTGCAGTGTAAAAAACAATGGGGCTAATAAGTGATATAAATTAGACAAAAATCATTCAGAAAATATTCAATGTACAGAATTAATCCCAGTTGCACTTGTCAAAAAAAAAAAAAAAAACTTTTGACAAAACCTGCTGTATTACTTTGCACATAATGTCAACTGTTGCTAATTAGATTTCAAAAAATAGAAAAAGGTAGAGGGTATGGAACTTTAGAAAGATAATGAAAATCTTGATAATTGAAATAGAAGGAAGGCTTACCAACTAACCATATATAAATTCATCTACTGCTAGTTCCTTAGCTTTTTATTCCAAATTTTAAATTTCCTCTTGGTTTAGGTCAAATATATATTTCTAAAAATTCAGCTAGAAAAAAAAAAATGCAATGTTATGATCATTGGGATTCTACCTATCACTATGAAGTCTCTTCCCAGACAAGGGAGGTTGTTTTGAAGTAGATAGTTAGCCCTGAGGGAAGTCTGTTTCAGCCACCCTGGTTATAGTTAATTGTTGTAGGAAGGGCAACATCTGGAAATGAAATGTAGGCTGGGATAATTAGGAGTCATTGCAAAACTAGTTTTGAAATCACTATGTTTTCCCTCAGATAAAATTTGAAACCAAATATGGGTAGCTTTTTATTAAATTTCAATGACGTGTTTTTTTATATTAAAAATAGGATGCCAGTCTTATCTCTGACATGTAAAATTGAGCATTAAGATTTTCTGTTTGATAACTCTAGTAGGCAGTTCTGAGATTATACCAAAGAGAAAATAGTTCTTATATTTTAAGTGCTTACAACTATACACATTTTACTCATAGGTTTGAGAGTTTGGTTGGGCTTGAGACCAGAGCATTTGCACAGTCAGTGACTCATTGTAAGAGAGAAGGGGAGAGAGATTTCTAATTTATCACAATAGAAAAAAACAAAACAAAACAAAACTGGGATGCCTAGGTGGCTCATTTGGTTAAGCCTTCAACTCAGGTCATGATCTCAGGGTCCTGGGATCAAGGCCCACCTCAGGCTCTCTGCTGAGCGAGCTCTCTTCCTCCTCTCTCTCTGCCTGCCTCTCTGCCTACTTGTGATCTCTCTCTGTCAAATAAATATATAAAATCTTAAAAAAAAAAACAAAACTGATTGCAAAGCAGTTTTCTGTTACCAGGCACCATAATTTTAATGGAATGCTACTCAAAGGTATAAAATGTTCATCTGAAAGACAAAATTAATTATGGAGAATTGGTTAAAAAAACAATTTAATGACATTTACTTATATGAAATAATATAAAAATCAGCCTCTACTAAGCAAAGCTAGAAAAATCTTGAATAATTGCAGTTTTCCTTATTAGTCTTCATATAAATATATTTACTCATTTGTGTTTTTATAGAACATCATTGATTTATATTTAGAGACATTTTAAAACTCATTGTTTTTTGTTATAAGAAATGTGTTTAAGAGCTACTGCAGATTCTTCATTATGAGGGTGTTTGGAGAAATTACTTCTGTCATAATACCATTAATAGTTACTCTTTTCTTGAATAATTTTTGTGATTTTCATCCTTAAACACTCTAAAATTATTTTACTGATCTTGTCTTCCTATTTGGATTGCTGCTAAAGATGCAGAGACTAATTAATGTCCCACATCTAGAAAATGATTAAGGTTTCATTGTATTTATTTCTATTTTAGATGAATTTCCATCTCTTTTCTATAACTGTTCATCTTGTTTACCTATTTTCTTTTTTTTTTTTAAAGATCATTTATTTATTTATTTGACAGAGGAAAAAAACACAGCTAGAGAGGAAACACAAGTAGGAGGAGTAAGAGAGGAAGAGGCCTCTCACCAAGCAGGGAGCCCAATGCGGGGCTGGATCCCAGGACTCTGGGATCGTGACCTGAGCTGACAGCAGTTGCTTAACCAACTAAGCCACCCAGGTGCCCCATTTACCTATTTTCTTTTTCAGTTAGTTTTCATTAAACTCTCTTGCTTTGTTTCAAGCATCACTTTAAGCTGCTCTAAATCTTTCCTGGATCACAACAGGATATGCATAAACAAATACAAAACATGACACACCTTTGGACAACTTGATTGATCTCCTTGGACCAGCTCTCTCATTTTCACAGCAAGGAATTCAAACTACATTGATTTTTCTAGCTCATTTGAGGTTTAGTATGTTACTAGGAAGAGTCCAACAACAATGATGGGGACCAACACGAAACTATTGAGATAGGGGAACCATTTAGTTAGTGCCTATTTTAATCAACACATTAGAACTGGCAAAACATAAAATGAATCAACCAGTAGTGCTTGCTCAGGAAAAGAAACCACACAAGGAGGAAACTTACAACCCAAAGTAGGTTTTGGCAGATATTGTTAGATATCATAAATTGAACAATTAAGATGCATAACTACTCAAAATAGCATTTTTACTGTTATACTGAAATGCTTATGTGTGTGAAGTTGTTCCCAGTCAAAATTCTCTTAGAAGAGTTCAGAACCTAACACCTGTCGACATTCTGTTTAACAGGGAGATAAACCCTTATGCACAACTCTGAACAATTCAAAACTCCTCATAAGTATTAAGCCTTCTGTGTCAGTGAGTAGGTTAAATGGCTCCTCTCAGAAGGAAGATTGGAAGCCAGGACCCTTATATTTCTTAACATCAGTTCTGCTCTCTATTAGATGTCTTTTTTAATCTATTGAAGAGGCAGTCTGCATAACAGGCACACTTCAGAGATCTCACTTAGAAAAGTTGTCAACTTCCTCAGTTTATGTCAGTTTCCATCAGGAAAAGCTGACAGGATACTGCTCATTATATAACTGGGAACAGCCATTCACTGCTGTGAGCACTCCTTTTAAATGCCCATCTCTGAGCATCTGCCATCTAAACTATTTTTTAGATTTAGGTGAAGAAACTTTGTTCTCTTTATTTGAATACATAATAAATCAGCTTTTAATCAAATAAGTATTTTTTTTTTAAAGATTTTATTTATTTGACAGAGAGAAACACAGCCAGAGAGAGAACACAAGCAGGGGGAATGAGAGGGAGAAGCAGGCTTCCCGCTGAGCAGGGAGCCCGATGCGGGACTCCATCCCAGGTCTCCGGGATCATGACCTGAGCCGAAGGCAGTCGCTTAACCAACTGAGCCACCCAGGTGCCCCATAATCGAATAAGTATTGAATCTATTGAGGCTGAAGATCTAGAACTTTCAGCACCCCTACTAATTCACATTATTTAAATTCTTTTAGTTTTCCTAGGAGTAAAATGTTTTAACAGGCTCAAAGAGTTGTCTTATAACATATATTTTGGTACATCTATCAAAGTGTATAAACTGAACTCCTGGGGAGTATCAGGAACCATTGTCTTTCAGAAGCCTACTGAGGTAGTTACTTATCAGAGGTACCTAGAGGTGACACTGTAGAGTGTGAAAGTGTGAGCATGCCTTGTGGTTAAGGCCAGCCTTCACTTGAGCACGTGAACTTTTGAATTACCTTTTGAACTTTTCTTAGCCAGAAGAATAGATTTGGAAGACCTGGGGTCCCAGATTGGTGATAAAGCAAGACTGTTGTGTTTTAAGGCATTTGGTAAAATCAAGCTAAGTAGGAGATAATAGTATGTCCTGCTCTGAGCCTCTGTTGAGGTGTTAATTAATAAATTTCTTCATTACATGACATATTTCCTTTACCCATAGCTACTGTTTTTCCTTCTCTTCATTTATACTTAAACTTTCTCATCTTTGGAAGGAATAGTCCCCTTCCCCACCTCTATGCCATCTAGTGGAATTTCCATTATTTAAGTCCCAAATCCTAGGGGATATAAAAATTTTAGTCTTAAACAATTATTGACCACTAAAACTAATGTACTATTGTGTGTCAAGTACACTCAAGTAAATAAAATAAAATAAAATAATAAAAGAAAATAAAAAAGTAAAAGAAAATAAAATATTTACCAATAATATATTTCGAGATTATGGAATGGGATATTTCCTCAGGTTTCATGTTCATTAGCTCCTACATAATAATAGAAAGTATATAATCTTTGCATCTTGGAGAATAAAAAAATATAAAAATCTATAAAATAAAGCTATATTTTTTGAACTTGACTTTCAGATTCATACAGTTAACCACTATTCTCATGGGCAGGTAAGAGATTATACAATTAGATAGTACTGGTCATGTTTCATAGCTAGAACCCCTTTCCAAAAAATCAGTACCTCACAAAAATCCCCAACAATTCATCCATGTATTTATCTAACAAACAAGTAGGAAATGACTAACGACCATCAAGGGCATAATATAGTAAAGCGCCTAACACAATATCAAGAGACAGTGTGCTAAGACTGTGTTTCAAGAAGAAATGATGGAAAAGAACCATAAGACTTGTTTGTAGTGTTGGCTAGAAGAACCACAAGACTTGTTTCCAATGTTAGCTAGAAGGTTAGGGTAAATATATGAGTTATTCTAAGAATTTAGTATATATTTTCATTGGCAACTCTGACAAAACCTACACAGATTCAATTGTTTCCTCCTCAAGTTTTATTTGAAGAAGCCGTAGCTAAACCCCTTTACTTATATATTCTTACTCTTTATATAGGATTTATTTATTTATTTATTTATCTATTTATTTATGATACTTTTATTTCTAACTCATATTCAGATTGTGAAAAACAACTCTCAGACATTGTGAGAATTAGCAACACTCCCCTTCAGGTTGCAGGTCATTTGTCTATAATACAAATTACCAAACTTTTGAAAGACTAAAGCAAAAATCAGTGACCAAATCACATAACATTTGGTGTCTGCATGTTAAGAAAGAATTGAGAGAGGCATACCTGGGTGGTTCAGTGGTTAAGCCTCTGCCTTCAGCTCAGGTCATGATACAGTTCTGACCAGTATCTCACTGGTTTGTAAGAAGATGGTTTTTATAGTCTCTCAGGATTTAATCCAGGAAATTGAGATGATTCTGGAAGGATAATCACAAAGATACAATCAGACATGAAAATAAATCTTACACTGGAGAATACTACCTCTCACCTCTAAGTACTATTGGGTGTGTTTCCTCAAAAACAAGGACTAGGACATTCTTTTAGAAAACAACAGTGTCATTATTAAAGTAAAAACTTTAATATTGATTAAATATTATCCAAATTTTGGATATCTAAATTTTGTAAGATATTCAGTAATGTTCTTTAAATTTTATTATTTCTCTGGTCCAAGATGCAAAAAAAGGATTATTCATTGCATTTAATTGCTATTATCTCTTTAATACTTTTAATTTAGAAGAATTTCTCAGCCTTTTTTTTTTTTTTTTTAATCTTGCTTGACCTGGACATTTCTGAGGAATAGAATGTCCTCCATTTTATGTTTGTGAGGTGTTTCCTCAGCATTTGATTCAAGTTATGCACTTTAGGGAGGAGTACCTCAGACATGCTATTTTATAATGCTTTGTGTTTTTGATATCAAGTATGATAACTTCTTTGAGATAATGTCCCTTGGTTTACACCACTGTAAATTTGCTCTTTTCTTCTGGAAACTGATAAGTGTTTGGGACTTTTCTTAATCAAATTGTCATTAATTTTAGTATCAACAGATGATTTCTAACTCTATCATTACATCTATACTTTTAACTTGTCATTTAAATGTAAAGAAGGGCTGGGATTCCTGGGTGGCTCAGTTGGTTGAGCATCCAACCCTTAATTTTGACTCTGGTCATATCTCAAGCTCCCAGGATCAAGCCCTATCTTGGGCTCTCCACACAGGCTCAGTGGGCAGTTGGCTTGTCTCCTCTCCTTCTGTCCCTACCCCCACCCCACCCCCATGCATGCACACACTTCCTCTCTCTCTTTCTCTCAAATAAATAAATCTTAAATTAAATAAATAGATAAATAAATAGAAGGGCTTTGCTGTCTACCCTTTTTTCTTTAATTTATTAACACTAATATGAATTCATATTGCCCTATGTTATTCAGTGCATTATAATCCATTATTATCTTTATTTTGATACTCAAATTATTCCAGATTGCACCTGTGAGAGACCCTTCATTACAGCAACTCTGTCCTTTTGATATGTCCCTATTATTCTTTGAGCACTTTTAGATACAATAAGATTCAGATATTCCACAATCATCTTATACATTCCCTGCTTCAGTATTGGATTTTGCTTTTACTCTAAGAAGCATTGGTTTTTTGAATGAGAAATAAGATTTGATAGTAAGATCTGAGTTCCAAAAGCAGTCGTTGGTATTGTAGCGTTATTGTTTCAAGATACTCTCCAGACAGAGCTAAAGAAGGTCGATATTGTAGCTATTCTTATTGTTTGTTATTTGGAGATTCAGTCTCTTCCCTCTCCTTCTCATCTTCTTCCTTCCTCCTAATATGTAAACAAAGCAAACAACAACAAAAACAACAAAAACACAATTTGCATGCCAGTCTTCTCCCTTTCAATTTTTTTTACTCAGTTTCCCAAAGTGAGAGACCTGGCTCTCATATCATTAATACATTCATTCATTGATTCAAACCTTAAATGTCATTATAGTAGATTCAGAATTGTTAACTAATAGCACTGAAAAAAGCAGACCTACTAACTGGAGTTCAACATTTGTTTACATAGTTATTTTTAAAATATAATTTGCATATAGAAAACCCATAAATCTTAAAGTAGATAATTTGATGAGTATTTAATAAATTATACTCATATGAGTTTTTAATAAATTATACTCATATAACCTATATCACTATCAAAGTATAAAAGATTTCCATCACCCCAGAAATTGTTCTTTCATCCTTATTTTATAAATACTGTAATTCTCAAAGCTTAAACTGTATTTTAGATACAGACAACTGTCAATTCCAGCAGATCCTCTTATATTTTGTGTTGGTTTGTTTTTCACATCCTAAGCCATAATTTCTGGTATATTTTATGAAATAAATTTCTTTTCAGAATATTCATATTATAAAAGTATAACAAACTGAAAAATGAAAAATGATTTTAGAGTTTACATATTTACTTAAGAAAATGATTCTAAATAAATGCAGAGATTCTAAGTATATAGCAACAGGTTTTACAAACTAAACTCACCTCATGTAATCAACACACAAAAAAAGCATATTAACATAACTCTGGAAGCCTTCCTTCTCTTTCCTACTTGGTGTTATTCCTATAAGATAATCCATATCTTCATTTTTTAACCATTTGTGCCTGCCCTAGTACTATATAACAGTGGAATCCTACAGTTTGAAATATTTTGTGGCATTATGTTTCTGATGCTTATCTATGATGTTGCATATATCAAGTTCATCTGTACCCTCCATTGTATAGTGTTTTATATTGTATGAATATATATTGTATGAATGATACTACATTTGGTGTGCATTTTAAAATTGGGGCTATGATGTAAAATGCTGCTAAAAACACTCTGACACCTGTCTTTGGTGAGTAATGTGCACATTTCCCTTGTATAAATATCTTGAAGGGAAATACTGTTTCATAGTACGTGTGTATGTTTAACACTAGAAGATAATACAAAACAATTGGTTCGGTGATTTTTTTTTAAATGACATCAGAGGTGTATGAGATTGCACCATATATTTGCTGACATTTGGTGTTGTCTATGTTTTGTTTTATTCATTCTTTTGGATGTACAGTTGTATTGCATTGTAATTTTGAATCACATTTTCCTGATGATTAATAATAGTAAAATATTCTTATGAATTTATTGATCATTTTTGCATTTTTGTAATGTATAAAGTGATTTGACCCTATTATCTATTGCACAGAGATTTTCTATTTTCTTATTAATTGCAAAAGTTCTCTATGTATTCTAAATATAGGTCCTTTGTCAAATAAGTCATAAAATATACTTTATGATAATTTGTGGCTTACTTTTGGCTCTCAATAGTATAATTCTTAATTCTAATGTAGTATAACTTACCATTTTATAGCTTGTTTTGTATTTTGCATTTAGTTCTATAATTAAAATTGATTTTGTGTGTCATATGAGGTAAGGGAAAATAATGGTCCCACATGGACATCCAGTTGACTCAATAGTATTAATTGAAAGAACATCTTCTTTTTCTTTCCCTTTTTTTAAAGTAGGTTTCACACCCAGCATGGAGTCCAACTTGGGACTTGAACTTGCAATCTTGAGATCAAGACCTGAGTTGAAATCAACAGTTGGACATGTACCCAACTGAGCCACCCAAAGGCCCTGATCATCTTTTTCTTTGCTGTCATGCCATTCATATCATAAATCAATTAGCAATATATGTTTAAGTCTATTCCTAGAAACCATTGTAACATATTTGTCTGATATATTTTTCTTTATTCTCATGTTTATTTTCACCATGTTAATGTAGCTGTATAAAAACCTCAATATGTGTTAATGGAAGTCTTTCTGCTTTGTTTTTCTTCAGGACTTCTTGCTTATTCATCACATTACATTTGAATGGAAATTTTAGAGTCTGTCTTTTTCAAAACTCTTGCTGGGATTATTATTGTGTTTGCATTTTTTTTTTTTTTAGGTCATTTTGGATATAACACGGCTTTAGAATATGAAGTGTTCTTTTTCACAATTACAGCATTACAGCATATTCTTTTAGTTATTTGGCTTTAATTTCTCCTGATAATACTTAATGATTTTCAGAATAGAAATTTGTATCTCTTTGTTAAATTTATTTCTAGATATTAGAATGTTTTAGGTTTGGGGTGCCTGGGTGGCTTAATCAGTTGAGCATTGGACTCTTGATTTCTACTTGAGTTTTGACCTCACAGTCACAAGATCGAGCTCCACACTGAGCTCCATCTTCAACATGGAATCTGGTTAAGATTCTCTCCCTCTCCCTCTGCCCTTCCCTGCACCACTCACAGTCTCTCTCTGTCTCTCTAAGAAAATAAAAAAGGAGAATGATTTAGGTTTGTGTAAACAGTTTTTTTATTTCATATTTTGTTTGTTGCTGTTTAATATAAAAATAATTTGATTCTGTAGGTTAAGCTTTTCCTGGAAAAAATTAAGTTTTTTTATCTAATAGATTGTCTATAGAATCTTCTGAATGTTCCACATATATCATTGTAATTTTTGTGCAGTGACATTTTTATTTCTTCCTTCCAATTTATTTACAGGTACTTATCATTGTGGCTAGAAACTCCAGTAGAGTGTTGAATAAAAATGGTGATAATGTTTTTCCTGGTTCTGATCTTATAGGGACAAATTTTGAATATCTCAACATCAAGCCTGATGCTTGTTGTATTTTTTGTAGCCAGTTAAGTCATTTTTCTACTTTCCTAAAAATTTAAAATACATATTTTGAATTATGTATTAGTTGGTTTTTTTATTTTTTTCTTTGCTTTGTTTGCTACATAACAAATCACTGTAATAGAAGCTTCACACAAGAACCGTTATTAACACACAATTCTATAGGCCAGAAGTCTAGTCCAGAGTGTTTGGGGTTTCTTCCTGGGAGACTGTAACCAGTGCCCAGGGTACAAGATACCTGGTTCCAGGGGTTGGTCCCAAGCGGACCAGATTCAGCCACTCACAGCTGACAAAATACAAAGAGAAACAAGTGATGAAGGAAGGAATTTATTTCAGTGAAGCCTGCACAGGAAGGACGGTGAACTAATGTTTACAAGACTGTCTCCAAAGTGCTGAAAATGCTTCTAGATGTATGTAAGGACAATGTGGAACAAAGGTCAGTGGGTGTGTGCAGCTGGGCAGGAAAGGGCAGGTTGAACTTTGTCTTGGGGCCAATCATGCAGGGTCTTGCTGCAGGAGGGCAGTCCTTATTGCTTCAGGGGTAGTTTTTGTCCCCATGGTAGGATGATTTACCTGCTGGGTCTTTTAAGCTGGAAAGAACTTTATCAGTTAGAAAGTACAGCCTGAGGTCAAAATGGAGGCAGTTTAAGGCACAACTAGTTCTCTTTCAATGTAATGAAGCTGAAATCAAAGCATTCGCTGGGTTGAGTTCTACTCTGAACTGGGTTGAGTTCTACTCTGAACAGAAGAATCTGCTTTTAAGCTCACTCAAGCTGTGGGATAATTCAGTTGCTCTTCATAATAGAACCTAAGGCTCAATGCAGAGTCTGCCTGAAGATCCTCTTTCTCTGCCCTTTTCCTGACTTCGTGTGTAGGCACACGAGCGTTCTTCATCTCTCTCTCTTTCTCTAAAATAAATAAAATAAATCTTGAAAAAAGTTCCTAATCGGTTACCCTTGTATTATGGAAATTTATCTGAGAAAGACTGACCTAATCATTTGAGTTGTATAAATCTAAGTTTTATCAAATTTGATCTCATCTCCAGTTAGGAATTTTTATATTGATTTGTAATTCATTAATTCTCTTTATGCTGTCAGTCTAATATGCTCTTAACTTTATCTATTTATTTCTCGATTTCAGTTGTTTTATTTCTCCTAATATTTCTCTTTTTTTATTAATATGGATTCTAGGACCTGGTGGAATTTTCATTCTTTTCTTTTCCCTATATTTTTCTTTACTGTCTACTAATCATATATCTCCATCACATACAGTTCCGTTTTCTTGTCCTTTCTTCTTTCCTTCCTTCCTTCCTTCCTTCCTTCCTTCCTTC